>CM035801.1:36413281-36738281 GCA_020466265.1 Siphamia tubifer | reverse complement strand
AGTGGTAATCGAACTGCCAACCCTTCAGTTAATGGACGACCCCCTCTAGACAGACACACACACACACACACACAGTATATCTCTGGACTTTAAGGCGCACCTAGACATGAATTTCCTCCAAATTGCCTTATAATCTACAGCACCTTATATATGGGTTAATTCTGGTTGTGTTTACTGACTTGGAATTTTGACTTTTTATCTCATAAGTTTTTACTTCTTATCTAATAATTTAGACTTTTTATCTTGTAATTTTTTGGCTTTTTATGTCACAGAATTTATCCCAATTAATACGCCTTATAGCCCATTGTGCATGGTATATTACCAAAAAATCCCTCTAAAATAAACCATTTGTTGATAGTGCATGTTATAATCCAGTGATATAAAATACAGTATATAACAATGTGTTGTCTGAATCAGCCCATAGAACCAGAAAACAGACTTGGAAATCAAAATGTTATCAATCTGAACATATCATCATACTTCAGTTTTTTGGAAACAAAGCCTCATAATAAAAATAAAAAAGTAAAACCTCTGCTTGATGCTGATGAACTGGATACAGGTGTGATCATATACATTAGTGATATCAGTAATAACTCAGCTGAAAATGTCCATCATATATTTTCCTGGTCATTTGCTGTAATCAATTCAAATTATATTAAAATTCCTAAAGATCATTTTGTCTTTTCCTGCATCTGTTCAGTTCTCAGTAGCGCCTCCTCCTGCTCAAACCATCACAGTTCTGCCAGATGCAAATAATTTTTTTTATTTATTGGCACAATCTGCAGTAAAACTACGTTGCGTAAACACAGTCCTTCCAAAACATGTGCACATTTAAATGGAAACTCCCACAAGTAAATGTGCAAATAGGTCAGAGGCTAAAGTATTAACATCCACGCCTTCAGTACATGTCAACAGTTGTTCAAAAAACAAATCAAAGTCAAATGCAGGTTTGTGCTGGTGTCAGATTTGGTTTAGGAGTTGATCAGAGTTTGCTTTTTTTAATATTAACAAGATTTTCAGATTTGATCACTAACTATGATTAAATAATGATACCTTTTCAGTTACTATTGTCTGATTCTCAACTTTAAAAACATAAAAAACATAAATAAATAAAGTCATTACAACAAACAGTTCCTTTTTTCTGTCTTTTTTAATATTGTATTTTCCAGACTATAAGGCGCACTAAAAGACATTCATTTTCTCCAAAGACTGGTTAATTCTGGTTGTGTTTAGTGACTTTAAATTTAGACTTTTTATCTGATAATTTTGACTTTTTATTTCATGATTTCGACTTTTTATCTGATAATTTTGACTTTTTATCTTATGATTTTTACTTCACTTAATGCGCCTTATAGTCCAGTGTGCCTTATATATGAAAAAAAAATCCCTGCAAAATAAACCATTGTTAGTGCATCTTGTACTTTTAACTTTTCAGTTACTATTGTCTGATTCTCAACTTTGAAAAACATGTTGCATAAATAAAGTCATTCCAACAAACAGTTCCTTTTCTCTCTCTCTTTTTTAACATAAGCTATTACTCTGCTTATTTACACACCACTGTGGTATTCAGTGGGTTGAAGCTTCTCCCTTCATTGTAATCAGCTTTCATTCCAGCCCTTTTGATCCTTTGCTTTCCTTTGTGCGACACACCTCATCACCTTTATTTTCTGCCATAATTGCATGGGAAAGATCTCCCCTTTGATACTGTCTGCATGCCAAATCACTATCGGGAAAAGAGTGTCGAAAAGTGCCATGTGCGCTGTCGGCCCAGAGAAAAAACGAGCTCATACACCTGTGGAAGACAAACAGGGTTTTCAGAGATATGACATATCTATCATCCTGGCGCAGGATATGAACTGTTCTGTCATCCTAATGGTGGAGGGGGCTTTGCATAGTGGAACAGTAGGTGCTGAGAGACATGTGTTGCACACGGTGAACTGTCTGGCAGCTGGCATTCCCAGGTCTGGACCCCCCCCCCCCCCCATCTCCTAAACCCTCCCCCCTGAGCCTCGCCTCAACCCCTTCCAGGCCTCTGTCTCATCTCCTGGCTCTAATCTGCAGACACAGTCCTCTCCTGGAGGCTCATCACCGAGCTGCTGAGTGGAGCTGAACAGAATACTCGGCCCACCCCCCACACCACCACACCACCCCCCCTCTGCCTCTTTTACTACCAGTACAACATCAACAGCCCCCCCCCTCCACCTCCACCTCCATTTCTACACAAGTGTCAGGTGAGGTTGTCTCCCGCTAACACAGCTGCAAACTATTTTAAAAGCGGAATTTATTAAGAAATCTCAGGCTTTTCCAGCTGCCAAAGGAATACACACATAAAAAGGAGATAAACTTTCACAACATGTCCAACAGAGGCGTCTAATGGTGTATTCAGAACATACGTGAGAAGAATTTTATCAAGTCACGTCGAGAATGTTTTCAACTTTTGTGGAAAATTCAAGACTTTGTGACTCCGAACTAGGAACGTACAAAGACGACACAACAAAGGATAGAAGAGGTCGAGACGTGTTGACATCAGAAGAAAAAAATATAAATATAAATATATATTTGTATTTGACTTTTGCATTTTTGGCCAGAGAACAAGACATCTTGCGTTAGTTAGAAGTGTTGCCAAGTAATAGAGGCTGGAAATGCAATGTAGCAGAAAAGATGTTTGTTTGAAACTTGCACAAAGGTTTTGGAAGTTGGGTTTTGAAAGCTGTTCATTTTTAACAGAAGCTTATACTGATAAAGTCTTATTTTTGAAAACGGAGATGAGAATCTTATGTTTAGTCTGGTTAATATTTTTAGAGTTGATTCAATATTTCATATCATGATAAAGAGCTGAGTTCAACCACTGAACCAACTACAAAGATGGTGTTTTTTTATGTTTTGTTTGATGAAAAGTGGAGAAAATACAATATTCCATAGCAATGATCATTTTAAATTTACCACATACTGTATATCCAAACCAGTGCTGTTAATCGATTAAAATATTTAATCGCAATTAATCGCATAAATACAATAGTTAACTCGCAATTAATCACAGTTTAATCGTGTCATTGAAATTCATTGTAATTCTGTTATCAATGTCGAAAAATTAATAGGCTTGGTTCACACAAATGGTTTTTTGAATTAAAAACAAATAAGTAGTGTTACAGACACTAACATCTGCCATAATAAATATGACAAATGGAGAGAAAACATTAAAAAATAATAATAATGAAAGCTCAAAAGTAAAATTTGGTTTCTGCAATAAGAAATATTTCATAAAATTATTTAAACATTGATTAGTAGCACTTTATGATTTAACCATTAAAGACCGCAAACTATTCTAGTTGTGACATCCAAATGTTTAACCTTCAGTGGTTCATCACCACTTATTATAATATTATTGTTTGCATTTTTCTGTAAAAATCAGATGTTTTCCAACATTTAAATCACTGATCATGTAGATGTTCATAAAAAAAAAAGCTCAGAGTAAATCAAAATAAAATAAAAAAAAAACTGAAGAAAAAATGTCTTTTTCAATCAGTTGATAAATCAAAAATGATTGACATATAACAGTTTTTATTTTGGTTTTGTCGTCTTTTTTGCCATCTCTGTTTCTGTGAATGCGCAGGGGAGGGAGGGGTGGGGGGGATTGATATTTGATGGATGTATCAGTAGTCAATCAGTGTAAAGATGATCAATTCACTGATTGGCCAGAGTTTTCCTCTGGTTCCACCCTCTAGACTGGACTAAAAACATTCTACTTCAGTGTGACATGGGATCATGAAGAGTAATATGGTTAAAAAAAAAAAAAAAAAAAAAAAAAAAAAAGCTCCAAAAAACCTCTCCCACTCCACCTTCAAGTCAATGTGCAGCAGGGGTCCCCAAACAATTTCCTGTGAGGGCCACATAACTTTTCCCTCCTCAGATGAGGGGCCGGGGTCAGTTTGCAACAGAAAAAGATGAATGCAGGAGTGTCTAAATGTAAACATTTATTCTTTTCCAGAAAGCCACAATAAATTAACCCTTTCCTTGATTCTTCACAGAACAGAAGTCAGAAAATAAATAATAACACTGAAATATGTATATGAAATAAATAACCACCTTTGGGTTCTTCACAGAAAAAAAGGTCCATGGAACATAAACTTCTTCATCTTAACAGGTCCAAGTTCAGCTTAGTTGTTAGAGCAGAATCTCTGACTTAAATGACTCATATAAGCAGTCTCTCAAAATGATTGTGTTAAACTAGTTAATAATAGTTAATTGTTAGAAAGCCCACACAGTTTAAATGTTTATTTGATTGTTATTTGTTCAGGAATAACTCCTTTTCTGTAAGTTTTCAAATTTCCCACGCTGTTGAACGCACCACTGATGTTACGATGGTTATGAACGCAGTCCGTGTTTTATTAACTACTGTGTTGTAGGTAACTGTGCCAAGTTCACCATCTCTGCTTCTTTTTCTCTTTTTTATTCATCTATTCCTGGTTGATTACTTAGTGTAGATGCCACAAGGTCAGATAAATAACACAGTACAGTTCAGGTAGATGTTAGCATGTTGTACTGTAAAAGGTGTGCTGTTGAAGCTAATACGATAATATGCTAGCAGCTAGCATTGCTAGCTGTCATCTGTGATTTCCGTGAGGTGATGTGTGTGTTCTATGACCCATTTAATACATCTGAGTGTCTCATATAGTGGGTCTTAGTTCATTTATTATTGTATGTATATATTGTTATAGTGAGTGTTACTATATTATTACAGACCACAGTGAATAAACCTTCAATGAGGACATCTGTATCTGTGTTCTTTAATCGGAACCACAACCCACACCTTGTCACTCTGAACCAAATCCTGGAGACAACCCCACGCTCTCTGCTTCATTAATAATGAAAATAGTTCATAACTAAGGATCATTTTATTGCAAAAGTCCAAATTTATTATCAAATACAAATACACACATATAAAACATATCTAAATGGTCTCTGGTATTGTTCAGGGGACCGGACCAAATGTGGAGGCGGGCCGTAGTTTGGGGACCACTGATGTACAGAAACCCAACAGAATCTTCCAGAAGTAAACACTTGGTGACAGTGGAAGGAAAACATTCCTTTTAACAGACAGAAACCTGGAGCAGACCCAGACTCCTGGAGGATGGGCGACTGTCTTTGACCAGGTGGAAGAGAGAGAGAGAGAGAAGCAGAGAGAGAGGGAGAGAGAAAGAGAGAGAGAGAGAAAAGCAGAGAGAGAGAGAGAGAGAAGCAGAGAGAGAGGGAGAGACAGAGAGAGAGACAGAGAGAGAGAGAGAGAAAGAGAGAAGCAGAGAGAGAGAGAGAGAGAAGCAGAGAGAGAGAGAGAGAGAGAGAAGCAGAGAGAGAGAGAGAGAGAGAGAGAGAGAGAAGCAGAGAGAGAGAGAGAGAGACAAGCAGAGAGAGAGAGAGATGGGTTTTCTGTCACAGGTTGAACATGTCAGATGTGCTGAAGAACATTATACAACTGTTTGTTTATTTATTTAAAAATTGTATTTTGAACAAAACAACCAAAGAAAAAATAACAGATGTTTGGTTAAGTCTAAACGTATCTAACCATCCCTTCTACTTACACAAATTATTTCTAAAACCTACCAACATTTATCCAGAGTGCAGAGAGATACTGTAGTTAATAACAATCACAATATTACTATGAACAATACTAACATCCTAACAATACTAGTGACAATAACAACAACAATAAAACAGGTTCATATATTTAAAACTAAACTAAAAGTTGGACCAACAGGTGAAAACGCTCACGTTTCAAAAGAGAGGAAAAAGAAAACAGACCATATCCACCAAATAATGCAGGGGAGTAAACATGTGGGGGTGCGTTTACAACTGCTGTAACTGATGAAAAACAAAAATGAAACTTAACACACTTTGGACACCTGACTCCTGGCTTCTATGCCGCGCCTTACTTTTCACTAACCTGCTTGGCCCAGTTCAAATGTTGTCCTGAGGGAACAGTCATTACCTCCCTCTGCAGCGCAGACATTAGTGTGTGCGCTGAGGCTGCTCTCACACCTGAGCTGGTGCACCCACCTAACCTGACATGGGTGTAGAGCAGGGGGCTCAAACATGCGGCCCCATAAAGGTTCCCGCATTTGGCCCCCGGGTCACACATGCATGCGGACAATCAAATGCATTATAATGGCTGACACCTGCTGCAGCACGTATAATACTGGACAAAAATGACATCCTGGGAGCTTCATTTAAATATGATTCAATTGAGAATAACAATATAGAACAAGTGAAATAATGGCAGCGTCATCAAAGTCAGTGGAAAGAAAAAAGAAAATACGATTAGTGGGAAGGTGTGTATTTTTCTGAACTATCACTCCTTCTGTCGTCTGGGCTGGTGTTAGTATCATGTGGATACATTTAGACTAATTATATACTAAAACTCAGGCTCACAATTAGGTCCATGTAACTATTAACTAACTAATTAAGAAACTATATATATATATATATATATATATATATATATATATATATATATATATATATGTATATATAAACAAACTGTAATGTATTACAGTTTGGAAGGAATTTGCACAACACTATAGACCAGAGGTGCTCAAAGTACTCACATTCTACAGTACAGCTATTGTACTGTAAAAGTAGAAGTACTGATTCAACTCCTTTACTTAAGTAAAAAAGTACAACATCACAATTGTAATAAACTACAAAAGTAAAACTGTTTTTTTTTTGTCATAAATGCAAAAATACTTATTTAACCAGAAAAAAATGTGATACATTTAAAAAGTATCTAAAATAAAGCATTTAAAAGTGAGTTACTGTGTAGATAATGTGTTTGATAGGGTCACTGTATTCAATTTTGTGGGTATGGACAGGAAATTTAGGAAAAACGGGGGAAAAAAGTCACAATTAAGTTAAAAATTCATCATGAGATTTTGAAAAAAAAAAAAAGACAAATGAAACTTCAAAAAGAGAAAAGCAAAAATTGTGAGATTAAAAAGTCATAATTGTGAGATAATAGTCATGTAAGTATTATATATAACGTCACAGTTTCTCTCTTTTATTGACTTTTCCTCTGGTGACTTATTTTTCATCATGTCACATCTGTTTAGTTTGAAAAAGTAATGAGTCTATTCTGAGAATGTAAGGAGTATAAAGCACAGATATTTATGAACTAATGTAGGGAGTAAACATAAAAAGTTGCCAGAAAAAAATATAATCAAGTAAAGTACAGATACCTAAAAAAAAATCTACTTAAGTACAATAACAAAGTCCTCTTATTTAGTTTTTTTCCACCTCTGCTATAGACAAATATAACTGTCTAACCTCATCAAATAATTATTACATAAAATAAAAGGCATGATCTATGCTCTTTAATACCATCACACCTGCTTTAATGTGTCACACACACACACACACACACACACACACACACACACACACACAGGGAATTACAAGGACATTTATGCTGAACTTGTGCTTAGCCGGCCTTAAAAGCCTGGCAGAAAAGAGAAGGGGTGTAATGCTTTTCCCCACACAGAACGGCAGCCTCGTCCTAACGACACAGCGGCGAGATAAGCAGGCTGGGTTCTACTGAGAGAATCTGTTATCAGGGATGGTGCTATGCACTGACATTAAGGATAATCATATCTATCAGCACACTGCCAAACATCCCCAAGTGAGCCTGGCGGAGAACAAAGCCTGCATCATCTCTCAAAGCTAAGGTTACAGGCGGATGATGATGTACTTGTCACTGGGGTGCAAATGATCCAGTGCCCGGCCAGCTCCGAGTGCAGCGAAAAGAATCCACAAAAAAAAAAAAAAAAAAAAAAAGATATCAGCCCAACAGTTTAGATATCTGCTCATTCCTCTCCTTGATAGTTACAGCCGGTTGCTTGTTACGCCTGTGAATAAGGAAACTGTATGGGCACTCCAGTACATAATGAGCTGTCTATAGATAAAATGCAAATAAAAGTGCCGCAGAACAAAAGAAAGGCGGATAATGTGGTCCTTCATCGCCTCGGCAGACACACCTGTCTGGGCGAGGTCTCCTCAGAGTCACTGTTTGTTCAGGATTATCTCTCTCTTATTACACACAAGATTTTAATATGATCTTTTGTGTATGTTTAGAGCAGTGTCTTGGCTTTTCAGTCGACGGAGGACAGAAAATTCAGTTGCAAATGTTGCGTGGAAGTGGAAACAAAGAATGAAACAACAGAAATAGTGATGGGGGGTCTATAGCAGTGCCACAATAACTCTGGATTATCTTCTTCTAAGGTTTATTATAACCACAAAGACCAAAGGCTAGCTATTGATGGTACACTTGGAGCAGGGGTGTCAAACATATGGCCCGGGGGCTAAATTCGGCCCTCGAAAGGGTCTAGTTTGGCCCCTGGGATAACATTGTGAAATACAAAAATGACAGTAAATATACTTTTAATTTAATTTAAGGTTCCACATACAGATCAAAATGGGTCACATGAGTAAAATAACCTACAACCTATAACCTCTTTGTTAATGTAAACATTTTCCTGTCCATTTTACTGTATTTACAATAAAACAAACTATTATTTCACTAAAACAATGAATAACCTCAACAATATGAAGATTTTGAATTGTCTGAAGTGTAAGTTTAGCAATGTTATAGCTGTTATTAAATGTTTTGTGTATTTGTAGATCCACTATTAAATAATCTGTACATTGTAATTCATGTGTAAATGATAAACTGAGACATAATGTTGTTAAAATTGCATTTTGTTTTTAGAAGAAGTGTTGGTTTATTCATGTTCTTCACATTGTTTAAAAGGACAGTTGGTAGATGTGAACAATTTTTCATCAAATAATGTAACTTTTTTTTTTGCTGTAAAACATAGAAGAAAATTTGGAGTTGACATTATTTGTATATCATGTTGTTATTTTAACTAAAATGAGTTTCACGCCCCTGACTTGGGGTATCTCATTACTGACATGACACGAAGCAAAAAAACCCCAAAAACTAGCGTGTTTTTGCCGTCGTGTCAAACCTCTACAAGTGCGAGCGCATACGCCAGGTTTTGTTCAAGGCCGTGAGAAAAGTAAAACAAAAAGAGCTGGCAGGACAATCTGAATCTGACAAAGTAGTGGAGGATGAGTCAGTGAATGAATCACTCTTAATATCACACACCAAAGCACAGCGTTTGGAGACAAACCCACCCCCCATTGGCAGTGATAAATGGCCTTTCTCTGCAGTGTCTTCCACATGGTTCGCATCAATATCCCATTCATTATGATGTATCGACTCCCCTCACAGGTATCCCTAGTATATATTTTGGGACATTTCCAGCTGATTTAAGTAGTTTCAAGTGCCAATTCGGAAAATGTCAGAAAATTAAATAAACAAACAATAAACAGTCGATGGATTTATTGACTCAAGTTCTACGAATCCAAAAAAAACCTAACTTTTCGGAACACATTTTCACACACTTTGAGTTTTGTTTTCAGTTTTCATGCATAAGTTCATACATTTTACTTTTTTAGTCATTTAATCAATACATTTTTTTTTTTTTTTTATGACCCAATACATTACATGTCCATCTATTCACAAAAGTAATACAACTGCCTGCCGTGTAATAACAGAGAATTAATTGGACTTTTAATCTGGAGTCTTGTATAACTCTTTCATCCAGTCGAACCTTTTATGCCTCGTGTCATTTTCCAAAGCACCTGTTTGTCAAAGTGGGTACTTATGAAACCGAAAACGACTAAAAACTTGCAGCACAGATTGATTCTCAGTGGGTTAAGCAGTCCCTTTTACATTTGAGGTAATCTGATTATATGCAAATAGGTTTAAAAAATCACCAAAAAAAGGGGCCTGTCAGATGTGGTTAAAATAGGAGAAGTGAAAATATTACTGCAAAAAACAACTAAAAAGTTTGTTATCAGTAAAGCTCTATCTTCGAGAGTTTTCCTAAAGCTGCGGAGACAGTAAGATTCTAATATTATTGTGGGAAAATGTATAGATTTACTTTGAGCATCATGATATTGTGAATCAAGGAGAAGCAAAAATTCTACCCCTTTCTCTGGACTCTTTTTTCCACTTATAGCAGGAGGTTTGGGTGTTTTTAAACAAGTATTGGGGTGAAATACATGATCAACAGCTAAACTAACAATTGTGTGAATCCACTATACTACTGAAGAAGTTTAGAAAAGCAATGCCATTTGTTTTGCCTTTGATTCTTTGTTTAAGACTTTTGTTTGGGCAGTGTTGTACGTGAACGAGTTCATTGAACGATCGTTCACAAACGATATATTTTTGACGAACGTGAACAACTCGTTCACTTTTTCCAATGAACGCGGTTATTCTGGCATTTATTGAACTGCGCTCTTATGTAGTTCACATTTCGTTCTTATCACGTTGTAATTATTGAGTCCTATAAGGTATAAAATGGGATCAAAACACAGCATTATCATAGATGTCATTTTTGTATTATTCTGAACTAATGTTGGAAACATAATGTTGTGGAATAGCCAATGAGAAGCGTTGTGGGCGGGGCAGAGAGAGAGAGAGAGAGAGGTGCAGAGAGTTTTTGGGAGCAGAGAAAAAGAGTTAAATGTACAGAGTGTGAGCGGCGACCGGAGCAGGTGTTGTCCTGTTCTTGGAAATAAACATTGAAAACGAAGCTCACTGGAACTGCTCCTTGTGTTCTAAGAACCTGCAGAGGGAAGTTAACCCCAGGATGAAGACGGCATTTTCCCCTGATTTCCTGACTACAGGATAACGTCAGGAACGGTTAAAGGGTTTAAAGGGTTAAACTGAATCATGTGGAAGAGGGAAATATCTAAAACATGTAGGACACCGGCCCTCGAGGACTGTATTTGGACACCCCTGCCATAGAGCCTCAGCCAGGACTGGTGACATTTTGCCGGTCCAATCACAGCGCTCCATTTGTGTAGCGAGCTTGTAGGTTGGGCTTAGCACAATGATGAGAGGGTTGAAGAAGTAGGAACTTATAAACAGTCTATGGTCGGATGAGCAGCAGGTAAAAGGACCTGGTTGGTTATTTTGCTCAACTTGATATACCATACCTAGTGTAATTTAACATATCCCAGTATATTTTTACTATTGATTGGAACATTTTCTTGTCATTTTTTAATATTATATTATCAGAAAGGCAAATGATCTCTTGTTAGGTATATTAGAATACTGCAAATGATTGAAAAGTACAACTCTTCATCATATTTACTTATAATACATTTAAGGGGTGGGCTTTGTTGTGCCTGACACCACTTGTTTTTAGTTTTTTGAAATGAAATACATGACACACAAAATACATGCCAAGTATCAAAAGCAAAGGTAAATAGAAAAAGTGATAGTTGCCAAACGTTTTCTGTTTCCCAGCTATTAAAGAATAATTTCCCAATAAGTACTTTCCCAGCACATGAAGATTTACTTGCAATGAAGGAGCCACTTTTTTTTTTTTTTTTGTTGGCGTGATCATCAGAATGTCAAAGAAACCGACGTCTTTTTTCCTATTTGTCTTCATTTTCTTATGCAGATATTAGTGAAGAAATGCATCATGGGAACTTGTATAAATTTTTTTACACAACCTTATCCTTTTAACCCCTGACGTGTCTGTGGCGAACATTCTAAAGAGGTGATTTATTTTGAATATTCGTGAAAATCAACCTTTTGTTCAATGGGAAAAAGTTCTAAACATGTTGACAAACTTGACCTTGTTCTTTTCATTAACATCTAAACATACTCAGTACGTCCCCTACCCCCTGTGGAACAGAGGGTAAAACAATGCAATAAGTCAGACCAATTATAAAAACACACAGTTTAGGGTTTGTTTTCCCTTCAAGGAAAAAAAAAAAAAAATTCACATGAATTTATATAGAAACAGCATCTTTACTCTGGTGCACCCACAGTGACTTACCCTGACAGTGTCCTGTGAGTCGAGTTCTGGTCCAGTTCTGGTCAAAGCAAAAGTAGTCCGCACAGCTGTTACAGTAGCAGTGACAACACGCATTGATCGCTAATGAAAGAAAGTAGCTCCAAGCAAGTATGAGGTGTGAGTTTTTGTTCCATGACGGTTTTAACATGCAAATAAATCACTCATTCAAACACATATTGTTTTGAGAAGACACAGGTTTTATTTTCTTGACTCCAGGAAACCTGCCGGGACTACTTTCGCTTTTGACCAAAACCGGACCAGAACTCGACTCACAGGATTCTATTGAAACTCATGTGAAAAAGAGTGAACTATCCCTTTAAAGGGGACATATCAGTGTCATTTTCCACAAGTTAGCACAGTTCCCTGGTGTCTTCGTGACCTGTCTGTGACATGCTTTGGTCAAAATATCACACTGAAAGTGATACAGCAGCCTCTTCAACCTGGAGAAACTTTTCAAAACGTTTGGTTTTAGTACCTCGTGTTTTCATGTAAATGAGTCACAGCTGACTCTGCTACAGTCTTCTGCATTCTACCGATAGAGGAAGGAGAAAAACGGAGAAAGAAATGGAATCTGAAAAAGTGGAGGCAGAGAAAAAGAGACAAAAACACTGATGAAATAAAATCAACTGGAGAGAATCAAAGTTTTACAGCCTCGGTGTGGCTTCGGGTCTGGTTTTGTCTGGACCTGGGCCGGCCAGATGAGCCACAACAAGGTGACCGCGGTGCCACCCACGGACCAGCCTGTCTGATCAACCCAGATCAGACCAAGCCAGAGTCTGTTGAGTTGTTAGAATATATATTAAAATTTATTTTTCTATAAATGCACCAGTAAAGGCTCAGTTAGTCATTCAGTCATTTTCTATGGTCAGTGTTTATTCCAGATGTAGGTTGTGGTTCACAGGAACATGTTTAGGAGATGGGTGCAGCAATGACATTAATCTTATTCTATTTTTAGATATTTTTTTTACGGGGCATTGCCTTTGTACCCAACTGTGTCTGTCCTCTAACTTGGGATATGGTAAATGAACTGAGCCGTGTGTTATGACCACATACATTCGATTAGCTAGTGTGACACGTGTAAATATTGTATATAGAGAATTTGTTTCCTTTGTTCAATTTACTAGTTTTTGTAGAGGAGGGAAACCTTAATTTTGTTTTCATTGTTTTTGGTTAGGGAGATTTAGAGATTGTTGTTTTGGTTTTATCTAGGTAAGAATTTTCTGTCCAAGAGTCACTTTTGGTTTGTTGTTTTAGTTCCACCCTCCCTGACACCTTTTGTTAAAATAAATAAGGGAATTGGACTTAAGTTGTGTAAATTGTTATTGTTGTGTGGAAGCAGGAAGCAGGAGGGGAGCACTTTTGTGTTGCACCCTAGTTCCCCTAGTCTGGGGTGGAACAGTAGACCACAGGAAACATTTTTAAAATGCATAATTTCATAAAAAAAAAAAAAAAAAAAAAAAATCACTTCTTTAAAGTTAGTGGAGAAGAAATCTAAGACAGTACACAAGGTAAATAATGATAAAATGTTCTTCAAATATGTTCTTGAGTGCCTTAATAAAAGCATATCATTTTCCTGACTGTGTACGCATTCCAACACAATTGCGTGTTTTATGTCACTGTCACCTGACGCCTGAGGCCGTACACATCCTGACCGACCTCCGAGGGTCAACACACGCATACACATAGACGTACATGAAGGTGTGGGCAGACAGGATGGGTGTGGAGCACATGGTTCAGGCAGCTCGTCTTGCTTGCAGAGAGAAACAACTATCAGTAGGATCACTTCACTTCACTCCACATGCTGGAGTCTAAACAAGTCTCTGTTTTCATTTCCATAAAGCCGCACTCTGTCTTTTGTTCTGACGGAGATAAGATGTATAAATTATGAGCAGCTGACAAAGTATACTGGGGCGCCTCAGGCAGCTCATCAGTCATGCTCGGCCTGTCAGCAGGTAACTGATGGGGGCCCTACAGGCACAAAGCCCCCTTTTAAGCAAAGGAGGGGGAGGCAGAGGAATTAAAGCTGTTGTTGGAGTCCCGAGCACAACAGCTGACTCATATTTAACAGTCTCTTTAAAGGAGCGAGGCAGACGCCAAAAGCTTCAAGCTTCAGAGTGTGTTTTGTGGCTCTCTCCTCAGGAGTGTGTGTCTTGCTGTTGTGCTCTGTTGGTATTTTACAATGGCCGTCAAGCAGGAGGAAGGCAAACAGAGAAAGTCATCTTAAGAGACCACCCAAGAGGAGTCGGAAAGGGGTCCCCTGCTAAGAAAGCTGTATACCAAGGGCAAAGAGTTGGATGTGGTAGTTGTTAAAACAGCCAATATCCACAGTGGAAATGTATGATTCTACAAATGGCAGTGCATCTTCTGTGTTAATTACAATATTCCACCCACTGCCTTTGGTCAAGTCAGCTACTAAACATATGTCCAATACCACTTATCCATTGACAACACCCAATTTTATGACCATTACAGCCAAGATTGTAAATAAAAAGTAGGGATAGCCACTGTAAAGTTATCCCCTGGTTTGTGGAGAGGTGTTTTGAAGCTGTGGGTTTGCATTTTGGCTGTGGCCCTCTTGGTTTCTGGCAGTCCGAGGCAATCGTACATTTTGTAAGAGTTATGCTAGCTGCAGTACACCTTTCAGTCAAAGCCCATATGGCAGACATGAAAGCCTTCCATCAGCCCTTAAATCTGACGGTGCAGTGATTTACGAAAGGACCACCAGTGCACTTTGAGGGTCCAAATAAAGCAAATGAGACCACAGCGACTCTTGGAAAAAAAAAGGCTCACATGGTATTTCCAAAGAAAAAAGTTGAGGCTTTTTGAATGGGAGTCATCTGGAGCATCTAGCAGCTGTCGTTTGAATTAACACCTTAGCATATCTCTACGTTGGCTTCAACTTCAAGCTGTGGTTACAAACCCTCGAGGTTAACCAAATTTAGCAACTTTCTTTCTGATATTAAGTGCAGGATTTAAAATGAATGGCCTCTGGTTTGCCAAACCGAATTCAGTCAGATCTTCTATAAACTAGGAGTGAGGAATTGGGACGGATGATTTGACTCAAGGTTCAGCACTGTCAAGTTTAGTTGCCTCTCTTTTGAAGGTTTACACAAGATCTTTGTTGTTTCTGCACGTCTACTGCACCCTTTCTGAAAATATTGCTCAGGTTTCCCCCCATCATTTTCAGTTGGTTCAAGGCACTGCTGCTGTTGGGAACAAATCACATTGATGGCGTTTAAGGTTTTACACAAGCAGACTCTTAAAGGTGGGGTGGGAGATCTTTTTACCGTATTGCTTGAAAACCTCTTCACGATTCCATAGCACGCACTAAAATAGAATGTCTGCAAAAAACGAAATGTTTTAGTCCAGTCAAGAGGGTGGAACCAGAAGAAAACTGGCCAATCAGTGTACTGATCATCTTTACATTGATTGATTACGTCCATCAAATATCAGTCAACTCCCCCACACCCGTTCCTCCCAGCAAACACTCTCCCCGCACCCCTCCCTCCCCTTCCTGCACTTTCACATAAACAACTATGGTGGAAAAGACGACAACCAGCAGCAAAACCAAAGTAAAAACTGTGTTTGAAAAAGCTACGGCCATGAGGAAGCTGACGGAAGAACGGAACAGGACAAGGGTGGTAATCAGTACGACTTTCCACCGCTGTCGTCAACTGAAAAAGGAAAAAAAGGATCAAAACCGATGCTAAGGTGACCATGTTTCTACTCGATAGATAAGATGATACCATTATGATTATATAATATTTTGACATACTAATCAGTTATGGGTATCGTATTCACCCATCAGTGAGAAAATGAAAGATGTTGATGAAAATAGTCACAGTGGTGTTGCTTGCTGGCAAATCGACGTGCGTTTTCACAAATGCTCGTAAACTTCTGTGACCGCACGAGACGATTCATGTATTCGTGAATCGTGAAGGCGTAGTTTCGAGGGGTGGGCTGAAGAATTGGAGGGAGTGTATATTTTCAAAATGTCACATGTGTTGAATTGCCTGACCGTTTTTTTCCAACCCCACCTTTAATTATGGTTATATCACAAATCTAATAATATTATATGAGCCTCATGTTTCGCCTCTTGGACCAGCTTGTTGTGGTCTGTTGGTTGATCCAAAAACCTGATTGGAGAGTAAAGTTAGTCAAGTTCTTGTGTAACAAAACTTGACTTAAGCTACAGGAAATTTTATGACGTAAAAAAAGAAAAGAAATTTCATATATACATATTTATGTCCAATTAAAAATTTAACAGTTTTGACTATTGTCTTTCAACCAACATAGAGTCTTGGATGAAGTTGCTGTGGGTGGTACGTTGTTGTAGAGAATTTGATTGGAATACTGTTAAATTAATCCAAATATTTGTACAAACTATATTCACAGATTCACTTTAAAGTGCTGCATGCATGTGTATGTTTATTAGTCAATCATAATACACATAAAGCCTGAGGGTAAATGTATCATCAGGTCTCATGTATGATTCACGTACTCTTCAGAAAAGCATCCAAATTCATAAACCTGGCAACACATGACCGGGTTAAACTTAAAATAGATATATGTTGAAATTTAACTTTGAAATATTAAAATAAATTACTTAAAACTATCATTAGAAGGTGTACATTAAAGAATGTCCAATCCAATGTATTGGACTGTAGGGATATAAACTAAATGTATTCAGATCCACAGTCTGATGCGCATATGTGACCAGTAGAGGGAGTATTGAATCGCTCTGCCAGATTCCTAACATCACAGGATCTTTAACTAAAGATTCATAGAGTTATGAGATGGGATGAGAACCACTAAGAACCAACTTTTTGAGTCAAAAAAAAAGTCACTGGAGTAAAAGCTAGAAATACTGTTTTCATCTCTGGACACAGCTGTAAATAAAGGTGAAGTGGCAGCATGTCTTCTACACAGGTGAGTTTGAGTATGATGTTTACACAGGTATATGTTTGTTATTATGGGATGTTATTATCTCTAGAAAGTTTTCATTGATCCAGGGTTTGGACTAAAGTCTGAGAGTTCTTCTATTGTTTGGATGATAGATCAATAATGCTGCTAACGCCAACACCAACTGTACAAAAACACCAACTGTTTTCTCTTTAAAAACAGAGGTAACAGAGTTGTAGTGTAAACTATCAGCTGATGCAGCTTACGACGATTTTAAGACAAAGCAACTTGGGCTTAAGTTTGAAAATGAAAACTTGATGATACCATAATTCAGATGTCTTATTTTATCTTGTTATCTTATCTTATCTTATCTCATCTCATCTTATCTTATCATCGGGGTGGCCATTGCTCAGTTGGTAGAGTGGGTCGTCCATTAACTGAAGAGTTAGCAAATCCTGCTCTGTCCTAATCAGTCCATCGTATCCTTGGGCAAGACACTTCACCGTCTTTGCCTCCAGTGTCACTCACACTGGTGTATGAATACATATGAATGTTTGGTGGTGGACGGAGGCCCCATAGGAGTAAATTGGCAGCCATGCTTCTGTCAGTCTGCCCCAGGGCAACTAACAAATGTAGTTCACCACCACCAGAGGGAGAATGTGAGAGTGAATGAATAATGGATCAAAAACGTGAAGCCCTGAGAAGTGCTATAGAGATCTAATCCATTATTCTAATCTAATCTAATCTGCTTTATTCAGTATATACAGTGAGTGATACAGTCTGTGAATACATAGTGTTGATTCATAGGTGGTTTTAGTAGTCCTAAATATGTTCTTGTACATGATTTATCCCTGCTGTTGAGAGTTTGGAATATCAATACAACACAGCGCCTCTTTAAAATAACAGAATGAGACCCTTTTGAACCTTTTGGAATCAGGTGAACTAATCTCAGGAGCTAAACCTGACACTTGTGTCATTTAAAAGCAGGTCTATTCAGAGACACTTCATCCATATCTGTATCTAGACCCCTGTGGCTTTATCATGACTATCAAATAAAAGCCTGTAATTATACATGCAGACAATTTAACACAATTCTCGACTATGTACATAATTTCCTCAACAGATCACCAGGATTCATTAGAGCACTAAAACCCAGTGTGTGAAAGAAGAGATCTGATTTACTGTGGCTTTTATGCACTGTGTGTATTTGAGAGATAATCGTAATGAGACAGTGTACTGGGGTAAAGATGACAGGTAAGAATTGATGTCTCTTCCTGCAGCAATGTGGGTGGGAATGAGTTGGCACAGCAGCTTTTATCTCCTCCGGATACTGTCACTTTCTGTCTCGTGGACTGTAATCTAACTAAGTGCTGAATATAACACGAGCAACAAAGTCAAGTTTACGTCCAGCACTGCCCTGGGCGTAACAACAAAAGTCCTGGAGGTCTAATCTAAAAGACTGAAAAAAGGTGGTTCGCCAAAGAGATCTTAATAAATTCAGTACAACGTGACATTCCCATATAAAAGTGGATTAATGTTCCTCTTAAAGTGAAAGCTTTACTGGAAAACGGCTGCAGCAGGACACGCCGTAGATGAGGATCAGAAACAAAGCTCTTTTGCAAGAAAAGGGCAGCGGGTTCGGTAGGTTTATGTCCCTTCATCATATTTCTGCAAACTAATCTCCATGGCTGCCTGACGTCTGGAAGGACATAAAGTATCACACCTTCATTTGGGTCAGACAGGTACTTTACTGTATCAAATGATTGGGAGTATAAAATTCTCTGAATAGACTCTGATACCAGAAAAGGAGAGACACAACTGACGCTCATGAGATGTAAAATAATACAGCTTATCTCGGATGCCCAGGAGGAAGAGACGTGTCCACCGCTGCCAAATAATGGCATATTTCCATATGAGTCATTCAACATGACGGTTAAAGCTCAAAAACATCTCATATTCTGCTCAAGGCTACAATGAAAATACCCAAATAGTAATTTATAAAATGAAAAGCCTTTCCCCTCCAGAAATGTATGATCTTCCAGCGACAAAAATGAATGCAAGTTCAACCAATTCCCAAAATATTTGTGATATCTTGCCAATTTTTTGCTCAAAAGGAGTCAAAGTTAAAAAAGAAAAAGAAAAAGAAAAAGGCTTGCCAATTCTACCAACCAGCAGTTTTAGGCATGAAATAAGGCGATTAAAGAGACCCTTTATGCCCACTTTTTCAAGCCTGTTTTTTTTTTTTTATTCTACATGTCTGTTAGAATAGATTTGCATGATTTATACTTTGCAAACTTCTTTATTTCATGCTGGTCATTTTAGTTACTGTGTTTTTAGGGTGCACTCTCTTCTGATTGGCCATTGTAAGTATTCTGCTTAGCAACTGGATGCACTATATCAGCCCCACCCTGTTCTTCTACTGTATGTGTGTTTTGTTTGCTTTGTTTGCTTTCATATATGTATATATTTCAGCTATTACAATGACACACATACCATAGTTAAACAGAGATGGGTGGACAATGTCAGTGTTCTATCACAGTACCACCGAGCAGCCTGGCATGCATATCCAATCGTATTTCATCTACTGTTGCATCTTTGTATAAACAAGGATTTCCTCCTGAAAACGCTTGTCTAAAGGCGGACGAAAAACTGAAGATGAGACACCACTTTTGTGTCTTATGTTTTCATCATCACTGTATAAATGTAGCCTTAGAATCAACAAGAGAATAGATTTTAGTCCAAAGGAATATTGGTCTCAGATCTACTTTAAAACAGTATGTACATTATGATCCATTATATTTACTATATAATATTTACTAATCCATTGTATACATGTACATAAACCAGCATATATGTGGAATAATACACCATCATATATATATATATATATATATATATATATATATATATATATATATATATATATATATATATATTAAAAACATGAGCTAACCTGCACTAAAGTCATTTGTTTTATGTTTCATCTTATTAAAGTATGTTAGATTTAGCACATTTAATGTCTGGAGCAGACACTTTCCAAGAACATTGCAGAGCAGTGACATTTGTGGAAAAGGTCCAAGTAAATGGCTAACCTTCATATGACTCAATGACTGGGGCTTAACTTGGTTTAGAGTCAGTTTCATCACACAGCACATGAACACTAAGTAAGCTTGTCACAAATGTAGACAAAAACCCAGCAAATTAAGTGTTTTAAAACCAGCTGAAGCACAAGGCCTTGTCTGGAAGGGATTATATTTACTTAAACAGCTACAAATCTCTACAGTGACCACAGTTTGACCTCAAGCAAAAGTGTCACGACAAGGCCACAGTTTGTTGTGACATCATCTGCCTGGTCGTCCAGGTAAACGCCTCAGATTAGTGAGTGAAAGTGAGATACAGATGGCCAATGAAAAACGTCCAATAACAAAGAACTTCAATACAAATGGTCAATACATCAAATTGAAGGAGCTAATTATAACTCGGGGGCTCCTCTTGATTGATCGCTGCAGAGCACAATTACCAAACTGTCCACATTAAACTGATGTATGAGTGTTTTAGGTATTACAGCTCCTGAAAGTTTAATACATTTCTCATTAAGACTCTGTTGGTGCTGAGTGGTAGGCGTCCTTTCTTGTTTGATTTTAAGGCAAAAAACTAAAAAATAAAAAGTGCACGTACACATGGACTTTGACAGAACATGCCCGCTATCATAAACGCCCTTGGTTGAATACTGCAGAGAAAGTCTAAGAGACTGAAGGAAAAAACGGTTAACCTTCTGTTGGACAAAACAAACGGCATCTTCCAAAAACCTTGGACAAGGATATGTAACCTTGGACTGTTTTTCTCTGCATCACAGGGTGCAAAAATGACTACTAATCAATACAAGAGGCTGTAAACAGTAATTGTTGGGTATTACACTGACACAAGCTCCTGCTGTCAATGCAGATATATGTCCAGTGTATTATTATTGATTGTTTTTGTTGTGGAATTAAAAGTAATGCAGTTGTACATTGAAGTTACTACCAAAGGTTTCCTGAATCACAAAGACACTTCAATATGTGTACATGTCAACATAAATATTTATTTTTCTACATTAAATTACAGTCAATACTAATACAGTGGTACTTCTACTTACAAAATTAATTCGTGCCAG
This sequence comes from Siphamia tubifer, assembly GCA_020466265.1. Taxonomy (NCBI): domain Eukaryota; kingdom Metazoa; phylum Chordata; class Actinopteri; order Kurtiformes; family Apogonidae; genus Siphamia; species Siphamia tubifer. The sequence goes on along the minus strand of CM035801.1, from coordinate 36,717,302 downwards.
AAGTGGTATATATATATATATATATATATATATATATATATATATATATATATATATATATATATATATATATATATATATATATATATATTTGCATCAATTGTGGAAAATATAGCTGATAATAGCAATAGGTAACCCTGAATGATGAGACAAAATTATAAAGAAAGAAAATTCCAGTCATTTTCAGTGAAAAACTGGAAATAATCTTTTCTGTCTCTTATAGTCTTTCAGCAGATGTAGTGATGATACAACAGTCAAGTACATTTGATCTAAGACAGAACATGGAAATTCGCCTAATTCACTTTTTTTTGACATTATAAAACTACCTTTATAAATTTGCTTGGCAATTACAAGGAGACATGGAAAATTTTCCTTTAGTCCCTGAGTTACAGCCTTAGATAATGGACATAAAAGTGATTTTCCAGAACATTATGTCACACTAAATTTGACCTTTGACCTCTCTCATATAAAATTCCATCACGGCACCATCAACATTTTATCCTATTAGACATTTGTGTCAGGTTTTGTCATAATTAGCATATGAATTATCATGTTATAGCCCAAAATGTGTTTTGTGCGAGCATAGCGACCTTTGACTGGTATATTCTAATCAGATCATCCTTGAGTCAGAATGAATGCCTGCTCCAGATGGACGGACCACCTGAAAATATAATGCCCATGCAGTGGAATTAAAATGGAAGAGGACAGGTCCATCTTTTAGGGCAAAAAGGCACACAAATTGTGTTACGAGTACCACAAAACTACAATTAGGAATACAAAATAACTGACCATAAAATTACTATATGGTCAGTAATATATATATATATATATATATATATATATATATATATATATATATATATATATATATATATATATATATATATACATGGGCATAAAATTGTGTATGGATGCTATGGACGTGTCCATACCAATATTTCTAAAATGCCCATATGAATTTTTGAATGGGACTGGGAATTTTTATCTAATGATTTTGGCTTCACTTAATGTACTTTATACTCCAGTGGAGTATAAAGTCTCCTTATGGAGAACCTAAAAAAATAAAGCACTCATTGACAGTGTGCCTTATAGTGACTAAATATTGTCAACAAACCTTTATCACGTGACAAAAACAAGATGAAACTAGACGTAAATGTCGGTCTTGTGCCGATAATTATGATTAAATATATAATGCAGTTATAGATGATCAATAAAAACCAGAAAAAATATAGCTTAAGAAATAAAAACATTCCTAAAATGTCTCTTAGTTTATGTAGACAAAGACAAAATGAGACTTAATTCTTTCAGCCGTGTTCTTATTTATTTATTTTTTTTGTTGATGTCTCTTGCGAGAAAGTCGTCAAGTTATGTCCCCACCAATGTCAACATGATGATTATTCCCATGTATATGTATGTGTGTGTATATATATATATATATATATATATATATATATATATATATATATATATATATATGTGTGTGTGTATTAGTGACTGTTCATATTTTATATATTTTCATATATTCATTGGCCTGTGTTTGTGTGTTTGAGAGGCAGAGATTAAGAAAGCATCAACACAAAGGGAAAGTGTGTGTGTGTGTGTGTGTGGCAGTGCACCCACACAAATCAGATTCAGCCCAAAAGAGTTGTCTCACTAACAACAATAGTGGGTAACATGATCTTTCATTACACATTGTGTAAACAGTGTAACCTATCAGTGCTGTCAATCAACATGATTGATTGTGGCCTGTCACAAGAGAAGAGTGACACGTCAGGGAAAAAAACTTTTTTTCCAACAAAGCGCAGTGCATTCAGGCTGCCACAGAAAGTGGTGATTAATGTGTTCTCACTGGGTAATCCCACACCCCTGGCTAATGAAGGAGGAATCTATCATCCGCACTGCGGTGGCAGATGTCGCGAGGACAGCAATCCAAGTGCCTGGGAACAATTTACTTTCTTTTCTCTAATTGTTCCTGAAAAGTGTGACAGTTTTGGAAAAAAACACTGGAGTCGACAGCTCCTCAGGGCAGATACAACAACACACAACGAGCACCACTTCACGTACAAACCCACGGCCGTCCACCTAAAGTATCACTTACTGGAAACACTTAAAAGATTAGCAAAGCCACAAGGCCAGTTTCTACAAGTACAGTATTCGTTATTATTATCACTTTGAGCTGCCAAAAATGCACTAAAAAGGCAGTTCTGTCCTGTTCTGTTCCACCCTGGTATAAAAAAATAAGACCATTGAGTCATTTACGCAGTAGACTATTACAACCCAGAGTTGCATTTTAGTGTTATGTGACATTTAGCAGTCATTTGTGTGCAATGTGAGACAAGTGTGATGTTTAAGTGACAACTGGGACAGAAGAGGAAGTGTGGTGATGTTAGATAACGACAAAGTGGGTTTAGGGAGGAGGTCAAGAAAACACAGGAGGCAGAGGGAGTCTTCTGACCTTAACAATGTGTTGATTTATTTTAGCATCAGCCAAGTTCACTGAAGAGAAACTTACAATCACACTGGTGTCTGAATATAAACCATGGGAATCAATGTTTTCATTTAAATGACAAAGACATCTCTAAGGATGTTATATGTTATTTAAGGATATTTTACAAGTATTCCACACTTTGGAATATTTGCAAAAGTATTCCAAATTTTCTTGCTTTATTTATTTATTTTTTTTAGCAAGAAATAAAGCTTTGGAATAGATAAAGAAGGATATTGTTCTGATTATTTCACAGTGGTTATGTTAAGTCACACGGTTACACCTTTACAAAAACTCCAGGACAATAATCCTGTTTATATGGAAGTTTTTATTCCTATTTAATTCTGAGTAAAAGTTAATTCTGCTTTAAGATGACCATGTAAAGACCTAATTCCAGTTGAAAATGATCATTCTGAATTAAACTTCATTCCGAATGAAGTCACTGGTTTATTCCAAACTTAATTCTGAATTAAATGATTCCTCTGGCATATAAATAGTTAATTCCGCTTTAATATTATTTATCCCGTTTTGCACACGCTCCTGGTCCCATCGCAATGACGCACATATTTCACAAGTTTGTTGATTCTGTCGAGCTGTTGCTTTGTAATTATCACAAAAATAAATGTAAAAATCACATCTATTATCTGGTTTAACATGTTGCTAGTTGAAACAAACACAAAACAGGAAGTGGACACAATCACTTCCTTCTGGTAGATATCCATAAGTTAAGCAGCCATTCTGTTCTGTCCAATCAGAACCCTCTGTACCTCCAGCTCTTAAAGCCCAATTAACTAGAGTGGAATACACCTGTTTTCCATGTAAACACAAAAGAAATAACTGTAATTCTGAATTATTTTATTTCAAATAAATAATTCTGAATTAAAAACATCATGTAAAGTAACAATTGTTCCAAAAGATACGAGAACTAGAGGCATTTAACAAGTTGTATCCTCCAACTTCACCACTAGATGTCACTAAATATCACACACTGAACTACTAATAACTTTACATTTTACAAAGACAGAAACAGAGAAAAACTAGTATCCAGAGAATCCGTAATCTCACTCCTATTTTGTTCCAATCTCAAGTTTCTATGACAACCTGTTCTTCAATTAGAGCCAATAATGTGGTTTTAACCTTTTTGCTAAATGTTATCTTGACCTTTGACCTTTTGCAATATTGATCATTTCATTATATGTATGTATATATGATATATTATTCTGATAATGTATCCAGTACTGATTAAATTATAGGGTGATATGTCTATGTTTGACACACAAACAGTGTTACAGAAGTTAATTTTGCGACATGTCATCTTTGACCTCCAGAGATCTGAAAAACTATTGGTCATAGGTTATAACACCAATTACAAGAATTGTATAAATCTTCATTCCGCATCGTTTGGTACCAAATTGAAAGTTCTGTGACCCTCTGTTCTTGAGTTATAACCGATAATGTGATTTTGACCTTTTAGTTAATTGTGACCTTGACCTTTGCCCTTTACTCAAATGGATCATTGCACTTGATGTGCATGAGCTATATGTATATGCCCATGTAATTCTATGGTGATATCACAAGTATTCATTGAGTTAGAGCATGATATGTCTCTGCGCACACACACACACACACACACACACACACACACACACACACACACACACATACACACACACACACACACACATACAAGGTGATTACATTAATCTCACCAAATCAATGTTGGGGGAAATTAAAGTGAATTTCAATGTGTGGATTTGGGACAGGACTATTTCAGGGACACCCACATGACAAAGGGTCACAAGATATTCATTCAGAACCACATGAGGTTCTCAACGTGTTACTTTGAAGTAAAAACCAGTCATCATATCTGCATCCACATTACATTTAGAATGTTTTTGATGCTGTCTCTTACGGTCATATGGGACTTTGTCACGAGGAGTTAAAGCCCTGAGGTGCTGTCGTACCTACCAAGGGTCTATGACACAAAGACCTACTGTGTTACTGTATAAGTGAAGTGTTTTAATATGTTACTTTGGATTGAAAACCTCAAAGCAATGAACCACTTAAGGAGAAGTGTTTTTACGGGTACGAGTGGAATAATGACTGTATTTAGACCGGTGTGAAATTTAATGAGGTTTAGCAGAGTCTAACAGAACAATAGATGAACTGAGCATGTCTGATTACAGGCTGTAACACTGATCTTTTATACAAATTTGATGATGTAAACTGCTGCTAAAAACACACACTACGAATGTGACAAAGAGAAAGTGTGGATGTGGAGTTGGTCCTGGAGTAGAGCTGCACATTATATTGTTTGAGCGTCGACATCGCAATGTACGACGTGTTCGCAATAGTTACATGACAGGTCCTGTAATGTAGGAGAGGAATGAACTCAACATTTTCTCATCTAATTTCAATAGAACCTGACCAACACTGAGTACATCATAATGATTCTGAACCAGTTTAGAATGAGTCACTGGTAACAAGACTGAAAAAATGACTGACCAACAAAAGAAAATCACCCAAAATCTTTGAGCAATGAGCACATCAGTGATTAACAGGTACCACCACCAATTCAGGACATTTTATCACAGGTTCATGGCAAAATTTGTGATCAATCACCTATTATTTGGTAATGAATGATTTCAGACCTTAAAGGGATAGTTCACTATGACATACACATGAATCTGTATGGGGTTAGCATGTTTACTCTGGTGCACCCACAGTGACAGTGTCCTGTGAGTCAAGATCTGGTCTGGTTTTGGTCAAAGCGAAAGTAGTCCCGGCAGGTTTCCGGGGTTCAACAACAGAAAACGTGTCTCTTTTCAAAACAGTTTGTGTTCGAATGAGTGATTTATTTACATAACAAAACTGTTACAGAACAAAAACTCACACCTCATAATTTCTCAATGCGTGTTGTCACTGCTGTACAGTAGAGGAGCGACCATCGTAGAGTGGGTCGCCCATTAACCGAAGGGTTTGTGGTTCGATTCCCACTCTGTCTAGTCAGTCTGTTGTGTCCTTGGGCAGGACACTTCACCCTCCCATCCTCCAGTGTCACTCACACTGGTTTATGAATGTTTGGTGGTGGTCAGGGGACCGTAGGCGCAAAATGGCTGCCACGCTTCTGTTAGCCTGTCCCAGGGCAACTGTGACTACATATATAGTTTACCACCACCAGAGGGAGCATGTGAGAGTGCATGAATAATAGATTACTAATGTACTGCGCTTTGGGTGCCCTAAAAAGCACTATAGAAATCTAATCCATTATTATTATTGTTAAACTATCCCTTTAAGCTATTTTTTGTTTGTTTTTTCTTTAACGTTAAGAAACCACTGGGGCTCTTCGACTGTTTTTTTACTTCAATTTGTCGGAACCATCTTCTACTTCACATTCGCCTGTGATGTCATCACCTGATGTACAGATGAAGGCCCTGTTATTACTAATTTGTATTTGCAAATGTGGGCGTGGGGAGGGAGGAGTTTGGTACTACAACAAATGTGGCCTATTCCATGGTGACTGGGATGTACAGAAGAAAAGTACGCACAGTTTTGTACATCTGGATTTTTTGGTTCATACAAACTTTTCCAGATTTGGCTGTACGCCAGTTTTCGGTATGAAATCTGTTCAAGTCTTTGTACATGAGGCCCCTGGAGTTCATCCTGGAGCAGCTGACTGCTACTAATGTGCTAATGGCTAATGCTGATCACTAATGTAGGTGCTAATGGGTAATGCTAACACTAACGCTAGCTGCTGTGTGTCTTAAAAAGAGTAAAATGCAGATTTCCCTCCAGGGATGACATCATTAACTTTAACCTTAATGTCATTTTTATGTGCAGGCAGAGGTGCATTTCACAGCAACTGAAACACGATTCTCCAAAAAATATGTTACTATTAGTGTTTACATTTTAAGGATAATTTCAGCACAGTGGTTTTGTTTGTTAACTTTACACAAATAACATAAAGACGGCAAATAATTCCCACATTTTAATGTTATCTATAGCAGTTTTACATTCAGGATCTAATTGTAAAACAAACTATTTATTTGTTGATCATGTGATTATTATGAAGCACTCCTAAATCAATGCTGTGGTGAGATCATTTTGTTAATAAATATTACAAGCTTGCTTCCCCATGCCAACAAGAGAAAGTGCACAGAGTTCATAAACAACTCATCTGTGCTTCATTACACTGGCTACACTTCATAATCAAGAGCAAGGAAAGAAATTAAACAGCAATTAGAGGAAAAGGGCTGAAGCGCTGGGACTATCATTCACCTCCCTAAAGATTACTCTGTCTTACAAAACAGCCAGTGGTGCAACATCAGCCCAAGGAAAAACAGCCTTAGATTTATGCTATTTGTAAAGCTGTCGTTTCCAGCGGATATTTAACTTTTATGATTTATTTCAGGGGGGGAAAAAAAAAAAAAAAGAAAGAAAAAGAAACATTTCAACACCTTCTCTCCACATTCATCATAAACAGTGTTAGGTGTCTTTTATGTCCGGGAACATAAGCTGCTATTAGCACAAAAGAGGGAAAGCAACAAAGTCCAAATGTGTCACAGCTGTCTGTCCTCACATCATTTAATTTAATCTGGTTTCATGCCTGTTCGCATTACAGCGCTGATAAAACAGCAACACTTTCAAACATCTGCTTGCTCTGGGAGCCTGTTGATTATTCATTCAGCTGGAGGTCAGATGGCAGTCGGCTCACACAGCCTCACACCCGAGCTAATAAATCAATTTCTGGAGCAATTCTGAGTAATCGCATGTGCTTTAAAGTTTAACAGCCCGCTTTACGAGGTGCAGTTTTCGTGAATTATGCGAACAAGTTGAGTCATCGCTCTAATTGCACTTGTTTTTGTGAATGACGACCTCGGCCTGACCTCTACACGTACACACGGTCTACAGTACAGGCCTCCACTGACACTTTATGTTAAAACATTTGGGGTTTTGCAGATTAAAGGCAGAACTGTGGCCCTAAACCTTCAGTTGATTTACAAAAGACTTAATGCGTGCTGACAGTCTGCTCGACAAGTGTTAGAGGTGTTTTCCTGATTAACTCAGGGACTGTGGGCTTTAAACATAATTGCCTAAAAATCTGGGATTCTTTGAGTGCACAGTCCGAAGCATAAATTATTGTGAAGTAAATCCACCTAAATGTATAATATTTATCTGCTTACCTTCTTCAGGTTTGCAGTAGGCTGAAGTGTTGAAGTCCCAGATTTCATTAGAGGCATCATTCACCTTGGACGAGTCACAACATCACCTTGGCAGTGTGTTTTCTGCTGTTGAAGAAAATATGAGCTAGTAATTTAATAAACACAAGGTTGATAATAAAGCAGAAAGCTGCTGTAGCTTACCTTTAAACTTCTGAACGCTAACATAAAGACAAGGACAACCCTGACATATTGATGTTGCTGAAAGTCAATCAATTATCTGAATTAATTTTACTTTGTTCACTTACTTACTTGATGTCTTTTTATGTTCAACACTGTCTTAGTGTTAGCATGTTAGCATGCCATAAACCAGTGTTATAAAATGACATGTTGTTAGCATCATAGCATAATTGTCCATGTTATATTTTTACCTGAATTGTTGTTGAAACTCAGTAAAATATATGTTGCACTTTGTACAGTTACTGTTTTCTCAATAGTGTTTGTTATATATATTTTAAATGTATATTTATACAAGTTTTGACAATTTTACAAACAAGCAAACACAAAAAAAATACTTATTAACAATGTTAATTACAATGATGCTACAGGACTGGATTATATAATATATGTTTGTGCAACATCACTAGCACTTAATCTCTTTTAATGTTTAACATGTCTTAGTGTTGTAGCATGTTAGCATGTCATAAACCAGCGCTACAAAAAGCATATATATATTTAGCCTCATAGCATAATGTCCCATGACATATTTTTGCCCAAATTGTTGTTGAATCTCAGTAAAATATCTGTTGGACATTGTTCAGTACTTCATTTTCTTCTCAGTGTTTTCTAAATATTTCTTATATTTCTATTTATTTAACTTTTTGAGAACTTTACAAACAATACACCCAAATATAAAAAAAGTCATTAAAATATGCATTACAGTGATGCTACAGGACTGGAATATATAATATATGTTTGTGCAACATCACTAGCACACTGAAGCCATGCTAACACTTTTAATGTTTAGTGTTAGCATGTTAGCATGGCATAAACCACAAAGCATATAGTATAATTGCCCTAGTCATATTTTTAACCAAACTGTTGATGGAACTCAGTAAATTCTCTGAATTAATTTGACACTGTTTAGTTGTTTTATTTATTTATTTTTATGTTTAATAGGTCTTAGTGTTAGCATGCCATAAACCAGTGCGATAAAGCACATTTCATTAGCCTTATAACATAACTGCCTGAGTCATATTTATGGACAAATTATGTCATCTGCAATAAATGAAGCAGCATTAGGATAGTAAAGGTACCAAATTTGGTCAAAAACATGACTTAAGAAATTGTTATGAAGCTAATGATGTTTAATTCATGATGTTGCCAGTGTTATGAACTATCTTTAATGTTGAAATGAAAAGTTTCTTATTAGTACTGTTCTGCACAACCATTTAACAAAGACACATGCATTAAACTCATTTATTATTTGCTTTAATGAAGCCCAGAAAGGTAAGAGGTACTAAAATGAAACAGCTGTAGAAACATTTTCCAACTAATTGGATGAATTAGTAACAGGTCAGTAACATAAGTGGGTATAAAAAGAGCATCTCAGGGAGTTCAAGTCTAAGGCCTGGATCATCCACAATTGCATTACTTTACTAAATGTATTTTTCTCTACAGTACATCAGGGTCTGTATTCCTCAGGTAAAAGGTTTTAAAAATGTGTTATATAGTTTGGATTTTTAAGCTGTGTATGTATTCATGTGTTCAGAGAAAAGAGAAACTGGAAAACAATGACGTCATGCTCCATTTTGCTTTTGTCTTTGTGCCTTAGTGTAACGGAGCTGCACCTGAACCATCAAATCCAGGTGTATAAATCAGTGCATGAGCTGCAGTAGATACCTTTGGCTTCAACTTCTCAGGTGGGACTGCATTAAAAGCAGGTCTGATTTTATGACGGAAATCACCGCATGAACTTTGGAAGACTTCCAGAGATGTCACAGTTCACCGTGTCATCCACAAATACAGGTTAAACCTCTGTTAAATAAAGACTGAACCATATGTGAGGAGGAACTAGAGATTCTGTCATCTCCTCTGGACCAAAGTTTTATTTAAAATGGACTGAAGGAAGTGAAAAACTGATCTGTAGTGATGAACCCAAATAGTTTTGGAATACACTGATGTTACCTCATAAAGAGAAGGAACCACATTTGGCTTATTTTCAGCACTGGGTTCAAAAGGTATGATGATGGTATGGGGCTGCATTTGATGTTTTCTATAAAATATGGATTTATTACATTTGTGTTCTGGTTTTAGTCGCATTTTTTTCAAAGCAGCCTACAGTTTTTTGGGTTGTTTTTTTTTGCTAAGAGGATGTGCTTTAACCCATAAAAAGCCAAATATCCACAATTGAACAAAAGTGTTTAATAACTGTTGATGAATTAATCTCATCAATACATGGAAAATGCTAGTGTAAAATGCACTTCATCTTCTCTTCATGATCATCAGATATCAGATATGACTCATTTGGATGTTCAGAGGCACCGTAGTTACCATGGAAACACCATCATCTTCTATAACAACAAATGTGACGTCGTAAATCGGTAAATCAGAAATTGTAAGTCACAATTTCTCATAATTATGACTTTTATCTCATAATTTTCACTTTTTAACTCACAATTTAGATTTTTTTAATATCATAATTATGCCTTTTTTTAATGTCCTATTTATGACTTTTGACTTTTTCCTAAATGTCCTGTCCATACCTACTACACTTAGTACCATGACCCAATAAAACACATCATCTACGCTTTATTTTTGGATATATTTTTTTTAATATTTCTGTTTTTTCCTGCTTAAATAAGTATTTCACCCATAGGGAAAAAAAGCTGTTTTAATTTTTTACTTTATTACAATGAAGAAGTTTTTTACTTCAGTAAAGCAGTTGAATAAGTACTTCTACTTTATTTATTTTTATAGTATTTTTTTCACACAAGTAGCTGTACTTAACTACTTAAGTACATAATGTGAATACTTTGAGCACCTCTGTTGAAAACAATAGACAAAGGTAGAAGCTTTCAAACATGGGATCATGTCAAACAAAGAGACGACGGTGCAGGACAAAGGGCTGGGACATCATTTACTGCAGCTGATTAAGATGGATCCTGGGTTTTCATATACGACGGCTTTGGGAGCTGAAGGCGGCTCACATCCAGCTGTTATCAAAAGTAAAACAAGTGGACCCGCCGTCACAATGATCTCATGGCGGTCGGCTCAGATAAACAGCGGTGTTTAGATTAAACATCAAAGCGCTGCCACTAAGACAGAGTACCTGGCAGAGCAGCTGAACTGTGGGGTTGTTGTTTGAGCAGAAAGAGCAGAGTGAGGTCAATAACTGACTTCAAATGGCTCCGAGCGCCGCCTGCAGAGCTGCAGGTGGCGTGTCTGCGTTACAGCTCAAACTGACTCTACCAAAGCAACTCACTTACACGACTCAGCAAATTCACAGGCGCATGAAAAGATACTCGACTGGAACTTCCACACTGTAAACCCTAATGTTCAGAAGAATTAAATATATTCAGTTGTGAATACTCACAGTTTAGGAAAGAGTACTACTAACTCAAATGTACTCAGTTGCTGTAACATGTTCTTCTTTTTTTAAGTACTTCCCATGGGTGTCGCACCTGTGGGGGATGGGGGTGTTGCGACACCCCCACTTCTACACCCAGATGATTTCATAGCCTCCACTTTTTCCTGAGTTTATTTATTGCATCGTTACTGGATCCAGGAAACGGACACAGAGTTGGTCTCACCTACTTTTGATTTCAGGATAAACAGTTACTGTCGTCACAATCACACCAAACAAACAGTAATAACATTGCGGGGCTGTTACAATATCTATGGTTTAAACTGTTTACCCACCTGGGCGGCACAACAGCATATGTAAAAGAAGCGCACCTCAGTTCACTGGGTGAAACAGCTCTTCTTTGCGGTGTAAAGTAATGACAAATGTTACTGTTGTTAAACTAAGTTAACTAAACTATGTCTTGTTCTGTGACATTTACCCTAAGACAGTGGTTCTCAAACTTTTTTCAGTGATGTTCCCCCTGAGGAACATATTTTAGTCGTTTCCCCTGACATGGACGAAAACATTTTTGTAAGAAAAAAAGAGGAACAGTGTCAGATGTTTTAAATCCAAAGTTTTTCATCTCATCATTTTTACTTTTTATCTAATAATTTAGATTTTTTTTATCTCAGAATTTTTACATATGAATTGAATACATGTTTGAGGAAAAACACATTTTTGTTATTTTTTGGGCATATATTACTTTTTTAATATAAAAATGTAACCATTAATGGATAATTGTTCATGAATTTTCCGATGATAGATTCAGAATATTTTACTCATGCGCCATAACCTAGAACACCCCCACATTTTAAATGGCTGTGACGCCCCTGGTACCTCCAACTATGTTTTTAATAAGGGGAACTATTGGGTCCAAATGGGTCATATCTGATGACTATGACAAGTTGAGAAAATTCACTTTACCTGAATTAATTAATTAATTACAGTACGTGACAAGAAATTAATGAATTAATGATAGATCTTATCATGTGGCGTCAGAATTTTCTTGTCTATGGATTAAATGTTAAAGATCATCAGAGTGGTTTTATGATCGTTATGTAACCAACACTTTTCTTGAACCAGAAAAACTCTCCTCCCATAGGACTCCATTCATACAGATCAGACTCTGGTCGGCCTTCGCTGACCCCGAGGCTGTGACATTTTTCCATCAGAAAATCATTTCCCAGAGTATTTCTGGTCTCATGCCATGTTCCATTTACCTCACATGTCAGAACTTGGAATGATGTTAGAGCCGAGTTGACTGAGCTCCAGTAGGAAAAGTTGGGAAATCAATAATATCAGTTTTAGCCAAGTTAGCCACAGCTAGCAACACCCGCGATAACACATGGTGCGTTCTGTCCACAGATTAATGTTGGATCATACTTTGGTTTCAACGGATTTAAAGAAGCAGATGTTCAAACTGAAATCATATTAAAACACATTTCACTCCTGGTAATGCAAAAAGCAGCCATTTTGGATGTTAGCATATTTGGTCTGTTTTTATGTTCAAAGTCTGACCTCAAGTGACATTAAATTAAAATTCTGACTTTATTAAAGAAATAAAACACAAACAAAATATGGTTATGTTACACAGCCAATGAACACAGAACCAAATAGAATAGAACAGAGTAGAACAGAACAGAATACAATACAATATAATAGAACAGAACACAATAGAAGACTTTATTGTCAATGTAAAACAAAATTCTGTTTGGTACTTTCAGGCACAGGCTAAAACAAACGGACAATAAAACAACTGAGAGAAATAGATAAAAGTATAAAAATAGATAAAAGTATAAAAGACCATAAATATAAGTAAGATAAAATAAATAAGACAGTAGCAGTGTAAGTGATTGGCTCAGTCAGTACTTACAGTAGGGTCTTCCTAGAAAAATAAAATAAACATGAACAAACTGAAGATTATATGATGAAAAGAAAGATATGGAAGAACAAACCTAGATGTGAACAGCAGCACATCTCATAGTAAGTTTAGTCTGATCAGTCAAAAAAAGTAAGATTATTATGTATTGTCATGGTTGTAAGATAACTGTCAGGGAGCAGTCTACAGTAATTGAGTTTATATATATATTATTGAAGCAAAAATTGAGGTTATTTTTTTTTTTAATTTGCACAACAAACTATTAAAGAAAATAAAAAAGGATGTTGTAATATTAATGTTTCTTTCAATAAAAAGGTCACACACAATAAACTGGTGCATTTCATGTCACATACTGTAATGTTCAGGAGCCTAAACCATTACAAATTCTGTATTGAGGTGGAATTTCCATGAACAATAATTTTCATTTAAGTCAACATGATTTCCCATGTGGTCAAAAGGGGAAAAAACACAGGAGAAAATATCAGTTTTTCCACATATGTGTATATATACAGCGAACTATAGCATATTTACATCATGTCTTGTGTATACGTCTGTTTGTCACAGTGGATATCCTGAAATACACTGTACGTCTAACCACTACCTGAACACAATCCAAATGCTTTTCACTGCAGAGCTGATCAGTTTCAGATGTGACACCCCTATGGTTCTGTGACGCCAACCTGGGCTCAAGCTGAAGTGTCAAATTATCTGAAAACGAGATTTAATAAGGTTTGAGAGGGTGAAAAGAGCAGCAACCAAACAAGCCCAGATCTCAGTTGCTGTTCATTAGCATCTCAAATTGCCTAACGAAAGAGAAAAACGATTATTTTAATTAATCAAATCAAACTTTCCTTTGGGAGTGTCGTGTTCCTCCAATCGCAAGGTCAACCCAAGGTAAGAACTGCAAGGCCTGAACCTAATTAAGCAATTACAAGCCCCATGTATGTGCTTTGTCGCTTCGATGTGAAAGACTGTCAAGTGGAAGGACGCTGCGCAGGCTGGACGGACGCTGTCTACTTTGATGTAGGCTTATGCATATGAAATGAGGTCAGATCCTGGTCATTAAAAAGAACTGCTTTACACAGGATATCACGCTATGAAAGGCAATTTCTTCAAAGGGCTTTTACTTTGGAGATTTGTAAGGGATTATGACAGGAAGGCATGTATAAACAAAGCAATGTGAGAAGAAAGGGAAAATGGGTCAGATAATGCCCTCTGTCACAGCTATTACACGTCTCAATTACTTGGGCCGAGGACAACGTCCAAGTCACAGGGATCGGTTGAACGTGGGACCGGTCCCACAGCCTGGTCCGCTTTCATGTCATTCTGGATTTCTTTCCGAGTTATGTGAACTTGGATATTTTTTTCACTTGTCCTGCATGATCTCCTCTGTCGTCCATAAATACCATCAAATGTGTCCTGTACCGTCACAGCACGTTAACCCATGAAGAGACAAATGTCCAACAGCATCTGTTAATGGAAACGCTCTAATGCCTGGTGAGTCACTAATCCTATCAATGCAGAAATGATGAGGAGCTGCATTTTACTCCAATTATTTCAATGTATTGATATGATTAGTGGTTCAAAAGTGACAGTATTTTCTAGAATAGAACTGGACCAAAGCTGTGAACGCACAGCTCAAACAGAAACAGTGAATTTATGTTTCACACACAAACGATTGATATGATTAAGATGAATAAGTGAGAGTAAAATATTGTTTTCTATCTTCTTATGTTCCATTTCTTATATTACTGATATACTGGTGATTCTATGGGTTGTATAAGTTAGACTAAATTAGCCTATTCCTTTTTCTGTTATTAAGAAAAAACAAACAAATAATGTAAATATACGACTTATCATATTAAACTGACGTGAATGTGACAGGCTACAAAATGTTTGTGTGTATTCTCTTCATCCTCCAACTGCCGTAATGAAAAAGACGACCAATTAAATGGTCACATGATGATATGAGGTCTTTTACTCACTGACACTGAGCTGAAAGTGCTTCATTACTGTACATGACGGTAACATGACTAATTAGCATAAGCAGCGTTTTATACAGTAGCAATCATCAGTGTGTTTTCCCTTTAATAACCAAATGAGGTGACATGATTAATTATTCACCGTTAATTGTGTGGCTCTAGTAGACATGGGGTAGAAAAAGAGTATAAATACTTTGATATTGTACTTAAAGGAGTTACAGTATATGAAGTAATTATTAGAGCTGTCAACAGTAAATCATTCGTTCTTATGTTTAAGTCTGGACGTCTGTAGCAACACAATATGGGTCAGTTTGTCCAAGCAGAGTTTGTGTCGCACATGAACAAATGAGCAGTTGATCCGATAGAGACAGACAACAGAACCAAGAGCATAAAGATGGAAGATGCTCAACAGCAGGTTGAGGACAGGGTTGATTAATTTTATTTGACAATTTCAATTAAATAAAAGCAAATACAAGATCCAGTTTAAAGTAAACCACAAAATATACTTAAAGGTGTCATTCCATTGAAAACCACTTTTCCACTTTTCTCCTTTTGGAATGTGATGGGTCACCCCGAGTTACCAACATGTAACCAGGTGTAAAAGAAGGGCAAAAGTTGTTATTACACTGTAATTCACTTTTAAAAAGTCTAAAACTGGTTACAAACACATGCTGCGTTTGTTGCGTGGTGTGTCCCCGTCCACTATTCATAGAAAAACAACAGAGAAACGAGCGACTCAGAAGAAGTCTGTCCATTACACCAGGGGTTCTCAAACTTTTTTGGCCCAGGTCCCCCTTGGAGGGGTGAAATTTTTCCATGTCCCCCCTCATCCTTGCGATACTGAAAATGATAAAAAAAAAAAAAAAAAACCCAATTTAACAATGATTATTATGAAACAATGATAACCTTTTTTAATAGTGCTTTTGTGCAAACCAGCGAAATTTTCAGGTATTATAATATAAATGAGCACTTCAATGATTTTAAAAGAATAAACAGAACAAAAGACACACAAAACCGTGTGTGTGTGTGTGTGTGTGTGTGTGTGTGTGTGTGTGTGTGTGTGACAGACAGACAAAGACTTCTGGTGGAATTTTGGTCTCCCATCATTGTTCTCAATGAAGTCAAACTCAATATAACTATCAATGTACTTTCTCTTTTTAGGGTTAGGGCGTTTGTTTTTGTCATTGTCATTTTCATTTCTTTTACAACTTCTTGAGGAACTTTGCGGACTGAAAAATCGATCCATGTTCGCTGCAGGGTGGCTAAAAATAGCCTGTGACTCGCTCCGTCTCAATTTAGTCAAGCTAGCGTCAAACAGCGCTGCTGCTTCCGCCCACTCGCTACAAAATAAAACTTCCGCATTTCAAAATAAAACAGCAAAAAAAAAAAAAAAAAAAAAAAAAAACGTGAATAATTTCGCGTACCCCCTGGACATGCGCCACGTCCCCCTAGGGGTCCGCGGACCCCAGTTTGAGAACCGTGGCATTACACGTCACCCACGTGGGGTTAAGCCCGCACCCCATTGTGGCGAATCTGAAGTAGCATTAGCATTAGTATCTACAAGATGTGCCAGCTGCCAGGGGTGGCTGGCCCAATGACTGAAAGGTTGGCGCTTCACGTCCCGGCTCTGGCTGTCCACATGTCGAAGTGTCCTTGGGCAAGACACTGAACCCTGACCAGTAAGCCTGACCTTAGACCCTAGAAACCTACTGGTGTAAGCGTGCGTGTGTGTGTGAATGGGTAAATGTGAAACTAATGTAAAGCGCTTTGAAGGTGGAAAAGTGCAGACCATTTACCATTTACCATCTTGTACCACAGTAGCTGTTGCACAAAGTTGAAAAAAATGGCGGATGAAACTCCTGCACGTTTTCAAAACAAGTGACGGCACAAAACCTAGCTGGATGTTACTCTGGTATGGTAAACACACACAAAGCCGGGGGGAGGTTGTTCCTTCACGTATTCATTCTCTGAGCCAATCAAAGATGCCTCATCACCACGTCATGGACATGTATGTGGAAGTACCGGTAAACTGTCGTTTCCACGCTCCAAAGACAATCCAGACGTTTTTTTTAAATAGAACAAACACACAGTTGTTTTGTTTCAACTGCTAAAGGTGTTGAATAAATATGTTAATTGCAGATATAATTCATATTTTAAATATGTTTTGGATATTTTATTACATCTTTTGGCGAGTTTTTGTCTCTATTTTAGAAAGCTTTTTGATTATGTTTTAGATTTGACATCATTTTGGGGGAATTTTAGTGGATCTTATCAGGTTTTTCGTGTGTTTCTTAACATATTTTTGTGTATTTTGTGGAATATCTGAACACAAAACCCTGAGATGGAACAGTCGACCCTAAAAAGTATTTTGCACGCTCAGCAAGATGGAATTTTCTTTTTACCGAAGCACTTTCAATACGATACTTTAACTTTAATCTGGGCTTTTATGAAAAATCTCTATAACAAGTAAATTAAATATAAGAAAATACACTGAAAAACGCAAGAGGCCAATATTATAATAAATGGTGATAAATCCATGAAGAAAGGTTAAATATAGAGAATACATTTATTTTGAAACTAAGCCTTTACAGGTTAATGTGCTTTATAAACAGATTGGATGTAACAGATATTATCATTTGCAATTTTAGCTCTTCTTTGAACTTGTGGGGTTTTTTTTCCCCTACATGTCACTGTTTTTGAAGCTACTTAATATGTAAATTTCCCCTGGGAATGATAAAGTATTTATTCACCCATCTATTAATTGCATGCTGGTGGTTTTATTCTCGAGCCCGTCCAGCCCTGACCTGCCTCTGCCTCTGCATTGTGAGTCCTGGTTGTGCATAACGTAGAAACAATGGCCCAGTCCTGTCCTAATGCGTGGCTATGTGACACATAATAAATATTGCATCAGATGAGCAACGCTACTGTCAGTCAGCAGATAATGCCTCTCGTCAGCATCAAACCAACCACGGACGTCTACAAAGCAAATGATTCTTTTAAGGTATTCCTGTATGGTAAATGATTCATGGTGCCTGCATTGTTAAAAACAGCACTTAAGGGGGTGGGGGGGGGGGGGGTGAATAAAGTAAATATAAGTCATGGTGAAAAAGCTTGTAGCAATAGCATTATCCAGGCCTGTCTGAAAGCATATTAATGCCCGGGTTGTTAATGGATACAAGAGGCTTAGGAGTGTTTTAGTTTGAATAGATCTGTCCTGGCATCCTTCAAATACTCTGAAAGGTCAATTAACATGACACACTTAGGCATTTTATATATTTTTAATAATATTATTCTGCCTTCAAGAGTTCATTTTCACATTTTGTTGGGACTTCAGCGTCAGATGGGCGAGCAGAAATGAACTGGAATGATTATTGCTGCAGGGTTAACATACTGTAAGTGTTTTAAATGTAATACAATCAGTGTCATTTAACTTTTACATCACTATTTCAGACAGGAAATCAATACCGTCTCCGAAGAAACAGGAAATACACTTCAGATGAACAATATGTCCCAACTGCTGACGACGCAGGGTCATGAAGTCGATAGCATCAGCTTTCATTATTGTGAGTGTATCAAACAATATGACATAATGTCAATTTAATACAGCTGTCGTGTCCTATGTAGTCATGTGTCAGCAGAACAAAAGAGGTGGAGATCTATCAGCGGTGGTGGATGGAGGACTGAGACCCTTGACTTAACTGTCATGTACTACTACAGTACTTCCTGCTCAGGGCTGGGCGACGTGGCCACAAATCAATAGTCAATATCATTGTTTCAATTAAGTTAACTCTCACTGGCCACTTTATTAGGTACACCTTTAACAATACCCGGTGGCCGGTGAGTGTTTTTTTTTTTTTTTTTTTCCTGCTGAATTGACACTCTTATTTCTTATTTCTGGACCATTCTAAGATCTATGTCAGTCGATGTGCAGCTTCTGAAACACCAGGTTAATCAACCATCACTTCAATCACCTTTTTTCCCTCACTGGAGCTTAATTTTAATTTATCGTGACATACAGCTCAGGAAAAAAAAAAAAAAAAAAAAAGAAACCACTGTAATTTCCTCTGAAATCACAATGTCTGCATGTATGAAAGTCAGTCCGTTCCTGTGGCTGTTGAATTCCAACACAAACACACATTATTCTACTGAATAAACACCTGATTCATGTCTTATTCAAGAAGCAAAAGAATAAAAACCACTACTGTGGCCATTCCTATTTTCTTACAATAGGAAAAAACAGTACTATGTGTGCTGCAAAAGGATAAAAAAATAACTGTTGAAAACTATCGGACTTCTGCTTTGACAATGTTCCCAAACTCTTAGGACTGTTTTTTTTTATCAGGACAGTAGCTACTGTAGAGCAGTAAAGGTGTCGAACAATATTATTATCTGGAATTTGGGAGAAATGTTGTTGGTAGTTTAGGGAATAAAACAAATATAATCAAATACATACTAATAAATGGGACAATTAGAGTATAACATATTATAACAGTCTATTCACTGTTACGCAGTTTGACCCAAATGTCCGATTCCATCATTTTCTTCCACACGTTTTTCCACCATTTGAGTTTTAAATTAACACTCTTAATGACGTTATGCAAAGGTGTTGGACTTCTAATATTTGACAGAATGTATATTGATGAGACGACAAGAGGAGATTTTGCTTTAAACCAGATGATTTTCAATGTGTTTTGTTGGACTAGAATCTCATTACATCACTATTAAGGAGTGTGAGGTCACGTCTGCAGTAAAATGGATTTTATTCGAAGCACATACTCTCTCTTTCCATCTGAAAAATATCTCTACACTGCAAACTTTAAGCCATGGATGCTGTGGATCAATTAAAATAAGTGAAATGAAGCAGTCGTGTCGATATAAGTTCTGAAGCTGGAATTGTTACGACTAACTAAATGTCAAGAAACTAACACCATGCTATTGTTTCAGCTTCATGGTCATTAAACAAAGAAACAGTAGAAGTGAGGAGAATATACTCTGGTTCTATGTTTAATATGGTTTTACTGATGATTCAAGAAAAAAAAGATATCAAAAAAACAGTGTAGTGTGTTGAGCTGCCACTTTGTATACTAATGAGTTGATATGTATGTGCGTAAAATATAAATATCAATACTGCAAAGCCTTTTTCTAAGAGTATATATGTATGTCTATGTAGAAGCACAAACACAACACATTTACTTCTACCAAAAACTATTCAAATTTGTGCTGATACAGGTCATATATAGGCAAAAATATTGGATTGGATCACATTTACCTGCAAGTTGAACATATACTTAGTGGTTCTCTAGTGGTTATATATATATATATATATATATATATATATATATATATATATATATATATATATATATATATATATATTTTTTTTTTTATTTAATTTAATTTTTATTTTATTTTTTTTTGCATTTATTCATTTCAGTGAAAAACAATATAGAACAATTGGTAACAGAAGCAGATATACAATAGGTAAAAACAGACCTAAAAAGGCTTTGGGCTGAAGCTTTTTGTTTCACATATATAATGAAAGAAAAACAAATACTTTAAAGCTGATACATGATGCTTAACAAAACAAATAGAAATATAGCCAGAACAGTGAAGGAGAAAAAATACAAAACAAAGAGATTTTATAGTGTTTTTATATGTTGATTTAAAGTCTTTCTTAAATGACGGTATAGAGGTGCTCTGTTTGAGTTTAGTGTCCAGTTGGTTCCATACATTTACCCCCAACTTTCCCCAAGGTTTGTCCTTGATTTTTTTTGTTTTTGTTTTATCGGGTCATTTCCTGATGCTTTGGTCAAAGGCCTGATGGAGTTTGTGTTCTTCACTCACTACTCCCTCTAGTGGTCACATACATAAATCCCTAGTGTAAATACATTCATATTTCTACGATACAACAAAGAAGGAAATTCTTTTAATAATTGAAAGCATGAATACTGTACATAGAACTCCTTTAAATGCTATGTCTTAGCCTAGCTGCGCTATCCCCATTCATTCCATGTATGGGTCTAGTGGTGCTTCATAGTCAGGGGAGGCGGGGCTAAAATGTTGTCTTTCAAAACCTCTGTATGCAGTAGGACGGTACTACAACCAATCAGTGTAATCATTAGGATGACGTAGTTACTGTAAACGCCGGAAAGTTCATGAAGGAGTCCGGAGAAAGTTAAGAATGACTAAACAAAATGGTGGATTATGGAGCTTCTGTAAAAAGAATTTAAAGATTAGTGACGTTTTCTCATTCTTCGCTCATCTTTAATAAAAGGAAATCTCCACCCAGTCGGCAGCCATCTATCATCGTTGTTCTTCTTCTTCTATGGTTGTTTCCGGTTGTTTCTCTCTGAATCATTGCAGCGTCACTTTGTTACGCCCGTCGTCATTGAGTGTAACTAGACTATTATGGTAGAAAATTAGATTTACTGCCACTAGGAGGGTCTAGTGCGGCTAGGCTACTTTTTTTTTTTTTTTTAACCAACAGTCCAAAACACAGAGATACAGTTATGGGAAAAATTATTAGACAAACAAAAGTCATTAAAAACAATGGCTATGTAACCGAGAGCTAACACTTGTGTGCATCATGTGACTAAAACAGACAGAAAAAGAAAAAAAGTTCAAGTTCAGTTCAATGCCATAGATATTGGTGTAAAAAAATTAAATAATGATGGAAAATTAATGAATAAAAGCTCTGGGATGAAAGTAAAACACCACTCCTTATCCAAACAAATGCACCTTTTGTTGTTAAAATGATCAAGACATTCAAGAAAACACGGGTGGTCTCATCATTTTTCCGTGATTGTACGTATCGACTGTCACATTAACTTATCAATTCATTATTTATTTCAGTTCATCTTCAATGAAGAGCAGCCGAAACTGTCAAATAAATGTTGTGCCGAAGTCGAAAATATCAGGAAATATTCCGGTAAAGTATAACTAAAGTGTAAATGTCCATTTTTATCGTCATGACAACCGGCTGTGAACCAGGTTAGCCTACTGCTGAACCCCAGACATATACTACACTGTTCAGACCATTACACATTTCCTTCCATTGAAATCTTTCAAATCCCCCCAAAATGGACAAAAACAGGGAGGTACAAGACAGGTTGAAAATTTGGCATGTTGTGAAAGCAGCCGCCTGCTCCGTCTGCGTTACTTTCCTCTGTGGGCCGAGGTTGTAAAGGTCCCAAACATTAGAGTGTTGACAAAATGATGGATGGAGCATGGTAAAGTGGTTAGCGATTGTAAAGGCTCTGAAAAGTTCTTCCAAAGCACAAACAAATGACCACTTCACATTGTATCCATCACTGATACATTGTCCTAATTGGAAAATGAGACCCTTGGTATCACGACACAAAACCACAGACACAATGTGCTGGAATACAAATGGCCCCCAGCTACATTTACACAATGAAGCCTTTAGCATTCATGTGGCACATCAGCCTGGATCATACTGGTGTGGTTCAGTAGAGCTGATAAATCTGAAAGATTAGAGGGAGGGAAAGGGACAAAAGACTGAACAGGACAGGAGGACTGGGACATGATGACTTCAGGTGTTTTCTAACAGTGGCCTGGGATAGAAAACAATACTGATGAACGTCAAAATAAAGGTACATATTGGGATAAATATTATTGCATTAGTTACTTTTGTTTAAATTGTTATTTTTGCTTCAAAAATGCCTGAGAGATGGTATGCATTCATTTTCATTATATTATTTACACACACACACACACACATATATATATGGTCTAATATATTTGTTTTTCTCATTATTTTTGAGAAAAAGTCAGAAATATGAGATTAAAGCCAGACCTTTGACTTTTCTTCTCAGAATTCAGATTTATTCTTTTTTTGTCTGATATTCAGGGAATGTCACTTTGACTTTATGGCAGCAGGAGTACAGAGGACTGATGTACTGACAGATTTACTATAGTTATATCACATTATTTAATAAACAGAGCACATATAGTAAAACACCACTCCTTATGTATGTCATTAAACAAAGTCTTAGAATTTTGTCTTTTTTTCTAAGAATGCTGACTTTATTCTGATAATAATAATAATAATCATCATCATCATCATATAGGTCTTCATTTTAATTTTTCCCAGTGGCCTTAATCATCTTCTGTAACTTTCTTCACGTCACTCAGGAAGAAAAATTTAAGGAAATATCAATATTTAGATTGAACATAATCATGAACATGTTACAGCTGTAGACATGCTGTGTCAGAATGGTTTATAAATATTAATATTACCTTAAAGTTAAATAGGATATTTTTTAAACATTTGTCATTATTATTATAGACCCTTGTTAGAAAAGAAACATCTGAACCTGAACCCTAACATGTTTAGTGTTATACTTTATGTTTCATCTACGTGTATATTCCCAGCAGCTACCGACCAAGTGGAATTTTTATTTTTTACTTTGTATATTTTCCTTTTTCTCTTCTTTTCTTTTTTTTTTTTTAATTTTAATTTTTTTTTTTTTTAAATGCACACCATATAATGTGATTTAAGTTTTGAAAAACAAAAAGAAATATTATTAAATATAGGAACATTTTTCTGTTCTCAAGCTAAATAAAGATAAACGTGATGGAGTTGAAACTATTTAAACTATTTCAACAGGACATGTTGAATTCAGGTGGACTATAAAACCTTAAAGACAAATGTCAAAATACAACTTCATACTGCAATACATATATATATATAATTTTAACTTTGTCTAGAAGGTTAATTCTGTTTCTTTACTCATTTATTCTTACCAATTGCTAAATAATTCAGATTATTTTTGCTTGATATTATTGTTGTTGTTTTTTAATCATTATAACAATTTAAAATGTTCAACATCAAGTGTTTTGACCACAAATAATCATTTTAAAGCGTAACGTAACTATCTAGTTTCTTAATTTTTCACTTAAAAGGATGAAAAAACTGTACAAGGATCACCAATTGGACCCAATAATTATTGATCAGAAATGACACAAATATTGAGTGAAATAATATTCTTACTGTACGTATTCATCTGTACTCGACCACATGTAAATACTGATGTCAAAACTAAAACTTTTCTTCAGTGAAAGTATTAAAAGACTGTTTCTTTTTCTCCGTGTGTGTATGTTCAGGGAAAACGGACAGAATAGAAAACAGTGGGATTTAGCTCCAGTCTGTTATTACTTTGTGTGATGAAGCTGCAGCTGAAACATCAAATCCAGGTGCAAAAACCAGCGTGTGCTTGTTGTTGCTTCTTCACCTTCATGACACATAAAAATTAATTATTTTTTTCCCGTAAGTCCTCATAAAGCATGGGGGGGGGTGAAACATGTACTTTTGAAGGATTGAAGATGTGTTTATTTATTTAATTTTTATGTATTTTTTTTTTATTAACTATTTTCTTTTTTTCATTATTTATTTATTATATTTAAAATTATTATGATTTATTCAATTTTTTTTTTTGTTATTTATTTTAGATTTTAAATTTTTTTTAATCTTTACATTCACAACCCAATGGCTACTTGAGTACAAACTTGGTCCCTATAAGACACACAAACAAACAAGTGTGTGTGTGTGTGTGTGTGTGTGTGTGATAGTCAAAGCCATCTTCAGTCCCCACTAGAGGTCTCTGTGGCTCCCCCCTCCTCTCCACAGTCCACAGTGCAGGGACATAAACACATCAGTCTGTAGGTAAACACTGAGGAAGAGGAAGATGAAGGAAGATGAAGGAAGGAAGGCAGAGCATGTGACAAATTAAAGGAAAAACCTGATAGTGCTGGTGTGTGTTTGAGGAGCACAGTAAGACATGACGGCTCACTGACATGATTAATAAACTGTCAGCAGATCTGAGGCCAGTCAGACACCGATGGGAAATATTACACCTACATGTTAAGACAACATCCACCTCCATCATCTAAACAGTAAATGAAAGAACAGCTTTTGTTAGAAGTGTGTTCATCACACACTGAACAATTAATGCTGTTTTTACTTTAGCACTTGTTAGGAGCTGGAAAACAGAAGTAGTGACATTTATACATGTTATTTAATGGTAACACATCATATCTACACACATTCCACTATGTATTAACCATTTGTTACTTGTTTGTTAATCTCGACCTACGTTGGTTGTAATCACTGTGTGTGTGTGTGTGTGTGTGTGTGTGTCCGCAGAGACATATCATGCTATAACTCAATGAATACTTCAGATACTCACCATGAAATTACATGGGCATATACATATAGCTAATGTGCATCAGATGAATGATTCATTTGAGTAAAGGTTAAAGGTCAAGGTCACAATTAACTAAAAGGTCAAAATCACATTATCTGTTATAACTGAAGAACACAGGGGTCACACAACGAAGATTTATACAATTCTCATAATTGGTGTTATCACTGACGAGCAAAAGTATGAGATCTCTGGAGGTCAAAGGTGACATGTTGCCTTTGATGTAAGTAGGTAGGTAGGTAGGTTTATTGTTGGGTCGATAGATAATATTTCTATTTTTATTAAGTGTGTGTAAATACATCCTCTGAAATATACATAAAAACTTTATTAAAATACTGCGACATGTCAGTCCAGAATAAAACTTTGTTGACCTGATTCTTTCTGTAACTTGGTGAAATAAATAAACTGTAAAACTTTGTGAAAACCCCAAACAAACCCCCTCCCACCCCCCCACCCCTCCCTTTTCTTTCCGAGCCCATCCACGAATGCAGTACAAGCATCAGCAGAGGTAACATGCCTGGCATGGCAGGATATTCTTCACACATTGGCAGCATGAGCGATGTGGGTCACTTAGCGAGTGGCCAGGATTCAAAACAAAGAAAAGGCCCAAGCAACGGGGTCCACTGGATAAATTTGTCAATGTCTTGTGCCTTAAGGCACCCAGCCTCGCCTGACCCCAACCTCCATTCTCAAGATAAATACCTCTGTCACCATTCACCTTCAGTCCCTGGACACAAATTTAACTTGTCATCCATCATCCTTGTGCAGAGGTATAATTTTCCCCCCTCCCAGTAATGAGTTTAAGACCTCCAAACAGGCCAGGGATGGGACCTCTCAGCTGAACATGACAAAGCATTTTGGAACCCAGATTTTTTTTTTTTTTTTTTTTTGTGGTTATTATTTGTATAAAATGACTTGATCTCACACTCCCCACTGGAAAGCTTGCCAACCGGATAAATGATTGACTGTGACATTCATTGCAGCTGCGGGTCCATACAAAGTTCAAACCGTGGAAGGTGTAAAGCTCCGGGTATTTGTTTCCCCTCAAATGGCCACGGCTGACAACCTTGTATGATAATGTGCCCACTGTACATCAACTTAATTGACACTTAAATCTGTCAGTAGCCTTACAAATGCCGACCTTCTTTGGGGAACAAATCCTTTTTAATGTGCATTCTTTGTGAGCGATTGTGCATGAGAGGAGGTGAGGGGGAGGTGGGTTATGGGTGGAGGGGTGGGGGGTCTAGTGGATGAAGATGAGGAGGGGGAGGAGGGAGTGAGGATACAAACGAGATAAAGAGAAATAGCTGTGGAGATAAACACTACACTCACTGCACATAAAGCAGCCACAATGTTCAGGTACTTGTACTTTACTTGAAGACAGTGACCAGAAAAAAAAGAAGAAGAAACCAGATCAGAATCACTACTACTGCTTAAATAATGTGGAAAAAATTATAATAATAATAATAAAAATGCACATGTTTGGTCTTTAGACGTGACCTGTCAATCTAAAAATATTAGCTCGCGAGATACAGAAGTCAACGAAAATCACCAAAACAGAGGTCGAGGTAAATGTTTTTTGTGTTATTTGCAGCGATCACTTTAGAAATGACATCATACTGATAAAATGTGAATATATTATTTTGTCTGGAAACATTATTTCATATCAGGCCTATCCCCCCCAAACATTACACCATGTGACTCTGAAACAGGAAGTGATTCTCCAATGACGCAGCTTTCCTTTAATTCTACTTTTGATGGAAACTCAAAATGTAAGCGACTATGTTTTCCAAATCTAAGTACCGTAGTTTCTGTACTATAAGGTGCACCTAAAAGACTTGAATTTTCTGCCAAAACCACAGAGAGCCTTACACTGTAGATTTTGCAGTGTTAATTTGGAGACAATGGGACCAAATACACTCTAGAAGAAGTTAAATAAACTCTCTAAGTGTTGATTTAACACTGCAAAATTTACTATGTATAATGCAGAGCGTCTGATATATGGATAGATTCTGGTAGTGTTTAGTGACTTGGAATTTTGTCTTTTTATCTCAGAATTCGACTTTTTATCTCATAATTTTTACTTTTTATTTGATAATTTTGACTTTTTATCTCATATTTAGACTTTTTATGTCATAATTTTGACTTTTTATGTCATAATTTTGACCTTTTATCTCATGTACACAACAATAATTCCAGAAACAGCTGATCATTTGCTGCATGTTTCAGTCAGATATGATCATAAACTAGATATGTTTTGGTTTATATAATGATGGACAAGATATTTGTTAACGCAACTTCATGAATCTATCAATAATTTGTCACGTTTAAAAAAAAAAAAAGTTGTACCAATGTGTTTTTACCTCATCTTTTTGAGCTTTGTGTTGAAAAATCTCAAGGATAAACTTCCAATAATAGAATAGAATGGAATAGAATAGTCACTTTTCTTCTGATCTGTGTTTTGAAGAAAACTCTTACTTTTAATGAGTGTTGGAATGTACAAAAGATATTCAGCTTGAAAAATGTGAGCCTAATTTTTACTCTTTGGTTGGAAAATCAGTTGGAATCAGTAAATCCTCCAGGTTTTCCATTGGAATAAATGAGAAACCATGTGACACTGAAACAGGAAGTACCTCTCCAATGATACAACTACTACAATTCTATTTCTGGTGGCAACTTTCAACACAAATAAGTATTTTTTTTCTTAATTAAAGAGTGTGATAATTCTATAAATGACTTGCTGACCTTTAAAATAATTTGCACTTCCTACTTTTTTGACCAAGGAAAATTTATTAGTTTAAAAATTAATTAATTATGTAATCTATGTATAGGGGTACTTCTACCAAACTGGGTTCATTTTGGTATTTGGCACTTTTTCAATTTTTTTAGACTGAATAATGAAAGTTAGATTTCGATGCATTTCCCCTCCAGGATGTATCTAATGACGACCTCATATAAATGCAAAAAAAAATTATATACTCTTGCTCTGAGCCATCCTAAAGTTGATTAACTTTTAATAAAATATTGGGGTGAAAAATATGAAAACATGGAAAAACTACCTCAGTGTTTCTGCATTTGATCTGAAAACATGACCTGAAATGATCTTATATAGCACTATAAAGTAAAACACTGTAAAATTAGATGATTCTAGTGGGTTTTCTAATCCAGATGGGGTTTTTTTTTCATGAAGTCTCATCCAAGGTCTTGTATGATTTTGCAAAAGTGGCCACTTTTATGAAACCCTCTGCTTTGTAGATTTAGTTTAATTCCCAAAATGTATCTGTGACAGAATAAAAAAAAAAAATTCCTGCCAAAAAATTGTAGTGTGCAATTTTCATTAGGGCTGTACGATATTAGAAAATAAATGACATGATGATTTTTTATTTATTTATTTTTTAGCCCTTTGATATATATTGTAATATGAAAACTACTCCGTAGTAAATAACAGCTGTGCGGTGTTGACGCAGTCAAATGGATTAGTGGTCGACACAGAACATCCTTCTTATAGCTGAAATAATTAATTAAATTAATTACAAATAAATACAAATTCTAAGTATTTTTAAAAAATAAAATAAATAGACAAATAAATAAATACAATACAAATAATTGCAGGACCTCATATGTGACACACATACATTGCAGTGTCAATGTCGACTGTAGTTTTCATGTCCTTACTGTACATGTGGACATTCAAACCTCTCCCCACACGGTACCATAAGGGCACAGCGCCTCCTTTCCACAATCTGAGCGCCTCCTTGCTTCCAACGTAGTGCTAGAACATTCTGGAAAATTACAAATACCGTCAGATCATGACGTTTCAAGCATTTGAAAGACCAACTTTTCCATAAATAACTCCAGCTGTTTGTGAATCATGACCAAACACAACATGTACACAAAGCCTGTTGATATTATTATTATTATTTTTTAATTAGCTTCTCTTTTATTCCAGTAAATATATATATTTTAAATAGACCCATCCTGCTTCATAACATTTAGTTGACAGTTTTAGCCCCATGTTCTGTTTTTAGGGACAGTTTCATAGAAGCATCAGAAGATCAACCAAGACAATCAACTATTACCATATTTTCTGGACTATAAGACACACCCACTTTGTCTCCAGTGTCTCCCCATTGATTCAGTGATGTGAAGCTCACATACACCAGCTGGATTTACTTCTTCAACAGCCACACCAGTCATTAGCATGTGAAATGTAAATTAGCTGTGCCGTTATTTGAGCTGCGTCGGGAAAAAAGTAGCAGCTTATAGTCCGGAAAATACGTTAAGTGCGACATGTGACTAATATGACTGATATCCATACTGACAGTCAAAGAATAAAACCTTATATCTGAAAACTGCCCTTTTATTTTGGGGGGGGGGGGGGTCGAAAATAATGTTTTCTTGCAGTATGATATTTCAACATGTAATATAGTCCAAACACCATGTATCATTTACAGGCATTAATTACCAAATATAATTCTGCAAGAACACACGTAATATTTTTCATTACTTTTCTGAACAAAGTGCATTTATTTTTAACATTTTTTTTACTATGGATAGGTTTTGTTTTTCATTTGTATGCACAGAACTGTAGGAATATTACAGAAAACAGTGATATTCCATTATCTAAGGCTCATGAATGCACCACCTAAAAAAAGAAAGAAGTCCAATTGCTTCCAAATCCCTTTTCACCTGTCTGATTAGGATATTTTTTCCCATGTAATGTTACGAGCAGCCTGGTTAAAATGGAGCCGCTGTGCTCTGGGGGTTGGCTTATTAATTGTTGTTTTCGTGTCACCACTGCTGTGTGCACCAAGTGATTTAATCAGCTAAATTCACTGCCATGGGAGCTGCGTCCGAGCCTGGTTTAACGCTATAGGTGTAATAATAATATATTGGCAGTGAACCTGTCATTACAATTCATTTCTGGCAGTGATTTACATATATGTGCGCTGAATATTACTTATTAGCCAAATGGGCTGGCGTTATTATCTCGCTGCTTTATTGCATTAACAGTGCGCTTTCATTAATTCAATTTTCACCTACTCCATGTAGCCTGTGAACGTCTGCTCGTCATGAGGGATTGCTTTGACTGGCTGACAGTTTAGGGCAATATAGTCACCCTATTATCCCACGGACATTGATGAGCACTGAGTTATGTTGTGCTTCCTGCTCTAAGGGCAATAATGACCTGAGGGCAGCCGCTTCTATCACCCTCACAGGTACAGTCTTGTTTACCTCAGTCCCCCATAGACCTGCTCCTTTCAGTGCCCGGGGACCTGATCTGGCTCCTTTATCCTCACCTCACTCACCTACCTGGGCCTTTTCTCTAATCACAAAGCATCTCCCCGCTCTGCGCTGGTGTTATCTGCAGGGGCAAGGCCTTTGCAAGTCGCCGCAATTAACCTGGGGCCTTGTTACCGAAACAGTCACTGCAGCGACTCGGTCTCCACGGGAAAATGAAGCCGGGCCCACGTCGCATCCATTAATGACGATAACAGTGGTGACAAAGGCTTGAGATTTCGCAAATGAACCTCGCACCGTCTTTTACAAGGACTTACGAGTGTAAAACTGTCTGCTAAATGGTTCCATTCTCAGACGCTCACTAGATAAGAGACGTACAGGAGTGGGAAAAATTTGGACAGTCGTGCTTTTGCAGCATTGGTTATTCATTTCAATGGTAACTAGTTTCTACTGAAGTCAAAGATAGTTAAGTTGGTATCAGTTAGCAATATGTGACTCTAAATACCTAGATATTTGGTGTAAAAAAACATAAATAAGAACAAAAAGTAGGACTGTAATCTCCAAAAGCATGTGAAAATAGGTACAGTTATATATAAATACATAAAAATGACAGAAATGTAGTTGCATGATAATAATAATAATATAACAGTATGAATTTGACCCTAAAACCATCTGAAAACACTACACAAACTGTTCTGTATATGTGTATGCACTGCTGTAGGCACACATTTATATAGATAATTACACTTGACATTGAAATCGATCATTTTCGTAAAGAAATGGCCGTCATACATTTCTATAAAATGGCAAAAAGTTGAGTGAATGACAGCGGGAGATAAGAGATGTTCATTATGATCGTACTTTTTTTTTTTTTTACAATTTCTGCTTAGCTACGTGTAAAATTACTAAAATAAAATCTTCCCTTAACTGATAAACACAGGCTGATTTTGTGCCAAACGGTCAGGTGACATTTGGAGATGATGTCACGAAAATAACACTGCGGTTCTTCTAAATCCTTCCCTAAAGTGAAAGCATTGCAGATGGAGACTCCTGCAGCCGATCCTGTGAATGACAACAGACAGCTACAGTGATGCAGAGGCGGCCGGACAGAGATGGATGGATCGATAGTCGACTGCATATGCAGACGTGCCTATTGATAAACTCCTGCTGACAACGGGCGAACACTTTGGGCTCATCGGTGGAAATGTCAGTCACGCTGGCCATTAGTTTGCATGCATTTCAGGTCGGATGTCCTCAACCTGTGACCGTGGGGTAGTAAGGCCAGCCCACGAGGCCCGTAACATGCCAGAACACTTTTTTATCACTTGTCAGATTGGATTCCACTCGGTGTCAGTCCTGACTTCTCTACTACTGTATGTGACAAGGAATGAGCCAGCCTTGATGTCTGACAGTGATGAACGACTGATGTATATGAGCAACTGGGAAAGCAGCCGCAGAAGGCTGAGCCGCAAAACAAATTATTACTTTTTTTCCATCATTGATCTGATAATTGTCTTTTTAATTAGGAAATATAATGTTAGATAATTGACAACCGTTGCAAGTGATGATTTGATTTGATTTACGTCTATTAAAAATAAATGACATATACTTCTTGACAAAAACAAGGTCTAAAGTGGATTTTCTAACAGTTACACAATTCCATCTTACTATGTACAGTACATACAGTGACTGTGCAAAAAGTCCTGGTAAAGTTGTAATGACCACACACTGATATACAGTCATGGAAAAAATTATTAGACCACAATAGTTTTTGTGTCTGGTACAACTTAAAGGTACAATTGATTGGACAAATACAATGAAAACATAAATAGTTAATAATAGCGTATTTTCCGGAAGATAAGGAACACTTAAAATACTTACATTTTCTCCAAAAATGACAGTGCGCCTTATAATCTAGAGTGTCTTATATGGGTCCATTCTGGTAGTGCTTAGTTAGTTGGAATTTGACTTTATGTCATAAATTTTGACTTTTTATCTCATGATTTTGACTTGTTACCTCATAATTTTGGCTTCACTTATTCCAGTGTGCCTTATAGTGTGGAAAATATGGTAGTTTCATTTGAGAGCTGATATGAATCCGTTTTCCATGTTTTCTTGATAATAAACAAAATCACTTCAGTTCTTAGACTAATTAAACTAACTAACAAAAACAGTGCTTTTAGCAGTTTTAGTCACATGATACACACAAGAGTTAATACTTATAGCATAACCATTGTTTTTAATGACTTTTGATGATCTAATCATTTTTCCATGACTGTAGTGAAGAATGTAAAACGGTAAAATCTTCAGGGTAAAAACAGCTTCTATAAACCAAAATGATTATTTTTAGTACTTTTGGTCGCTTGCTGTATGCAGGCACAGTTGAAAGGATTGTGAACGTTATGACTGATTGGTCAATAATGAATCACATGACATTACAGTTTAACACACCACTGCTATGATAAATACACTAACAACCACTGAATATAAAGGATTATTGTCTTTAGGGGAAATAATGACTGACTTTTAAACCAATCAGACATTGTTAAATCAATATTTTTGTCAAATAATTGATTTTTTTAAGTAAATGTTTATGTGATAATTATGGTAATGAATGTTCAAGATTGTACTCAGGGTTTATTTTATAATAATGACCAGCTCATTGTTAATTAGCTTTTTTTCC
This sequence comes from Siphamia tubifer, assembly GCA_020466265.1. Classification (NCBI taxonomy): domain Eukaryota; kingdom Metazoa; phylum Chordata; class Actinopteri; order Kurtiformes; family Apogonidae; genus Siphamia; species Siphamia tubifer. The sequence goes on along the minus strand of CM035801.1, from coordinate 36,684,025 downwards.
AGTAACTTTAAAGCCTCATTTATATTCTACTTATACATGATAACAGATGTTTCATACGCCCATTGCTTGGAATGAGGGTTTGCTAATCAATCCACCAAACGGTGCCATCATGACGTGACATTAATACTGAACAACCAGAGTGGCAAAAAAACATTTTTTGACAGAAAAAGAAAAATGTCAATTATAACAAACATGATGACAGAGGTGGTATTGCTAACATTGAAAAGGATCAATTATCATAAATATGTTGCTGTTCTATTTCAATCTCAACACTCCCATGGTTCCTGATGGTACTGTTCTCTATTCCATAAACTAAAAGGACACAAACAGAAATATAGATGAAATTAGCATTTGGATTATGGATGGATAGGTCTGTGTCAGTGATGACCTGAAGTGAGTGGTCACCTGCAGCTGTGGGTCATTAAAATTTTTTTTTAATGATATTCAGGTTGAAGTCGGTCGGGTCGTTTGAGATAAACATTAAAATAACCTGGTAAATTATTGCAATTTAAATATTAGGTCATTTTTGTTTCTATTTTCTATTAATATATATGTTTTATTAACTGAAGTTCTGTGAAGGTGTCGTCAGTATCCTACGGTATGGAGGGAGCAAAAGAGAACATAAAGTTAGTAGAGTGGAAGCTCCGGAAACGTACAAAAACCAGTAAGGTTTGGGACACATTCACTGAGATTTTTAAAGATGATGAGCGGCTCCTAGTGTTTTCTTTTCCATGGTGTGTCTGGCTGCGCATTCATAAGTTTTGAATGATGAAGCAGGACAAATATTTCCTCAACATATTAACTCACAAGCAATGATATCGAGTTTTAACACAGAAATAAATGCAGGAATGTGAGTAAGGTCATGTGACGTTCATAAAGACCATTGGCTACTTTTTAAAAATGCAGATCAAGGAGCTGGTCGGGTGCGTCCTTTTCAAATATATTTCTTCCGGTCCGAGTTGTGGGTGGGCTAGTTAAAAAAAAAAAAAAAAAAGGTCGGAGCATTAAAGTACCAAAATAAGGGTAAAAAGACTCCAATACAATTTTAAAGTATACACCTTTGGTCGTTTCAAACTCCTTTGGAAAAACAGTTTTCTCTGTGTTGAGCCACAGAGCAGAGCAGTAGAGGTAATGTCCAGGTCACATAGGACAGCATGTGTCTGAAAACACCAGTGTTACACAGAGGAGTCTCTACAGCAGGGGTGGCTAACCCTGGTCCTCAAGTGTTTTAGATATATCCTTCATCCAGTACTCCGTTATCAGTCTCCTGCAGAACTTGATGATAGGCTGATCATTTCAATCAGGTGTGTTGGAAGAGGGATACATCTAAAATATTCTGGACCAGGGTTAGCCACCCCTGCTCTACAGCCTGAAAACAGAGTCCACAGAAGGGGGTGGAATTCTCATTTCCTCTTCGATCATTTGAATGACAATATAATGAAAGATAATTATGGAATTTTTGCTCAGTAACAGCAGCTCTAAGGACGCGATTGAAATCGTAAGATGTGGATTCATTATCCCCACGTGCAGCTACGGCCTCGTGCACACACTGCACTAAAGGGTTTTAATGTATATCTCGATGCTCAATAACAAACCAGCGTCTTCATCTTTTTATGTCCCCATTTTTCAAAGTAATGCCACATTCATTTCTGTGTTGCATCTGAAAAATCAGTGTAAACTGTGGGCTGTGCTCTGATGGCTGACAGGTAATGGCTCATCACGGTGAGAGCTCTCAACGAGCTCCAGAGTGGAGAAGTCATGTTTGTATTTTAACAAGGCCGTTCTAGGTTAGGAATGGCAGTCAAATCTAAATTCTGCTCAGGGAGCAGAGAGAAAAATGCCTGATGAATTTGTCAATACTGCAGGAGTGATGGGCCTCATATGTGTGTAATGGACTGGAGGCTCCTCAGTACAGATTGCCTGTCGAGATAGGAAACTATAATGAATGGCATGGAGGAGCGTGGTCATAAAAAGATAAGGTTTTTTTTGTACCTTCATTTAAAAAGACATGACATTGTTGGTGAAAGTCACATGTCTTATTTGTTTTGACCTACATGTCTGAGCAAAATCAAATATATAAAGGATCTGAACCAAATGTGGAAATGACCACTTGGTATGTTTGACAAAAAGCATTAACTTATGCACAGATAAACAATACACTATGATAATATCTATTCAACTGTATTGTTATTAATCTGACCTTGTGTCATTTACACACAGTAATAAACCAGGAGGATATGAATTAGAGTTGGAAAAAATAGGGTGAGATGGAAAACTCAGCAGCAATTGCTTAGCAACAACACAACGTCTAATTCTAAACACAGAGGCTATAGTTAATAGTTGAGAACTGTTGTAACATCTTAAAGTAAATGAGTTGTTCCTGAATAAATATAGTTAAACAATCAACAATAATTAAAGTGTGAAATGTTTGCAACAGAAGAGAAGAGCAGAGCTGGACATGTTCACTTTATTATGAAGTATGTTCATTTAAAGGCTCCTATTTGTGTCGTGTGCAGATAAATGTAACAGTTTACTTCCCAAAGTCTGGTTCAAATACATTACTGCTGAATAAATCTGAACTGACTCACATATGATGTGTATTTTTTTGGGAAATATGGCTCCTGATATGATCTGTAGGCATCATCATCATTTAGTTTTTTCATCTGGTCTGGTGTTAAAAAAAGTGAAAAATTGGTACCAAAGTTATGGACTCACCCGCTGACAAAAAAGTGATATGCCTCCAAACATTTATACTCTTTCATCTGTCGGTGGTGTAGTTCATAATATCCACAGCCTCGACTGTTGGCAAATCTTTGGGTTCTGTCGAAAACTCATTAATTTTCCTAAGATACGGGTCATGTCCAATACATTTTTAACTAACTGTATGTATCTGTGTTTCGACACTGGATCTAAATCCGTACCAAAAGCACTCTCTTCAATGGTTTCTTCCATAGCGACATAGTACATGGTTACTTCCTGACCTCCAGCTGAAGTCATGACATCATCATAGTCACACGACTGAAACCTACTTATTAACAAGAGAATAGGTTTCACTGCCAAACAATATTAGACTCAGATCTACTTCAAAACACTGTCGCACATTACATTAAATTCACTTTACAGGTTCTTTCTGGTGGAATATTTACAAATCTATTGTGTACATGTACATAAACCATCATATATGTGGAATAACACACCACATATATTAAAAAAAACATGAGCTAAGACGCACTTTTGTCATTTGTTTTAACACATTTAATATCTGAAGCAGATATTTTCTAACCCTTTTCCAGCCCTTTACACTGGACTAAACCAACGTCTCCTCCATAAACTACAGCTTGTACAAAATGCAGCAGGTCGTCTTCTGTCCAACACATCCAAATATTCCCACATCACTCCAGTACTATATTCTCTTCACTGGCTCCCAGTACAGTTCAGAATACAGTTCAAAGTTCTATTATTAATCTTAAGGCCGTCAATGGTCTAGCCCCGCCCTACCTGACTGAACTTATGACCATCCATAAACCAGTCAGGACGCTGCGCTCTTCACATCACATCTCTTTGGTTGTCCCCAAATTCAAGTTTAACCCTTGTGCGGTCCTTCGTAAATGGCACACTGGCTGTGTCCTACAATTGGGTCTTAAAGAGCCAGATTCCAAAGTTCAGTTCCATAGACTCATCACCCCACCCCCCAAGGATAATTTACTGTTTTCAGTAGTAAGCAATGGCACCATACAGTACGTATAAAAAGGTACATTTTTTAGCCACCGGGTCACTGTGACCCGAAGGACCACACAAGGGCTAAAAAATATTGTTATCGTTCATTAGCAGTTTTTGGCCCAAGGCTATGGAATGTGCGTCCATCACAAGCTTGACAAAGCTAGCTGTTTTTAAATCTCAGTTAAAAAACATATTTATTTAGGCAAGCGTTTAACATGTAGTCGACTGTCCATGTCTTTTTTATGTTGTTGCTACGGTTTTATAACTTGTTTTATCTTTGTTTTTAACTTGTTTTTAATAATTGTTACTTGTTTTTATCACATTTTGGAAAGCACCATGTGCAGTTTTTGGTGTTGTAAAGTGCCATATAAATAAAATTTGATTGATTGATGAAAAACATTATGGAGTCATGTGTTGAAAGGGATAATGTGGTTGTTGTAGTTTGATGATAGTTCAGTTTGTTCATACTGTTACAACTGTTACTGTAAATCTGAAGGGCATAAATCGCTAACGGGCTTCACCGTAGCATAAAACGACAGCACAGTACGTTTGCTTGGCTCCAGTTCCTTGTAGGAGATTTAACAGAAAAACAGACCTGTGAAATAGGGTTTGAGTAAAACCTTGGATGAATAATAGACTGCTTCCCAAGCAGCAGCACTCTTGGTGGTAGGAGGTTAATATTCTCACATGTCATTAGGTCTGCTGGCTCGACTGATGGCTCATTGAATCAGGCAGCAAATGATTTCCTCATGCTGCAGAGGACAGAGCACTTCAAAGGGAAGGGGCTGAGGTCAGGACAGCACTCCGCTTTGATTAATGACCGGGGCTCAGCAGAGGTTGCCTGTAGGTAAGAATGTGACGGTGAATTGGATGTGAAGGGGACCGACTTTTAAGCTAGATTTGACCCACCTCCAGAAAAACTTGCAGATACCATCACACGGGTCGGACTGATGAGTTGTGACTGAAAAGCTTGCTGACCCTCTGGCTCATACAATCATAAAAATGAAACTCGCCGGATGACAGCCGTACCTGACATCACGGCCGCATTTCGTCTTTGAATAATGAGCACAGAAATAACCCACTATCACCTGTTAATGTAAAGCATTAGGATCAGGTTAGGAGCATTGGTGTTAAGTTTAGTACAGCAGCGGAGTATGAATATGAAGAAATTGGAGTGAAATATTAACACTACTATGGACTCCTACTACATTAGAGGCAGATGTTACTACTCTACATCTACATGAAAATTGTCAGTGATAAGTTTATGAATCAAAACGTTTGTGGATATTTTGTGCACATTTACTGTATCGTAGTGGGCAAAAAGCTTTTGGAAAACTTTACAAATTGTACACAATGTCACATACTATCATGAAATATCTTTTTTGTGGTTCAAAAGGTCCAAACACAAACAAGCGCACATGCTTTATTGGTTTATTTTCTACAAGGAAAAATAACACTGATCCATTTTAGAATGAATAATAAATAAAATCATTTTAACTTCCTTAATATTCTGGTCCAATATTAATATATTCTGGTCCGATCCTCGGTTACGGAAGCTGTGTAATTTTTGCATTTGACAAATTCATGCCAGGGCCAGATTGGACCCTATAGCGGGCCGGATTTGGTCCCCGAGCCTCATGTTTGACACCTGTGGTCTAATGTATGAAATATGTTTTATAAATAAACCTTTTTTTTTTTACACTAAAACAAATAGAAAAACTCAGTCTTGTCATTATTTATAAATTATGATATACTACGATATGATATATAATTTTTACATTTCATAAATTCTTCCCAGTTTTGGCCTACACCACATACAGTTGACACCCCTGATCTACAGCTTTTACCGTTACACACAAGAATGAATGTTAAGAATGTTCAGACGACATTCCTCAGTTATTATTTCATAACGTTCAGACGTACAGGCACAGTTCACAGTCTTACCCTGATGTTTCTATACTCTGTGACAGCGGTTGTTCTGTCTTGGGAACGTTCTAAAGTGCTGTTCTTGGGAGGATAGTATGGGCTGTGAATCCTTCAAAGAGAAGTGGAAATAAAAATAACGTCTGCTTTGTGTTTATAACTCAGTTGCAGAGACCTCAGTACTACTTTCAGTTAAAATTTATCATGGAGGCTTCCAATTTTCCATCGGGACCTCACAAGGCGCCTCAGATCCAACATCCACTTTCTCAAACTGCATGAAATAAAACAATCAGCTGTTGCATCGGACATCCATTAGTTGCGTAGCCTGACCGTGGCTTAAGTTAAACTGACACATATCAAAATAAATAAATAAATCAGGATCACTAAGAATTAAAGTCAAAGCACACTGTACGTAGAACCGATAAATCTGATACAGATCGTCACACTAATCGTTAGTCATATTCTTCAGTTGCGGCAAAAAACATATTTGATCACCCTTGTTTTCTTGTTACACCCGCCCTCTGACTCTATAGTTCACCGTAATACGCCGGCCAGTTGCAGGGAAATCTAGCCAAAGGTTACATTGAGCGTAACTAGACTACTACGGTAACATTAGATATGCTGCTGATAGGGGCGTCTAGCGTGGCTAGGCTAATTTCAGATACTATTTTCTGTAAAATTGAGTAGTTCTGGTTGATACATATGAAAATAATATGTATGTGAATGTGCACAAATGGCAAATAAAACTAATTCCAGTTGATATGTGTAATGTTAGCTAATAGCTGGTTCTGTTGATAACAATCTGTAAAGCATAAAAAAAAATCACAATTTGGAACCTATTTTTTAAACATGTTTTAAGTCTAAAGTTCAGCATTTGACATCAGTACAGACTCCATTTCACCTCAAAACAACAGCCCTTTTTTTTTTTTTTTTTAAACTGCCCATTTCCACTATTTTTGACATTTTATTTTGCTAAGTGTTAACTGCAAACTGTCCTCATCTGATTGTTTAAGTGGAATAAGGCCCGAGCAGGGATTAAACACACTACCACCTGGGTTGTCATTCTCCTGGGCCCCATTATCACCCTTCTTATTAGTTTTTGACTCAGCAGAACAAAACGTGACCGCCTCAATCTTTGATCTCTCACGCGCTGACACAAATCCTTTCAAGCCTCCTGACGTTCCTCTGCTAAGGTAATTAGCACTAATTAAAAGGTTTCCAGCTGCCTTGTGTGCATATTTTTTTTTTTGTTCCCCTACAACACATTGTCCTCACAGGTGCATTTCCCGTGTTTACGGAGGCCACGTCACTCACATTCCTCCCCACTTGTTCACAGAGCATGATCAAGGAGATTAGGACCATTGTTTGGGATGATAAAGGAGTGAAATACCCAACTTATTGCCAATGAGAAGCTATTATAGCACTCCAGTACATCAGGAGAAAGGTTGGTTTATTCAGTGACCTGCACCGAGAGTGAAAAAGATAATGCTTGACTGAAACTTTTCTCTGTGTTATAAAACATTTTGAACCATTACCCATTCATGTAAAGGCTACAAACGCTTTAGAAACTTAAAAAAAAAAGGGTTGAACTTTGAAGGGCCCTCTGATCTGAGCTTCTCTAAAAAGTGAATACGGTGGTAAATGTAATGTTTTTGACTGACGGACAGATTTAATCACACTCCAGCTCACCTTTTCGGTTAAAGATTGGGTTAAGGTGGAGGATATCTTATCTATCTGTATCATAAAATACTATTCCAAGTCATTATTCATTCACTGAAAGGTTGGAGAAGTTCTTTTCCAGACTGAGTAGAAACTATAGCATCACTTTTAAAGTAAACATGTCAAATCGTCTAGGATAGGTGGATTACGCTGCTTTTTAACCACTGTAAATGATGCCAAATTGACTATCTTGGATCAAACACAGAGCTGACATTTTAGGCTCTCAGAATTTCTAAACATTTCAATCACTTATTTTAACCTTTTCAACCCTTCCTTTGTGAGTTACGCTGCTTTAAATAATGTTAATGCCAATACACATCAAGCGTTTCCTGAAGTCTTACCTCTCTATTCTTAAGACAGAAAAGAAAAACAGCTTGCCACATAGAAGAAACAATCTTGTAAATTCACTTGCAAGTCAAGGAGCCCATAAACATCATTAACCATCATTCCCCGGCCCACTTCAGTTACATGTGAAGTGTTCTTTATTGTGTAATGAGCCAAGAATCTGAAAAGATTGCCACTTCAAAGACTCTCTTGAAAGCTGTCGCCCATACAGCCTGCTGACATGTCAAGCTGGGATTAAACGTTCCCCCATAATCATTTCTTTGTTTTCAAATGAGCCTATTGTTTATCTGCACCTTGGGTGACAGCCATCAAGGGCATGCAACGCTGCAGAGGCATTGGAAGTACAGATACAGATACTTCATGTTTCAGTCCAAGTTAGAAGTTGTTTTCCTTTTTTTTTTTTTTTTTTTTAGTTTGGAGATATTCGTCACTGTTGGAAATTTAGATTTGTGCGGCTGCCAGGGATTCCTGCCAAAGAAAAGGCAATTTAAGAGATTTAAGAGAAGAAAATTTTGAATTGTATCTGACTTGGGAGTTGATGTGGCAATTTATCCACCCATATATTCTTCTGCCGCATCACTTTTTTCATTACACCAGCTCAACAAGAAAAAAAAAATACAAGTACAATACTGAGTAATCTGCGGTTTTGTTCTTTAGAAACATTACAAGCTTGATTTAGAGCGCACAAGAGTGAGTGTGACTCATTCAAGACTCTGGATTGTTATGCAGGGGGATGCTCCCTCATCTTGTCTTAGAAAAGCAGGCCTTTTGTCCAAGACCAGCAGTGTGTCATGAACGCCGAGGCAGGGACCCTGAGCCAGGGCAGCAGGGGGACATTTCTCAGGGCCTTTAAGAACTACAGTAAATCTTCAGACAATTTATCCAAACAAAAGCCGCTATGTAAGGAGAGAGAAAAGACACAGGAAACAGATGAATAAGCAACATCAATTACCAGGGCCTGACCTTGAGAGCCCCAGACGAAGGCGCACATTTCACACCAAATGACTGCAGATTGAGGTTGACAAGCTCAGAGTGGAAAGGCGAGCCCTTACCAGGTTACCCACCATGCATTTGTGGAGGCCGAGGGCAGCTGGGGAGGGAGGGGAGTGGAGAGGGGGTGAGGTAAAGAGGCTATGAATCAAAGACCACTGTATTAGATGTGGGTTTGGTTAAAAGTGAGACAAAATGCTTCAATTAGCCACTGACCCCGACTTTCCAATTTCCAGTTCCATTCACATCCACTGGGCTCCATTTGACCACAACAACACTGCATGTTCACAGGTAAAGAACGCTTACAGTGCACATTTTTGTCATAGTGACACATATTTAAGTATTGTCGTGTCATTTTCAGTGCAACTGCAGCTATGAGCAAGGACAATGAAGTCATAATAATTTTGTGCTTTTTCTGCCTTTATTTACGCTTCAAACCTCAGATTCAGTTTATTGTCATTTATATGAACATATGAAAATGTAATTAACACTCAGAACCAGCAGTATGTGGCCTAATATCTAATAATATAAATATAATAAATAACCCAGATAGTCAATAACAACAAAACCTAATGCTTAATGAAGCAAATAAATAAATAAATAGCCAAATAAATAAAAACAACTTCAGCAGAATTAAACACTTCAGTGCAGGATTAAATCAGTGCATTTTTTTAATCTGTCGCCACTTTATTAAGGTAAGAAATTACTGATTTGGAAATTTCCATCTAACTTGGTTCTGTTTTGACAAAATGACACACATATGTACAACGCAACATGATTTTGAATCAATCAATCTTTGATTATAATTTTACGTCGAACCCAGTGCTGGTTTTATGTCAGTTCCCAAAAGAAACTTGATCGATATCTAAGATTTTTTTTTAAGTGATTTATCAACAACAACAACAACAACACCCCTCCGCCTTCAGCGTCGGGGTGTTGTTCGGGAAATATCTTTCTCATAGTGAAGCATGTGCATTACATTATCCTTTCATAAATCATGTATTTTCTGATATTTTATTCAGTGATCATGCAGATGTTCATAAAAGCCCAAATTAAAGTTGAAGGTCATTATATCAAAAACACTTTTCCCTAAAATGTCATTCACTGACCACAAACCACGTTTTTTCATCCACTGTCATTGATCCAACTCCATGGAGAATACAGGTGAGTCAATGTTATAGAAGATGTCAGTGTTTCTGTGTTCATACAGACCCTCTAAACAACCGGTGTCAAACATAAGGCCCAGGGGCAAAATCCGGTCTGCCATAGGGTCACGGGCGTCGCACCCGTGGGGGATGGGGGTGTTCCACTTCTACAACCAGATGATTTTACCCCCCCACACTTTTTCCTGAAGTTATATATCGTAGCGTTCCACTGGATCCAGGACACGGACGGAAAGTTGGTCTCACCTACTTTTTTTTACTGTCGGTCACAATCACACCAAACAAACAGCCATAACATGTTGGGGTTGTTACAATATCTATGGTTTAAACTGTTTACCCGCCCTAGTGGTAGACCACCATAAGGAAGCACTATATCTGTTTAAGCTTTTACCTATGCAATCTATCTATCTGTGCAATATCCTAAATTATTGATTACCTCATAGACACTTTATTTATTATGGACACCAACGATGAGCCTTTTATGGACATATTCTTTCAGACTTATATTTTATTTCTTGTTTACTTTACACTTTAAATGCAAACACTGGAGTGTCAAACCCAATTTTGTTGTGAAAGCAATGACAATAAAGCCTATTCTATTCTATTCTATTCGAAGTGCACCTCAGCTGTTACCGGTGACAATGTGCATTGATCGCTATTGAGAGAAGTAGCTCCAGTCCATTATGAGGTGTGAATTTTTGTTCTGTGATGGTTTTGTTTTGCAAATAAATCACTAATTCGAACACATACTGTTTTGAGAAGAAACACGTTTTATTTTGTTGACCCCAGGAAACTTGCTGTGATTACTTTCGTTTTGATCAAAACCGGACCAGAACTCGACTCACAGGACACTGTCAGGGTGCACCAGAGTAAAGACGCTGATCCCATACAGATTCATGTGAAAAACAGTGAACTATCCCTTTAACTAACAACATATTTAGTTCCATAAAGACCAATGTACACGGACATACAAACATGGACAAGGTTGAAAACAATTACCTGTTTGCCTTTAGTAGCCGATGGAAACCTATGTTTAGTGATGTACATCGATGCTAAATTGCTGTAAATAACATGAGTGACGTTGACAGGCGACAAAACGAAACGGGTCATGACAGTGAACGCAAAGTACACTGCACTGTTGTTGTAACACATTCATCAAAATTTGCCTGATATTTGCTTTCGCTAATACTTCGCTCTAATGAACCGTTCCACTTTAATTCACACACACAGACAGGAAGAACTAGGAATCGAACCACAAAGTGTGTAGTTTATGGACAAAGCCTTCTACTAAAATAGTCGTCGTTGCAGCCTCACATGTGTAACACGATTAATCAATATATTAAGTATGTGTCTGATGGCATGCATAGCTGAGTGCTCTTGATATTGATTGTTTTTGAGTTTTACTAAGGCTCAACGAACAACTAAACTGCTAATAAAGAACCTGAATGCTGCAGCTGTTGACACAGTCCTCGGTCCCTGCACTGACTGGATTAGTGAACCCTTTAATTACAAACCCCCTTAAATCAGAGACTTAAATCTAAGTGAACCTCACTGCTCCGCATAAACCCTGTCTTCACATTTTGTGTTGAAAAGAGAATTAACAACCTGCCTCTTTCTGCATTGATTGTCACAACATTAACAGAGTCCCTGCAGTTTCCAGTTTCTAGCTGGAAGCGACAAAATTGTAAGGCATTACTCACAATAATGCATACGTTATAATCACAGAGAACTTACTTAAAATTCAATCCACTTTGGCATCATTATCATGTATCAACATAATGAATGACTCCTTCAGAGTATGGTAATTATAATTTGATAAATCATCAGCAGAAAATTAACTAGATGTCAAAACATTCATTGGGAAGGGTGATGAATCGAGGATGATTGTGGTGATGAATTGTGTTAATCTGCGCAGTATGTATCCAGTGAAACGGCTAAACAGCCCAAGATGGATGGGGCACAGAAGCTGCAAGGTCAGACCACAAAGCTGCAGGCAGAATAAAGAACGCTCTGCCTCTCTGCATCTTTTACTTTACTCATTTTCTTTGGCTGGTGTTGCACCCACACACCTGAAGCTAGCATAAATACAATAATCAATGCACGGATTATTAACAAATTGCTCTAGTCTGGCATTTCATTACTTAGTAAAGTCATTTAGAAAGAGTAAAATACCTAATGCTGTTTAGTTCAGGTGTTTAAAATATGAAGATCTATATCATATATCAGGGCATATATCTTCATCAGGTATATGCCCAGATAACGGCCCTTGGCTGCAACATGTAGGCTAATGTGTTTTTAGCTATTTCATTGTTTTATTAAATACCTTTTAACATATTTTTAAAGTGCCTCTGCTTTTTCCTCCTCTTATGAAGATCTACTACTGTACATGTTTAGGCTTCAAATCACTGTAAATGGAAATGTCTGAAGCATCTGATAAACATACAGTCACAGAAAAAATATTAGACCACTCTTGTTTTCTGTTTATTTCAAGGCCTGGTGAAACTAGAGGTACATCTGTTTGGACAAATGTAATAATAAACCAAAAATAGCTCATAGTCGTAAAGGAGGTTATGTTTTTACTGGCATTTATCTGTCTGTCTGTCTGTGTACAACATAAGACAAAAAGTTATGGACGGATTTTGATGAAACTTTCAGGACAGCTTGGGAATGACAATTGATTAGATTCTGATGAAGATCGGGAAGAGATCCTGGATTCTGGATCAGGTTGAAATGTATTCTCTATTATCCCGCAATGTAACATTTCAAAGTGATCCAGAATCCAGGATGTCTTCTGGATCTTTGCCAAAATCTAATCGATTGGTCCTTGTGTCATTCCCAACACATCTGGAAAGTTTCATTGAAATCTTCCCATAACTTCTGGAGTTATGTTGTACAAAGTCATACAGATAAATGCAGGCAAAACATAATTAATTTGGAGAGGGGGTGGGGGGGTCTGCCTTGGTGGAGGTTTGCACTCAGAATGCTTTTGTAGTTTCATAGTTTCAGTGCTGATATTTAGCCATTTTCCATTGTTCATTGTTTCTTCAGCTCAGTTACATCATGACAAATCAGAAGAGTAGGTTTTTCAGCCTTGTACTGTTTGACATAAAGAGCTTAGAAATACTCTACATAATATTTTATTTAATACGGTTGAAGTCAGAAGTTTTGGCTCAATTCCTTCAAAGTAAGTTTGAACATTTCATTTTAATATACATTCCCAAATCCCAATGACTTAACTTGGAAAATGTGAAATCTCATTATACATGACAGTAGTTTATTCCAATTTTAGCATCTAAAGGGTGATGTGATCGCTGAATAAACAGGATTAAATATTATAAAATGACAATTATTCGCACTCCTAATTGGATATAAATGATGTCACATCCCTTGACAGACACTGTGTTTCATTTTTACTACTATTACTTCTACTGCACTATTACCTCATGAAGACCAAAACAAACCAAAAACACACACACACACACACACACACACCCCGCCCTGCAGCCTCCTGTCCACACTCCCATAATCGTGATTCCCTCTTGGATGTTCCCGATGTGAAAGATGTGTCTGCTAAGTGAGAGAGGTCAAACATGAGTCCAGATATTTATTACATGTGCTGAAACCAGATGGAGGCAACACATTCATCACAGCTCCGTGTCACTGAGGTAACACCCATAAAAAACCCAGCTCCCCTCTTCCCAGCACGGGCACCGGCTTCGACCGGTGTTTACAGCGACCAACCCCGGGTGAGTCCGGCTGCCGCTCGCCTTAATCATCCCACCGTTCGCGCTCTCACCGGCCGTGGTTATTTTTAAAACTTTTATCAATACTTTCTGCGCTGTAGCTGGGGGAGATATTAAAGCCGCAGCAGGGCAAAGAAGGGCGTTTCTGACACTTGCTCCCTCATTTATCAGTCCCCTTCATAGGCCCCGTCAGTGACAATGAAAAGATTTCACAATACCGCTAGGCAGAAACTCATTCCACCAGTCATCCATCATGCTCAGCCCAGCGGCCGTTCCACTGACCTAATCGGTAATGCCTGGCTGCATGTGTGGTGGGAGGGGGGGGGTTCTTAAAGCTCCCCTTCATTAGGCCCACTTAAAAAGAGGCAAGTCACACGGCTGAACCTGGATACTATGTGGAACCACATGTCTTCACAGGTACTTGTACTAGAGCAGGAGTGTCAAAGTCACTGTAGATCTGGGGCCACATTCAGCCCAATTTGGTCCCAACTGGGTCAGTTGGATAATCCAAATAGTCCACAGGTGTGAATGTGAGAGTGATTGTCCAGGGTGAACCCCGCCTTCACCCTTAAGTATCTGGGATAGGCTCCAGTGACCCCCATGACTCTAGTGAGGATAAAGCGGGTTCAGAAAATCAATGGTCAGACCTGTAAAATGAACCAACCTGCAGCGTAGAATGACTCTGAAATGCTGAGTTTCCTCTAGTATGGGCTAGTATGGGTCCATTTCCTTTACGAAAAAGGACCCGGTCCCGTGGTACCCAGTACTAGATTCTTGATATCGCCTCTGCTGATGTTCCAAGTGGTCCCAAGCAATGACTATAATGTGATGTGTAAAAGGCTTAGACCAAGATTGGTTGGAGTTGTGTTTAACAACCATTTAAAAGCTCTTACCCAGTCTGCCTAGTACCACCTGAAGAACATCACTAGAACCACAGGTTTTCTGTCCAAACCAGACATAGAGATTGTTTTCAGTAAATTTGATTATTGTAATGGTGTCTTCACTGGTCTAAACAATTAACCAGGCAGCTACAGCTGATCCAAATGGTCCTGACCGGTACCAGGAAACTGGACCACATCACACCGGTCCTCAAAGCCTTACATTGTCTTCCTGTGGGTCAAAGGTTAGAGTTCTAAATCTTAGTCCTTGTCTATAAAGCACTAAACAGCCTTGGACCCAAATACATCCTAGACCTGCTGGTTCCCTATGAAGCTTCCAGAGCCCTGAGGTCATAGGTCATCAGGGACAGGTTTACTGTGTGTTTCCAAAATCAGAACCAAACAAAGTGAAGCATCAGTTGTTCTGCTCCCCAACTGTGGAACAAACTGAATGAATACCTGAGGTCTGAGAAAAACTGTCAGTTCATTTAAATTAGGCTGAAAATATAACTGTTGAGCTTTTACTTAGATTTTAATTGTTCGTTAAATATTCTTATGTCTCTTATTTTAATAGTCTTTTAATGCATTTTAATAATGCTTTTTAATTTTAACTTTCTGTTTTATGTAAAGCACCTTGACGACATATGCTATACAAACACATTTATCTTGCCTCGTGTGCATCATTACATTATGTGTGTAATGTGTGACCTGTCATGTATAAAAAATGTTTCAGTTACAGTAGATAAAGTTGGAAGTTAATTCAGTCCAATGCAATGATGGCAGTTTTCAAAACCACACTATGGTCAGTTGTGGTGATTAAGGTTTGTGTTTGGAGGCTGACAAAAAAAACCTTGATGGCACCTTGCGATTACGTCCATGTACTATAGCAGGGGTCTCCAACCTGTTCCACAAAGGGCCGGTGTGCCTGCAGGTTTTTGTTCCAACCAACCAAGAGTTCACAGTTGGACCAATTAACTCTCTGAAGACTGAGATCAGTTGATTAATTGATTGACATCTGATGTGTTGCTGTTTGGTTGGAACAAAAACCTGCAGCCACACCGGCCCTTTGTGGAACAGGTTGGAGACCCCTGTACTATAGCATCTGGAACAGGGGATTCCCACCCATGTGACCCCACCTGGTGTGTCCGCCATAGTGATGGTCCACCCCCCCACATGTAGTCAGCTGTGAAAATTCATAATTTACTTGTAAATTATTCTTAGATCAGTTCTGATGTAATTGTGTTTCGTCAAATCTTAGTTCAGCTTTAGTTTAGTTCTTGTTTTTTTTTTTTGTTTTTTTTTCACAAATCTATCCCTAGTTTAGCCTCAATTTTCACAGCGATACACTTTAAAGACATCTATGCTAAATAGGTTTTCCATTTAAACACTGAAGTACTTTTGTAAATATATATTTTAGTACTTTTTAGGTCCAATCCTAATGAGGTAATTTTACACATTTCAGCAGTAGTTTGTGCTGCAGCTTTCACAGCAGTTCCAGGGTTCCTTTCCCTACTGACTAGACTGGATCAGGCTAATGCTAATGTTAGCTAGTGCACACAAACCTGCTGGATTTCTTTAATAACAGAAAATTCATACATTTTACTCCAACGTCAAACTATATTTGCAGAGAACTCATTTAATTACTTTTAGGAGTGCAAATTACCTGATCCAAAATTGAGACTGCAAAGCTGCATGTGGTGCATTGGAACACCGTCATCAGCGTTCTGCCTGTTAATTGCAGACAACCGTTTTTTTCTCCGTGTTGTTTCATTTGGGATAAGATATAAGGCTATTCCCTGAGCAGGATCACGTTTTTAATTGCATCTGACTGTAGAACAATGCTCAGGTATTGTTGGTTTCTTGCCATTTCTGGAGAAGACTAATGACTAATTCAGTAGTTAGCATCAGCACCGTCAAAATGGAGGAGCTCTATGATGTGATGACAAATGGGAATCATCTATAAAAATGCTCTCAAACAATAGTATGTGGTACCTGAGCCGAGTTGAGTAGAGCCAACACCATGGAGTGGAAACAGGGCAAAAGTCTCTGCTAGTTTTTCCAAGTGGAGCTAGCATCACACATGTGCAAATGGTCAGCTGATCCGGTAGTGACAGGCAGCAGAACCAACCCATAAAGATGGAAGACGATAAACAGCACACTGGCGTCTGGATGGAAATAAGAGGACAAAAGAAAAAGTCAAAGACAAAACAGTTAACCAAAAAAAGCTTACACACATTCTGAAGGAAGGAGTTTTCACCAAAGCAATTCCATGTTAAAATACCACATTAATGCAAACCATACTTTAGTAAAGAACTCTGGGAACATTTCAGCTGATGCGTCGTCCTTTTTATAACAAACACATGAAGTGCATATATAATATATTCCCTTTTATCTGGAGCCTGTTTGCTCATGAAACCTTACAGACAAACACATACAAGGTGTAATATTATTTAAAATGTTTAAAGGAAATGTCAGGTTGTACAGAGATTATTTACATTATTTTGTTAAAGGATGGTTTGCATAATGTGATTTTACCTTTGGATTTTTTTCATAAAGAAAAAAAACCTCAACATTGGTTGGGAGAGATTATTGTAAACACAATGTGTGTGTGTGTGTGTGTCCGTGTGTGTCCGCAGAGGCATATCATGCTATAACTCAATGAATACTTGAAATATCACAATGAAATTACATGGGCATATACATACATATAGCTAATGGGCATCATTAGCTGATCCATTTGAGTAAAGGTCAAAGGTCAAGGTCACAATTAACTAAAAGGTCAAAATCACATTGTCGGTTGAAACTCAAGAATCACCTACGACCAATAGCTTTTCAGATCTCTGGAGGTCAAAGGTGACATGTTGCAAAATCAACTTGTGTAACACTGTTTGTGTCAAACATAAACATATCACGCTATAACTTAATCAATACTGGATATATTATCATAAAATTACACAAACTGACACATATATACATATGCTGAAATTGTCAATATTGCAAAAGGTCAAAGGTCAAGGTCACATTATTGTCTCTAATTTTAGAACAGGTTGTCATAGAAACTTGAGATTGGCACAAAATAGGGTCGAGATTTTTTTATGCTTTTACTTACATTTGCTTGATACTGAATTGGGTTGTACCAAATACAACACTTTTACTTTTATTTCCATTCTTTTACAGATTCAAACTTCTACTACAGTGTGGATCCCATCATGTACTTTAGACTAATAACATATACAACATTTCTACTGATGTAGTGGCAGGATGGTCAAGCTATACTTTGACTAAATATCAACATACGAACAACAATAACATGCTAAAATTGTCAAGATCTGTAATTCCAATGCTTTACTGATGGAAGTGAACAGTGCCATATGTAGTTGTCTGTTCTATAGTTTTTCATATAAATTCAATGGGGAAAAAAATCATAGACAAAGATGGAGGAAAGAGAGATAATAAAAAAGGGAAAATAATAAAATAAAGATGAGTCCTTCCCACTAACCTCTGGTCTATGGAATTATGTGGAAAAATCTCTGGAGTTTATTTTTATTATTTGTACAGTAAAGGTATGGAATGAATTATATTAGGACAGATCACTGTCAAACATCTTTTTATGTTTAGTTTTTTCTCTCCTCAAGTGCAAATGTTCTTCCAAAATAACTTCCATCACCAGTTTCACTGCTTAAAAAGTGCCATCAAATAACTTTTACCTCTATTACAGAACGATACTGAAAGGTGTCAGACCTATTTCACAGGTAAATATTGTATGTCTTACTCATTACATCCAACAACTTTAACCCTTTAACTCCTCAGACTTAAGTAATTCCACAGTAAAAAATAAAATAAGATAAAATAAGCAACAAAATGAGCAAACATTTTATATATGTGTTTATATGTGGGTATATATGTTTTTTTTGTGTCTCAATGCCAAGAGCTGCTGGATGAAATTTCATTGTACCTTTTTTTTTCTTCATTTTATTAACTTTTACAGAGTCTATTTTACATAAATAATCCTCATCATGTTTCAGAAATACTTTGGTATACATGTAATATTTTTTGAAAACATGCTCAACGTAATGGCAAAGATGATACTAAAGGGTCATGAAATGCTAATGCTAATCGCTAATGCTAATCACTAATGATACAAACAGAGTTAATACATCTAATTCAAACCAAGTTACAAATTAAGCTGGTAAGATTGGTGAAGGAGTTTTAATACTTTAGTTAAATTTAGGGTCAGAACAAACAAACAAACTATATTTTATGTTATAATAGTCCCTGTGAGGTGGAAAAAGCAAAAAAAATAATAAATACATTTTGTGTTAGAAGCTAATGGTGCTTTCCCAGATGGAAGATGCGAGCAGCCATGTGAAGCATCCATACATCTGAGTGTGAGTCAGGTTTGGTTCTGATCTAAGTGATGACGTGCATCTCAAAGGTTTGAAATAATGCTCATAGCTACTTGTCAAATCCTTTGGCCGTTCTACATTTCAGTGAGAAATTAGCGTTGGGGTCTGGATTGTGGTTGTTCATTTGTAAACTCATTCATTTTAAGCTAATGGTCATTAATGGTCCATAATATTCCAAGGCGTAATGTGCAGTAATTCTTATGACTATTTATCTTCCTCTTTTGCTTTCCCTCCTCCAGGATGGATGGTGTGAACATACAACATATACATGTATATGTTTTCTGTTCAAGTCTCTTAATGTCAACCAAGTCATGCTTGATTTATTTGATGGTTGGGTTTAGTTTTACATTTGAGCTGATGCAGCTCAGGTTGTGTTTCAGCCACATGTTAAATTACTTCACTGCTGGAGGACAAATTATATATATTTCTCTATGAATCTGTGTATCATTCGTTCATTAGTTTTTCAAAATAAAACCAAAAATAAGACAACAAAAAAACAACTCGTTTCTTCATTATTTGTTTCCAAAAACCAAAATGAAAAAACAGATAACGATCCGTTTTTTCATTTTTCATTTTTGTGCTTAAATGAATAATGGAAAAAAAAAAAAAAAACGTTTTATCCAAATTTGACCTGAAGCAAGTTGAGTAAACCAGAAATGACCTTTGACCCGCAGTGACAAAGACAGAAACCTATGTCCTATTTTGGGAAACTAAGAGGGTCACGCTAAGACCTGAAGATATGACCATGGAGAAAATTAGTGTCATATTCCAGGTATGTTCTTTTTATAATAACACACAAACAAATATTTATATGACAAGTGTATATGTATATCTTTCATGTGTGTACAGCTTGTACTTACCTTATGTATTGATGACAGGATAACAGTTTCCAGTTCTGTATCTGACATCTGTCATTTATCCCTGAGTTGGTGTCGAGCAACCAACATTTCCAAGGATCTCTGAATACATAACTGTGTTAGCATGTTATATGCTAACACAAATATTACGCTATCCTCATATGTTTTTCCAGTGCCAAACAGCTGTTTAATCATACCGATCTTCAAGTCCGGTCGACATGTTTCTTTCGGTTGTTGTGGTTTACTTAACTGGCTTCAGGTCAAAATTGGAAAAAATGGGAAACGGCCGTTATCCGTTTTTTCCATTATTCATTTAAACACAAGAACGAAAAATGAAAAAAAACACGGATTTCTATGATATAAATGTTTTTCTTCTGACTTTTACATAACCTGGTCGATGTTGCCTCATGAGAATGAAACACACCTGCACTTTTCTATTAAAATAAAAGTATTAAAAACTCAATTGGCCTTCACTATACTTTGAGGGATTTTTAAATGAGCATGAGCATTATATTTTACAGTATCTGCTTTCTCAGTCACAATATTTTAAACTAATTGAACACCTATAGGAGATTTTAGACTGACGTATAATCAAAACTCCAAACGAGGGTATATCTTTTGGGGAGTAGTGTACGGTTCACAGACTGTACAATCAATATTAAGGTGAACTGAAGCAGAACACTGTGGAGCAACATCTTACTATTAGACTTTATGTTCATTTTTCCTAAAATATTTCACTATTTTTTATTTAGAAAATAACAACAGTCAGATTATAATTGCTTTTAACCAAGTACTGGACTTTTACTCCACATTATTCGACTATATTTGCATTCATTAGTTTTATACATAATGGGTTAACCCTTTAAACTTCCACTCAATGTCGCTTAAATTTCTTAAAGTAAATTGAATGTTGTTCTTGAACCATTTTGATAACATGCAATTGGTGCTTGTTTATATTATTAATGAAAATATTAAGACAAAAACTGTCATATTGAATGATGCAATAAACATTTGTGAATATTTATTGATATTTTGATGTGTTTTGGACAGAGGTGGAAGTAACTAAGTAAAAGTACTTCCTTTACTGTACTTAAGTACAGTTTTTAGGTATCTGTACTATTTACTACTATATTTATTTTTCTTGCAAGTTTTTACTTTTACTCCCTATATTTTTGTATAAATATCTATACTCTTTACATTCACAGACAAATGTGACAGTATGAAAAATAAGTCGTAAATCAGAAATTGTGACTATATGATAATTTGGACTTTTTATCTCATAATTCTACATTTCTTTCCTCATAATTTATAATAAAAAAAAACGACTCATAATGCAGACTTTTTATCTCATAATTTGGACTCTTTTCTCATAATTCTGCTCATAATTCTGGATTTTTAAAAAAAATCTCAAATTGAATTTTTCTTATAATTTTTACTTTTTATCTCACATTTCCATTTTTTTAACTTATAATTATGCTTTTTAAAAAAAAATATCAATTTTTGACTTTTAATTTTTTTTTCTTATTAATACATTACATTATAAATTAAGAGCTAATTTGCTTTTGTAGATTCATTTTCATACGTTAACACCTCTGTACATCGTTACTTCGACTTCTTCCCGTACCGCGTGCCTCCCCATTTTAACAACCGTACAAACTACATCTTAAAAAGTCTGTGTGTTTATGGCTTTCGAGTCCAAAAAGAAGAAAGCAAGCATTTCCATCCATGTATCAAGACGCTTTTTGGAAAGGCAGTATTTTTGCATGGTAAAAAGATTTACCCTTTGATGTATCCTTGGAAAAAAAAAAGAAAAAGCACAACAAACTGGCGGAAAGTACACACCATTAAATATCCAATACACAAACAGCACATAAAACCACACCAACTGAAACAACAGCAGTAAATACTTCATGTTGCTCCCAACAGAGATAATTTGTGTTTCATTTCAAAGTTGTATTTTTGCTGGGAGGGGGGTAAATCTGCCTAAATCAGCCTCCTCCCTCCTCCTCCTCCTCGCTGGCTGGGAGGACCACTTGGGCAGACTCATCCCCCTCCTCCCCTTTCGTAGGTAGGTAGTGGTTCTGCTGAGATTCTGACCTGAGTTCAGGCTGTGGTGTGTGAGTGTTAGTTAACACACAAGGGGGATGGTGGGGGGGGGGCTAGTGTGGGAGTGGGGTGAAGAGAGAGAGGGGGGGGGGGGGGGGGGTTCTGGGAGTGCTCTCTGACCCAACACTGGCTATTATAGAGAGATTATTCCCTTACCCCCACAGCTGAGCTTTCTGGCACATCTCCCTTATCTGCACCACTCCTTTCTGCTGCTCCATCCATTACTGTGACCTGTCTCTTTTGTCAAGACAAACTGTGCACTCATCCTGCCAACATTTGGGTCAAATTAAGCTTCAACAAAGATCTTTATTGTCTTATATCTGAGGAGAATGTAAAACACACAACACTTATCCTCCCGCCGTGGTGCCAGTGCTATTAGAAAGAGGAAACTGAAGCACACTGGGGGCGAGAGTACAACATATTTACACATAAATCCTCAACTTTGGCGATTGCATTCCAGCTAATTGGGCTGAATGGATCTAAAGAAGTCCAAATTAGCCTTAAGACAGAGCATTAAGAGACCCCAGATGAACTCCCAGACCAGATGCGATGTGGGAATGTGAAAACTTTTCTTTTCTTTTCTTTTTTTCTTTTTTCTTTTTTTTTTTTTTTGGGAAGAAACCGTCAATAGAAGGGAAAAGGAAGCAGAATTGCACATTACATATTTTTATTATATTTATTTTTATCTTTTTCTATCTTGGTGCATGCTTATTATATGTTTTTATTTTTTATTTTTTTTATATACTATATGTATATATATATATATATAATTCTTTTTTTTTCTCTTCTTCTTTTATTGATATACGATATGTTGAATGTGGCAGCGTTACACCGAGACAAATTCCTAGTTGTATACTACATGTGTACTATACGAACAATGGCAATAAAACTCTTTCTGATTCTGATTCTGATTCTGATTCAGAATGGAGCCTGCATCGTGTTCACTGACTGCTGCACTTTGGAGGTTACAGGCGGCACAAGTGTTAGATCAAACAAGGAATAATGAGAGAAAAATAACCTCTGACTCAAACTGGGGGAGACTGGAGCTCCCGCTGAGTCGGAAACTGTTGGCGTTGTTGCTGTGATGTGCCTCGTCTGGTTGGTAGCCACAGGCGGCGTCAATGCTGATGTTGTTGTTGTTTGCTGTTGTTGTTTGTGGATGCTTCCTGGCGGAGGTGTTGAGGCTGTGTGAGACCTGCTGATGGGTTCGAAGGCTTTCTGCCTGACCTGTGGACATTCACCGTGACACACAGACACACACACAAACAGTTGGCGTTGGCAGTGAATGACATACAGTGGTACGTCTACTTACATGTGGGAATATTTCATTACTTTTTACATTCTGGAAGGATTACACTTGTAGACCAGTGTTATCTACAGTTAAAACAATCATTTTCAAACTGTTACTCATCATTAAATGTCAAATATATATAACAGAACACTATAATATAGTATACAGTATATATATTTTTTTTAACTTTTACTCAGTGTAGAATCCAAACCAAACACCATTCAAATATATATAACAGTATACTATAATAATGCATGTTTTGGCAGAATTATCCTACAATCTTTGCACATTACATCTTTATTTAACAGTTTAAATTTAACTAAGGGACATATTTTTCGATGAATGCCATATTATTTCACTAAAGAAAACAATGTTTTGTTTTGGCTGCAGTATAAAGAATTACATGGTAAATATGCAAAAATGTTCAGCTATGTATAAAAAATAAACCCTACTTTTTCAGTCATTAGTTGATTTGTACTGATTAATTTAATTTCACATTTTAACCTATAACTGTATCTTAGAAACTTCAACCAAACAGCATTTTTGACTGGATGTTTTTTTTTGTTTTATTTTTTTAATCAGTGATTTTACATGTGGTAATATTTCATTAATTTTGTTCTGGAAGGATTATACTGCATTATCTACAGATAAAATACATGTTCAACAACAAACTTACTCAGTCTAGAATCCAAACCAAACACCATTCAAACATATATAACAGTATACTGTGAAAATGTTTTGGCAGAATTATCCTACATTCTTTGCATATTACATCTTTATTTAACACTTTACATTTAACTAAGGAACATATTTGTCTATAAATGCCATATTACTTCACTAAAGAAGACAATACTTTGTTTTGCCCGCAGTATAAAGAGTCACATGGTAAACATTTTTTTAGACATTAGTCGATTTGTTGCTAGAGTTTTGTGCTGATTAGGTTAAATTATCTCCATGCAAACTGAGTTGATGCTTAAATACTGTTGAGAAAAAGCCTTTTGAAGTGAGAGCAACAAACAGCGTCTTCCTCCTGTGTGGCTAGTAATGCTCATATCCTATTATTCTGCTAACTATCAGCAATTATCTCCCTGTCAAAGCTCCAGGTGACAAATTCTCCCCATATCCCGCCTGGCAGTATCATCAACCGGACATGAGCTTCATGTGATGGAAAGTAAATCACTGGCTCTGCTCACAGCCCTGACAGACAAATGGGGTGCCTTGGAAAAGCTGGGCCCATCACTCTGGGCCGAGGAAGGGAAAAAAATAAAAGTCTCTCCCTCCCAGCTGACCTTTTTTTTTATTCGCTGAGAGAGGAGATTAAATACCACAGATTCTGTATGTATGGTCTGTTTCCAAAATATGAGAATTATTAATGGCTTTTGCAGAGGGCCCGTTTAATCTTCTGCCAAGTCGCAGTCATCGTTTTTACCTTGGGCTGCTTTTTTTTTTTTTTTTTTTTCTTACAGATGGTCTCAGAAAAACAGGAACTGTGCTTTATCCTTAACAGCAAAGGCAGAGGAAGTGTGTGAGCAGTGTCTGGGCGGCAATTATATGACAGAATAATCATCCCTCTTGAGGCGGCGTGTAACATTATGACGCTAACAGTATTTAAAAAATGTACAACTCTGTGTGAATGGATGTGAACATTTTATGGGCCTGGCGAGGACGAGTAAACACATCTGAACAAATGAGCTCCAGCGGACACTTAATTGTTTCGCACCTCGGCCCGGGTTTTTTTTTTTTTCTCTTCGCTGTTCCATCATTTGCACCGTTCGAGGATTAATATCTCACGTTGTTATTAGCAGTGTGCTAGTTTGGACCGGAGATGCAAGAAAGCACACCTCCCCTGAAGTGTGCATACCTACAGCCACATGCCGCTTTTCACACCGAGGCCACAAATCAAGTGCTGAAGCCAGAAAAGACGACTCCATCACAGAGGCATGACACAGCTAGTAAATTATTCTCCTGTCTTTTTGACCTCGTGGCCCATTGAACTCGGCTCGAATGACTTAAACAGAGTCGAAAAAAAAAAAGAGGTGAATTTGCAACTGCATTGCTGTATTAGCATCTGAGTGAAACGAGCTCTGGTGGCTGTGTCAGCAACTTGTTTTCCTGCCCCACAGTTTACTTTTCTTTAGCCAATGACTGAGGACATTTGTGTTATGTAACCTGGGTAAGCTGAGAAGACAAAGTAAGAGGAGAGTCAAGTCAAATCATGCAACAATTAATTACAGCAAGTATGAAACAAGAGCCTGGATTTATGACAGATAATGACTAAAAGAGAGTCACCTTGTTCATAAGATGTATTACACCATGGAAAGGTTTTATGAGGTGTTTGGGTTCTTCTGTTTCTAACATTTTAACCTTTAAAGGAGTGATTTTTTTTATATATATATATATATATATATATATATATATATATATATATATATATATATATATAAATGGAATTATGCATTTTAACTCATTGACTGCCAAAGACTTACTGTATATTTACATTTTTTTCACAGGGGCAGTGGATCAAAGTCTTGCACATCATACACTATTTTACCAAAAGTATTGACTTGCATATGAACTTAACATCCCATTTTTAATCCATACAGTCATATGAGTTCGCCCTTTGCAGCTACAATAGCTTCAACTCTTCTGGGAAGGTTTTCCACAAGGTTTAGGAGTGTGTTTATGGGACCATTCCTTCCAGAAGCATTTGTCAGATCACACAGTGACGTTGAACCGAAGGCCTGGCTCTCAGTGTTTGTTCTAATTCATCCTAAAACCGTTCTGTGGAGCTGAGGTCAGGACTGTGTTCAGGACAGTCACATTCATCCACATCAAACTCTCTCACCTATGTCTTTATGGACCTTACTTTATGCACTACTGTTCCTTTAAACTTGGCAGCATGAAAATATACACAGTCTCTCTCTCACACACACGCACACACACACATTTGCAGAATACAGAAATGTCATATTAAACTCCATAGATGTCACTTGTATCTCAAGTGTATTTCAAGGCAGGTGAGCAAATACTTTTGGTAATATAATGTATGTAAATGGTAAAAAAAAGGACTGTATTTATATAGCACATTTTATTCACCACTTGGTGCCCAAAGCACTTTACAATTCCTCACATTCACCCATTCATACACCAGTAGACGGCTGCTGCCAATACATCGGCACTGCCTGACCCTACTGGGAGCAACTTAGGGTTCAGTGTCTTGCCCAAGGACACTTCGACATGAGGTGGGACGCGAACCGCCAACCCTTCGATCATTGGATAACCCACTTTACCAACTGAGCCACAGCCGCCCATGTGTGACTTTCAGACTTGAGGCCCATGTATTTCTGTCCCAGTCGAGCGCAGAAGCTGTATTTTCCAATAAAAAGTAACTGTACATTTGTGCCTCGAAGAAGACAGAGGTTGGCGCATTGAGAGTGAGAGAGAAAATGCTTAAGCAGAAGATGAAATCGAGTGGATTAAAACAATACAAGCAGCTTCCACTGGCACAGAGTTTGTCTGGCAGTGGAGAGTGTAGCGACAGTGATTGATAAGGGTGAGGTGGAAGATTCATCCCCACATCACTCTAGGGGTGCATGTAAACACAGTATAACGCTATATTGCTGTTTGTGCATGTGTGCTGGTTTGGTACATACTAAAAGTTGTGAACATCTCACCAAACACTCTGGCAGTATCGAGCTCTTTATTCTGAACAGAGCTGGTCGTCAATGAGTAAAAACATTTCCCTGTGGTCTACATGAACTGTAAATGCTCTGCTTGGGTTTGGATTCTTCATTAATTCAGCTCCACTGGTCCATCTTTAAACCTATTTCTGTGTAATGACACCAGAAAGGTCATTTTCAGTACTGGCCCTTTAAATGCTGACTGTGCTTTTTGTTCTGTTCAGCCACTTGAGTTCATTGCTACAAACAACAACTGAACAATTTAGGTAATTGGTTCAAAGTTTGGACATATTTTCAGTTTTTTGCCACAACTGCTGCACACAGTTTGTTTCAAACATAGACATATCACGTTATATATAAGAATATTACACACATTGACACATATAACAAAATTATCAATATTGCAAAAGGTCTAAGGTCAAAGTTGCATTTAGCAGAAAGGTCAGAATCACATTATTGGCTCTAATTAAAGAACAGGTTGTCATAGAAACGTTAGATTGGAACAAAATAGGGGCAAGATTAGGCATTATCTGAATACTAGTTCTGTCTTTAAGGTGTGATTGCTTTGTTTTCTGTTTGTTTTTATTGTAGTTGGCTTTTATTGTGTAGTTGGGCTCTTATTGTACTATTTTCACTTCATGTAATGTATGTATGTATGTATGTATGTATGTATGTATTATTATTATTATTATTATTATTTGATACTGAATCACTGAAAAAAGTTTATCATGAAACCTTTTTTTTTTTTTACATATTCTGTTATAGTTCTGGCAACTATAACTGATACCGTATGATACTGTAATAATAATACATTTAAAAAGTCATATACATTTAAGTGAAACAGGGTATTTTTTAGATGTTAAAAATATACGGTTTTTTTACAGAAAAGTGTAGAATCAAGCACATTTTTAAACCGTAAAATTACCTGGTGTCAATACATATTTTTTTCCATACATTTGTGCTTCAGTGACTGTAAAGAGTAACCCATTTTTTTGTACAGTGTACATCTAAAAAGTCACATAATAACATGACTTAAGAGCATTCCTAAATATTCCCAGTTTAAAACCGTGCAGAAGTAAAGTTTCTGGGAGACATTTTGATGCAGCTGTGACCCTCACGACCACATCTGACTTCGCGACGAGCACCGACTTCACAGGAAAATCCCTCCAGTTTGAGTCTCTATTGACACTGACCTGTCACAAACCACGCTGCTGCTAATACCTCACCCATCTCCAGGTTTCCTTTGAAAGCGGATTGAGTTATTGATACAGCAAATCCGTCCAGCAGCTCCCCTGTGACGGATCAAAAGCAGCAGAAAGTGCCTGTTACATAATGGTCTCTTTGCCCTTGGCATTCACTGGACTCCGGCGTGGAATCCATACTCAGGGACATGTCGAGTCCCAGTGGGATCCGAAACTTAATTAATAACTTCTACCTCCTTTAGAAGCCACTCCTCCTATCTTTACCAATATATCACCTGGCAGCATTCACACACACTGAACTTCAGCATAGCCTTTTCTCTCTGACCTTGGCATTTCTTCTGAGCCGCCGATTATTGATAATTTTCCGGCTGTGGTGCCTCTCCTCATTTGTCATGATTATTGCTGAATTTTAAGCTGTCATCCATGAGCATGGATCAATGGTTGTCGACTTCCCCTTTGTCATATTGGCAGCACAAACAGCCCTTCCTCTCTAAATGAGGCTCCTCTTGCTTCTCTATCTATTAGCTGTCTGTCTTACAGGGCAGTTGATCCTTTGTTAGGTCAGTCTATACATCATCCTTCCTATCAAAGCTCGACTATTTCATATCAGGCATCAGCAGCAGACAGAAAGCACATGAATTAACAATGTACTGTTCATTTTCTTCTTCTGTGTGATGGTACTGTATATATTTACAGTACCAGCAGGGATTCTCACATTTGCAAAGTCTCATTTTGTGCATGTTTTCCCATAAAGCCACTGAAAAAGAGTCTGTTACTGAAGTCTGACACATTCTCTCAGCTTGTTTGGAGTGAATAAACTAGAAGACACTAAACATCAATGTAATTAAGTAAAAAAAAAAACCCAAAAAACCAGAAGACTCACTTTGGATTTCGATGTGATTTGGTCTATTTGTTGCTTTTATGGGTTGGTCAAGCCTAAAATATACTCAATTTGGTTAAAAAAACTGATATGTTTATGCCCTAATAATCTTTTTTTAAATGCAATCCACTGTAAATGTTAGTCTAGTTTCCAAAAATAGGGTTAAACAAGTATATAAGGCTAATACACTACGCTATTGGTATTTACAGTATGTGTATTATATTATTTATATTATTATAATATTATTAGACCACCCTTATTTTCTGTCATTTCATGCTCATGTTAATGCCTGTAAAACTAAAGCTGCATTTATCTAATGATAACAACAAATATAGCTCAGAGATCAATCCATTTTCCATGTTTTCTTGATAATAACCATAATCACTTAAGTATTTATGTCAATATCTATGGTATCGTACTGACCACAAGTCGTACTGGTATAGTACGAGATTAGATAACTGTTGTTTCTAATGACTGTTCTGTGACTGTAAATATGATGCCCGATTAAAATACAACTAAATTTACAAGAAAAGTTAAAAGAATAGAGTAGAATAGAATAGAGTAGAATAGAATACAGTAGAATAGAATACAGTAGAATAGAATAGACATTTGATTGTTACACAAACATCCACATTGAGTGAAATTTTGATGCAGAAGCTCGCCATCGTAAATAATAAATCAATCAGAAAATCAGAAATATACAAGTTAAAAACAGTCTTACTTAATATCTATAATATCCACACATCTCTACCACCACATACACTTAAAATACATATCAATAAGCACACACCCTGCACACATATAGTCTGCAGACTATGGAGTCAGTATAAAGGCATTATTTTGAGTTTAACAGTCTTATGGATTGGGGAATGAAACCGTGACAGAACCTGGTTGTTCTGGTTCTGATGCTGCAGAATATCACAGCCAATGAACATATGGCTTCTATATGATTATTTCAGTGCCTTTCCATTTCATTCCTTTCAGAAAAAAAAAACAAACCTAAACATTCTCTCAAAAATCAAGGTTTCTCTCACACTAATCGGGGTAGGAAACATCACCAAGCTTTAATTTAAAGCCCAGTCGCTTCTCACAAGCTTTTTCCAACAAACCAATTGCTTGTTTTTCACTTGAGAACTGGTAACATCTGTAACGCTCCCAGAGGTTGATGCAACAGAGCATGCTTTGCCGAATTATATGGAGCCTCACTTTGCATTGCATTCATAATAGGATGCACTTGACATACCAATTGCTCAAGTGTCAAATATTGCGTGTAATAAGGCCAGATCTGTCAAACTGATTAATGAATTGTCACAGCAAAAGGAACCAGAACTGGTAGCAGCCACTAGCAGCTGACGATCCGTCTCCTTCCACTGCTTGATTTGTACCTGTAGCGAGGCCAGTGGCACGCCGGCTTCACCCAGCTCTGCTACGTCTACACCTATTCCACCATCTTCCTTCTTCCTCCCTCGAGTGGCTGAACAGGTCTGACAGGCGGATTCCTTTTCTTTTCAATGTATTAAAGGCACTTTCCTGCTCTGACAGCCTGCTCCGTTCTGCCACCTTCTAGCTGGGGCTTCACACTACTCTGGGCAGCCACTGCGTCTTGACAGACCACTGTCACTTCCCATCATCCTCTGTGTAGATCCCGCTCTCCCCCCTCTAAGCACGCAGACCCACTTTCCAACCAGTGCAATTATTTTTTTTGACAAGCCATCCATCAGCTTTAACTTTAAAGCACTTTCCACTGATACCCATTGTTACAGTTCTGTGCCTTTTTATGCAGGCGGCAGGAGAGAATATGATACCAGACATTCAGAGCAGCAGACCATGTAAATCTACTTTGTTCTCTTCTTTATTTCCAATTTTCTCTTC
Organism: Siphamia tubifer; assembly: GCA_020466265.1. Lineage (NCBI taxonomy): Eukaryota > Metazoa > Chordata > Actinopteri > Kurtiformes > Apogonidae > Siphamia > Siphamia tubifer. Next base: position 36,653,250 of record CM035801.1, on the reverse strand, counting down.
CATTTTTGCTGAATTATGCTTATTTGTTGTGCATAATATGCCCTTGTCAAATCCAATTAACATGTCCTAGATTGCACAGTCAGAAAAGGTTATAATTTTCCAGTTACTTGAGGAGCGGGGGCTAAAGTCAGACCTAAATGAGCAGCTTACAGTGAGTCACGGCATCGCCCCGTCAGGCCAGGATACACTTATTGCTATAGTAGTTTATGAGCCGTGATAGATGAATGAGATGGAGCTGATAATGCTTAAAAATCACCGCGCGCACATTCTCAAACTTGATGTTACTTCTACCTTTAAACGGACACTGCAGAGTCTTGTGGCTCGCGGCCGAGAAACCGTGATTAACTGACATCAATACTAACACATGACCAAGCTGATCCATCTTGGTCTGGCCTATATAATTAGACTGACAGCTTAGAAAATTTGGACTGATGCAGAATCTGTCTTATGCCGCGAGGAGCCCTAATTACTATCTCAGTGTGAGAGTTAATGATGAGAGGTGGGAGCAGCATCTGGGCGACTCGAGGGGACACTCTCTCCCTCAGCCGGTGACATTTGCTATGTCCTAACAACTGGGCCACCTATGGCCCTCAGTGCTCCATCCTGCTGACACGAGCTGTAAGCAGAGAGACAGTGATATCTGCTGCCAAATCAGGTTGTAGCCCCCTGCTTACCTCTTGATTCTCTGCCATGTAGAGCAGGGCTTTTTTCCCTGCAAGGTTTCATGCAAAGAGGAGACGCCAAATACAACTTGTAATGTGACGATTTAACATGCTCGAGTAGGTTGGCTGCCAACTACAGGCATCTGCAGGGACAAAATACTGAGGATACAATTAAAAATACCAAACTTAGGTTTTGACAGTACTATAGATTTCAAGTTTCAACAGAAAAAAGTATTTTGTTAGGGCCTGAAATGTAGCCTAGTTTAACTATCCCCATTCATTACATGTATGGGTCTAGTCGTGCTTCATAGTCAGGGGAGGCGGGGCTAAAAGGTTGTCTTTCAAATCCTTCTGTATGCAATAGGATGGTACTACAACCAACCAGTGTAATCTTTAGGGTGATGTAGTTAGAACGCCAAAAAGTTCATGGAGGAGTCCGGAGAAAGTTAGGGATGACTAAACAAAATGGTGGATTACGGAGCTTAATGACTGTTGTCGCTTCTGTAAAAAAAGAAAAATTAAAGATTGATAACATTTCCTCACATTCTTCACTTATCTTTGATCAAAGGACACCTGTTGTTCTTCTTCTATGGTTGTTTCCAGTTGTTTCTCTCGCAGCGTCACTTTGTTATGCCCGCCTTCTGACTCTATACTTCACCGTGATTGGTCGGCCAGTTTCAGGGAAATCTAGCCAAAAATTAGATCGAGCGTAACTAGATTACTATGGTAGCGCATTAGATTTGCTGTTGCTAAGGGTGTCTAGCGCGGCTAGGCTAATATGAGGCTTTAAAGCAGGTAAAACAATTTTCTTTTTGTTTTTCTTTTTGGTTGTTTTGTTGGTGATTGTCATTCATTGAACATGTAATGTATTTCTTATTTCATATCAGCTGTTAAATAGATGCTGTTAAATAGAACCAAAGCCCCACTCCTTTCAGTTGTACCCCGTGGGAATCTTATTTTGCACAAAAAACCAGTGTGACAGTCAAATGGTGAGACTAGTAATGTCCATCTGAAGTAAGCATCATTCACACATATGATGTTTGAAAGGTAACTAACATGAACTGTCAAATTGTTAAAATATATAAATGCAAAGACTGCACAACTGAAGATCCCAGAGGTGACACCAGTGTTACTGTCATCATGACTGGTTCAGAGATCCTGAAGATGTCTCTGCAGCTTCAGCGTGACCAGACATGTAGAGATTTTCACTTCTTTGAACACGTTTCCACCCGTATTCTGGACGAATGAGGTCAAATGTCCAAAGGCAATGGCTGTTTTTATTATGATTAATACACGTCATTTAGCTGTTTAACACAAAATTACATGTTTTCTTTACTATAGTATCTTTGCTGTGCGTGAACCATGACTCTTTTAGCTTGTGAATTTATGTTTTAAATTGACTAATATTATATGTGTACAATAAATGACAACAAATTGTTGACAAAAGAATGTCGCTTGCTCTTGATTGCTATTCTTGTTTTGTTTTTTTTTCTCAATGTTAGGTCCCATGGAGTTCAGTAGAAGAGAACGGGGGGGAAAAAAAATCGTGTGGATGTTGTCGAGTCCGTCCCAACCACACATGCCGCAAACAAAATTTGTTTTCATGAACCTGTACAACAACAGCAGAGTGCGAACATATGGTTGCGAATGACCCAGATGGTCTGAGCTCTCCCAAAGACTGTTACCTTATCTCTTCCATCATGAGATTTCTGAGATGTTGGACAATTAAGCAGGTGTTGATAAGACATAATGACAAAATCCTCGTTCAGCCTTGAGTCTATGGTGTTCTGTTTATTGGCCATTATAAGCATTAAGCACTGGGTGTAATCTCACCCTACAGACGATGACATGTTGGATCTGCATAATCAGCCAGGGAGCTAATAACACACAGGTTGTCACAGCTGTTAAAAATGGAGAGACACGTTGCCCTAAGTGACAATATGTCAGTGATTGTCTCGCAGATGAAACGTTGGATATTAATAAATCAAAGTGACCCCTACCTGAAGCCAAACAGACGCAACACCTGGACATGTAAATTCTAGACTAAGGGATGCCATAAATTTAAATCGGAAGAGCTGCAATTTAATAACCGTGCAGACAGCTGCAACTGGGAGCAACCATTTGGTTTAATGTAAAAGACAGTTTTAGAATACCAAGTATCATCTGCTGTCATCAATCAGACCTAAAGTGTACACTGTTAAAACCCAGAGATATCAATCCTTCTGTTTCGGCGCAGGAGTAACTAGTTACATGTGATGGAGTTACGTGATTAAATTAAAAAGCAAATGTAATTTAAATTTGTTAGTCATGATGAAATGAACATGTTTGCTGATAAAGAATGATGGTGATACTTGGGGGGGGGGGGGACTTCCGAATACATTAATTTCTACAAAGAGCTAATATGTAGAGTGTGACAGTACAACACTGTCATTTATTCTGCTGATTATATTTTCAACTAATTAAGTAATTGTGCGGTGAAGGAAATGTCAGGAAATAGTAAAGTTAAAAAAAAGGGCTTTTCTGAGCCCAATAGTGTGTCCTTAAATGTTTCGCTTTGTTAAAATCTCAAGATATTGACCTTAGCATGAAATAAACCTGCAAATATTCTGCATTTTTTAACCATTTTCTTACAAAATTACTTAAACAAATAGAGATAACTGTAAATGTTTAATAACACTAAAATAAATAGGTTAATCCTGCTGCTGGTGCCCCCCCCCAACACAGTGTGAATACAAGTCTTTACTTTGTCCCTTAGCATCTACAATGGTAGTTCCAGATGTGTGCTAATGCTAATGCTAGGTAGTATATATATATTATGGCTATAATGCACAGACTGAATTTCCCTACAGGAATTTCAAGCAGATTAAGCTTTGAAACACTGATTGTTTCATTTGTAATAGCATAAATTGTGTTGCCTTACATCTTCTATATCATCTTGATGAAATACATTCTTGTTATTGAGCTATTTTTCAGTAGGGTGACATATAAGCATGTCAGGGAAGTTAAGGTAGTGAAGAAACATGTGGTTTCATGTTAAATAGGTCAAACGACTGCATCTGTCATCTCACGTTATCCACCAAAAGAAAAATAAAAGTATTAAAAGAGGTGAAAATCACTACAGGCTGGTCAGACTGAAAATGGAGAAACATCTGAAAAGATTAAGGAGGAAGTTGGCCTTTATATTTATAGATTTTTATAGTCAAACTGTGACTTCCTTGATCTCTAGAATTATCTTTTAAATAGACAAATACAGTATATGTGTAAATGACACATAATTCAAAGGCAATTAAAAAAAAATAATTTGTCTCTCACCATTGACTTTGATACAATCTGAAATAAAGCCACAGGGGGTACAAATGGAACAAGTCAAACAATGGAAATGTGTAACTGAATTCATCAGTGTCCTTTGATCAAATATTAAGTTGATTACAACGGTTTAGTTTATATGTCAATTGTTAGATATTTAAAATGTCCAAAGTTTGGTTAAGAAAAGTGATAAAAAATTCCATCAGTTTGTTGAGGTGCAGGATTTTTAAGTTGGTAACTATAATCTGTTGCAGGTCTAGAGTAAATTCTCTGTCGGTGTTTTTAAGGGGTCCATATAATATGGTCCATATCAGAGGAGACCCCAGTGTGGTATAATGTTAGGTATGTAAGGTCAGTGGGGTGTGTTTGTCAGGAACAGTAGCCACTGCCAGCAGGGGGTTAACCTCCTGGCTGCTGTCAGTGTATTAATCACCACTGATGTGTGTTGTAAAAGGATTGCTGCAGGAAATAAAGACACCATGGTGTCAGCTGCAGTGCCCTGATGTGACTCCATCAGACAAGAGGATGCTTATTGACAGGGTGAGAGGGTGGGGGGCAGAAAGAGAGAGAGAGAGAGAGAGAGAGAGTGTGTGTGTATGTGTGAGAGAGAGAGAGAGAGAGAGAGAGAGAGAGAGAGAGAGAGAGAGAGAGAAATGGGGGGGGGGGGGGGGGGGGCAATCAGTCCCCGAGTCAGTCACCTTGGCACTGACGCAATGTCATGAAAGTCCACACCATTATTCCTGCGACCGCACAGGAGCATTATTTAAAGTCAAACATCTACCAGCAGCTGAATGTCAGCAGAAGGGCGTCTATACACACACACACACACATATATATATATATATATATATATATATATATATATATATGTGTGTGTGTGTGTGTGTGTGTGCATGTACAGTATATGTGTTATCCAACACACATCAGTGTGAATGAATTAGGGACTAATTCAAACATAAACATCAATTCCAGTGTTGTATGATTTCAGGTGAACTGAAGACACATTTTGGACGTTTTAAGATGTTCCCAGATGCCTTCTGTCAAATTTAACATCTGAACATTTATAAATATTTACAGTGGTTGAAACCATGCATTTGTGATATATTAAATAAAATACAAAAATCATTCTTAAGTCACTGAAATCTGTCAAGTATTATTCCTTTTTCCAAACCCTCTCTTCTGCACATGCTCTGTTCTGTCCAAGTCAAAACTGGATGTTTTTACAGACAAGCATTCAGGACAGAACATGCTGAAACTGTTAAGAATTTAGGTTTTTTTTTTTCTTCTAATAAATAAACAAACACAGATACAGCCACATCTTCTGAAACACAAAAACTATTTTTCTTCAAACATTTCATGATATTGGAAACTGTTCAATTTTAAGGGTACACAAAATTTGTTTTCACTACTGTAAATGATTAGGAGGTCAAATATGTGCTAAATACAACACATGCTCTGTTCTGTCCAGGTTAAAACTTACAGAAAACCATCCAGGACAGAACATGCTGAAACTGTGAATAATTTAATTTTACTATTTTTTTTTCCTTAGAAACAATAAACAAACACAGACGCAGCCACATCTTCTGAAACACTTTTTTTTCTGCAAATATTTCATGATAACATTGGAAACTGTTCAATTTTAAGGGTGTACAAAAACTTGTTTCCACTACTATAAATGATCAGGAGGTCAAATACAGGAAAACATTTGATTCCTACTGTAAAAATGCAAAATACAGAGGATTATTTCATAATAAATGATGCCAAATCACTTGAGAAATGTTAAATATAAAGAAAAAAAATTACAATTTGGCAACTACTACTGGGTCTATAGCTATGGGTAAAAATAAACAACCTTGTAGATCTATTAAATCTGTCAACATGGAGACATGTTAAAGAGAGGCTCAATGGAACAGCCCCCGGTGGCCGACAGTGGTACTGCACTTTAATATACTACTGCACTGGCTTTATTTTAGAGCTGAAGTTCTTTCCACTTGTTGTTGAGATGATAATATATGTAGACAGACAGGGACTTAAACGTGTGAGGTCCTGAAGGGACTGGTTCTGTATTAGTCTGGTCTGTTAGAAATATGGACTTGATCATCTGTAACCATTTCCTGACATGTTTCATACCCGCTGATCGATCAGAAAGCAGTCGTCAGGTGCAGTTTTTCCCCCTCTGCCTGTAGATCAAAGCCCTGATGGTGTTCATCAAATGCACTTAAAACAGACACAGAACGTAAAACATACTCTGACATTTTACAACCGCTGGCATTTCAGGCCCGGCGCACAATTTAACTGCACTGAATATTCCTGCTAAATCCTCTCTAAACTCTACATTTCACAGCCGACCATGCCCGTTACTTAACAAACACAAATGATTTTTCTCATGCCACATTTACTGACTTTTATACTGTACTTCCTTCCACTTTAATGAGGTATAGCTCATGCCTGCTACAGTATCCTCCATTATTACAGGCTCCTTAGAGGTTCTGATCGTTATTTTATGCCTCAGAAGTTGAAATAATTTAATTTAATCCATTCGACTTCATTTGGACACTGAAAAAAAAAAGACTTTGTGGGCAAATATTACACAACAGGGATGCAAATAAATGAGTCTGTCTCTGGAGAGGTATTTAATAAAAGCAGTTCTAAAGCACTGTTGGCACATGAGAAAACAAAAAGGGAAATTATGAAAGGGAAGCCTTTTCAACAGCACTTCAAAGACAAATAGAAACGCAAAATGAACGCTCCAACGACAAATGCTGGCAGTTTTTCGTGATGGGTCAACGTCCACGGTGCCGAAATCCACTAAAATATGTCGGTTGTGTTTAAATCTGTTGTGCTTTTTGGATTTATTCTCAATTTATGTAGTTATTTTTTACATTATTTATCTCAATTTATTGTCATTTCATTTGGTCGGCTACTCTTTGAACCACACACATACTTTTAAAAATCAAACAGTGGCTAAAAACATATAGTGTTGTGATGATTTAAAATGTTTAACCATTTAATGTGTGGTACTTTTTTTTTTTAAGCATTGTTCCGTTACTGTGATTTAATTGTGATCATTTTTGTTATTTGGAGGATTTATAAAGACCCCTAGCATCAGAAAAAGACCAAAGAACCACGAAGAAACAACTTCAAAAATAGAAGCTGTAGCTTTTATCCACAGACATAACTCCAAACAAGTGGTGCCAGACACAACAAACCATGTCCGTCATACATATTTCACCCATTAAACTGCTCTACACTATTTTTATATATATAAAGTATTTGCTTCAGACGTTAAATGTGCTAAATCTCACATACTTTTATAAGATGAATCAGAAAAACTCATGACTATAGTGTTGGTTAGTTCATGTTTTGAATATATATGATGGTGTGTTATTCCACATATATACTGGTTTATGGACATGTATACAATGCATTAGTAAATATTCCACTAGAAATAACCTGTAAAGTGAATGGATCATAATGTGCAGACAGTGTTTGTGACACCAATAAACCTATTCTCTTGTTCTTTCTAATAATTTCACATTTTGACCCCAGACTTATCTTGGAAACTTCAGCCAATCAGCATTTAACACTTAAGTTTTCTTTATAACTAACACACACATGCAGTAACATTTCATTAGTTTTATTCCACAAGTGTTTTACTTGTAGATCAGTGTTGTAAGTACATGGGAAGATTTTTAAAAAAATATTATTTATATTATTTATTTCTATATATTTTTTAAACTTTGACCAACCCAAAATGCAATGCAATGTAATCTCATCTATAAAGTTAATATTGTATGAATTCAACCAATAGTTTTGGTTTTACATACATGTGAAATTCCGCCTATTACAAGTAGAACGGGGGGTGTGGAGGGGGCTTAGAGAAAATTCAGCAAAATTTTTATCACACAGTAAATTTTGCAGTGTTAAATCAACACTAGAGTCTAGAGTGTATTTGGTCCCATTGTCTCCAAATTAACACTGCAAAATCTACAGTGCAGATCTATTCTGGGTCACTGGTAATCTACAAACCAAACCTGGTTGAAATGTGTGTGTGTAATCATAATCTAATGTATTCAATCACTGTGAATCACTTTGGGCTACACCTACTGTATGAAAGGTGCTGTGTAGAAATAAAGTTTATTATTATTATTAATATTATTAATTATTATTATTATTATCATACTGTTATATATGAAAAATATTACTAGTCGATATCAGGATTTAATATATATATATATATATATATAAATATATATATATATATATATTTCAGATTACAACCTAATAACTAATGTAAATAAAGGCTTAAAGATGCTTCCTCTGGTGTTATCTTCCAGACTTCCTTGACCATTCTTAGTAGACTCCCTCTCTAACCTAGGCTAAAAAAATGTGGGTTATTTAAGAAACAATTAGGAGCATACACAAAGCAATTTGCAGGCAGTCTAACTCCTCAGGCTGAGCCGGTGAAGGGCCTTTCAGCGCTGATTTATCACGCTGTCGCCTTCACAAGGCAACATAATTAATAGGAGCATGGACTTCTAATTCCACCCGCTTCCACGGCCACTGGATTCCATTTGATTTATGATGGCCAAGGACTTTGCATTTTATCAGTTCATTCGCTCGTTATTTATGCTGATGACCAATTTCAATGGGTCGCCATCATCTAACTCACTACTAATCAAAGAGAATTAGGGTTCACTGCATTATTTAGAAGCTGCTAATTTATCTTCGGAACAAGGAGGAGAAACGGTGGCACAAAGCTTCAACTTGGATTCTTTGTGCAGTAACTAAACCTCCTGGCATTCAGCTGCAGCCAACATACATGTTTTGAGGTTTATCTCACTCATCAAGTGCACAATTTCTCCTCTAAACATTGTCACGACAGATTCCCTTGGTTCATTATTTGCTTCAATAATAATACACACAAGCCCAATGTAATTAATGCTGCAGTTATGTCTCAAGTGAGATCTGATTCAATCAAGATGAAAACACGCCTGATAGAAGCTAAATATATTTAACTGTATTTGATGTCAAATGCCGTCAGAAATATTAAAAAGTCAAGAATATTTAATAATTTGGACTTTGTACCCAGTACTTGGTGGTAGTTTTGTACGTTATTTATCCATAAATAGACTAATACAAGGCTTTAACATATGCTAACTGAGCTGGGATTGACAGGTATGATTAATTGCTAACCTGCTGAATCAGAGCTTCTGTTTATTTCATATGTTAACCCATGAAGACCCAAACATCCAACAGTGACCAAAAGCATCGACTGATCTAAAACGTCTAATACCTGTTGATCCACAAATGCTATCAAAACATAGAAATAATTGTTATAAATACAGTTTTTTGTCTTTTCATGGTTATCAGGTATGACCCATTTGGACGTACCACCATCTTCTACAATATCGATTCACCAGTAAAACCCAGGTACCATTCTATATGAATTCTAATATTCTTTTAAATTATATTCTTAACTATTGTTATGCCTCTAACAGCAAAGAAAAAGGCATTCTTTGTTTTCTGATTCGACACTATTCTACTTGTTGAAACACTAACCAGTAGACACAGTACAGTCCTGCTCTGTCAGCTGACTGGTATCTGTGCTTCCATTACAGTGTTGACATTATCTAGTATAATTGAAAGTGTTCAAATGGAGGAAGCAAATTAACTGATGGTGTTAAAGGGTCTTTTACATGTAAATATTTAATAAATCTTACTATTGCGTAATAGTAATTACACTTGGTAACCACTATTATATTCATTATTATCCATCAAATTAGCACAATTGATCTTATTAATGTTTGTAGAATTTCTTTTCAGCTCTGGACCCTGCACATGTAGACTACAGAGTTAAATTTCTCTTAACGCTTATTGTTTGTTTTTTTTTTAGATTCTTATATGTTTTGTAACATTTAACATTTAGTGTTCTTTGTAATATGAATAACAAGTTGATTGGTGGTTCTTTTCAATTACATTTTATTGCATTATTGACTGTGTGTTAAACTGTATATGGCAAATAAATTAATCTAATTTTGTCTGCATGTTAGCTGGGGTTAGCTACATTAGCTAAAGCACTATTCTTTTATCATGCTAGCTTACTGATTAGCATGTTTTCATTGTATTAGCAAAGTGCGCATTAGCTACCGTTTTTGACCCAACTCTATATTTTGACATGTAATAAACTGAATATACTTAGTAGTGTTTCTAACTGTTATTGGGAGTAAGCTAGCCGTTAGCGGTGTTGTGGGTTCTTCACACACCACAAAAAAAGAATAAAATTAAACTCTCCCAAAAGTTCTTCGTCCTACTTTATGCCTAAAATCTGAGCTTCTGTGAATATTTTATTATTATTAGCACACAACGTGAAAAACAAACTTTTTTTGAAAATTCAGTATTTTGTAAGTTGATCGATGAGAAGGATAAGAGTCTTCAGTGAAATAAAGTCACATTTCAAAGCATCATTTTCTAAAGTCCTCTTCATTCTCAAGAGTGATCATCATCATCATCATCATCATCATCATCAGTGTGCAAAAACGAACCACCTCCCACAGTTTCCACCAAACAGCTGCGTGGTGGGAAACTAAAGCACAACAACAACAACTGCAGCGGCACAAAGATTTTACTTCAGTGGCAAGGCTGAACAATAAGAGTGAGTTATTGTCCTGCTGGAATAATGGGTCATGAATGGCCTGCAGATTAATACAATGCATTATAGGAAACAGAGATAAACTGGGTCACATTGCAACTGTGTTTGTTAGAAAAATTACACCTCTTCCAAGTGTTATGAACCTGCAAATGCTATTCTGAAGGTTAAATTGTGTATTACTATAAAACAAATTGAGATTGAGAAAACAGTTGGCAGTGGTACATTATTTAACGTCCTTGCAGGCAGTGCTACAAAAGGGTAGGATTAAGATGCAATAAACCTTACAGAGTCAAAGAAAAATAGCCCTTGTAAACAATGCAGTAAAGGAACGAGTTGCTCCACAGCACATGCAGTGGGTTTAAGGCTTTACATAAGTCATTTTAATGCTACAGCAAACTTTCCAGACAGGGATATTAGATTCAAAAATACCTTTAGATTAAGATTTGACCTTCCGCGCTGTGGCATAGAGCTGTATAAAAGCCTCCGTAGTCACTTTTATTTCCTTTCCCGCACGCTTTGCAGAGGAACGTTATCTCCCGTCAGTCTTATTATGTTTAATTATTCAGCACTGTGACTGATAAGGTGTTTTCTGACAGAATGAATCACGCTGTTCAGCGGTGACACCCGCCGCTGTAGGAGATGCTCAGACATGACCATCGACTGTGCTACATCCTCAATGTTCACAAGGTGTATCATTTATCCGAGGGGGTAATAAGATGCAGAATTTACACAGGCCTGTCAATAGGTATGTCGATAGAAGGACACTTAGCATCTATCATCCGGAGAATCAATGCCATTTTTCAGCTATGAATCCCAGGAAATGATAGCTTTCAAATAAAGGGTGGAAAGAGAAACATGACACTCCTTGGGGAGATGTAGAGCAGCTCAATTTCTCTCCCTTTTCAATCCTTCTTCTCCTCCTCCTCCTCCTCCTCCTCCTCACAGCCCTGGTGGTTCAATGGAAAAGGCCAGCGGACGTTACACGGAAAGATCTCTCGGAACAAGACATAAAGGATCTCTGGAGGACCTCCAGGACAAAACCGATGACAAACTGTGAGGAAAGACTGACATCTCTGTCAATATCTGAAATAAAAAGTACTAATTAAATGGCAGGAGTCTGAGATAGCTCTATAGTTTTAAAATGACGTCAGATACAACGAAGAAATTGCCTCATGTATTTATTGTATGTATTGAGAAGGTGGGAACAGACACATTAACCCTTTATTGGGCAGTAGAATATTTTTGGTCATTTCCGCACATTCATGAGGAGAGTGATCAATAGTCTCAGTCCAATGTGGTCTACAAGATCTGTAAGGTCCCCCTCTGCATGAATATGGAGTGTACCTGCTTTGTTAGGCACTGGTACTAGCATGTACGTTGGTTTATTTTTCTAAAAGTGATGTTCTAATGTTGTAAAATACATAAAATAAGATTTCCTTCCATTAACTGTACATGTTTCTCTTGTTTTGTTTTGGGGTTTTTTGCTCGTTTTTCATTTTTACCTCTTACGGTCAAAGAATCATATATAGTAAATTAACTGACCTTGATTTTCTACATGACAATAAACGTTTTGAAAAATTTCACCAAAATAATCAAATTTTGTTCTCCTATTTGTGCCCAAAGAAGGGTTAATGTCATTTAAATAGGCTATGAATAGCATTTCTAATCTCTAATATTACAAAATTATTACAAAAGAGTTGGATTATAGATATGACGTCTATTTATTTCCAGCGACAAACGGTTCTTGGTGGTAAAACAAAATCCCTTGTTGCTATGGCGATATTGAAAAACTACCTCTGATTGGTTGAATTAGTGTCACACAAACATTTTTAATAAACTTTCAGATAAATATAAAATCTTCATTTCTGAAATTTGACCCAAGTGACTGGTTTTGTGCTGGAGAGTCACAAAAGATAAAAAATAGAATCCATTAGAAATATCTCTAAAAGAACAGACTGGACTCTGGTGGTGAAACGGCAACATTGAGTCTCATTATGCGAATCATGGAGGTATAAAGTTATTATGTAATGTTACTTTACTAGTGCGACATTGGTCTGTATGTTGCTGCTGAAAAGAGCCTGTTTGGCAGCGTTGATGTTTAATCTTTCATGTAGTTTTTACATTAAAATTATTCAAAGATCATCTCTTGTCAATTCATACAGAGAACTGAGATACTGTTTCTTTAAAGATAAAACAGGTAAAAATAGAGTAAGAAAGCATAAAGAGTATAAGAAATTAATTACAGCAGAATATAAAGTGTTCACATGTTGGACTCTTTAGCAGTCCACTTTAGGTCCATGGGCCATATGTTTGACACCCATTGTCTAGTAGCTTTGAATAGAGTGACACAGTGTCTTGAGATCCTTGTTGCAATAAGGTTGTCTGAGAGCAAGGTAAAGTGGTGAACTATGCTTTCTACTCTACTACTCAATCTGTTGTAGGTAATAAGTAGCTCATAGTGTCTTCTTAAAACCAAACTAACCCTTTAATATTTGCAGTAATGCTCTAATTTAGACCTCCAGATAAGCAGGGTCTGTCATGAAGGTCCCCTCGGGCCTATCATCAACCTGCTAAATCAACATTAGAACTACAGGACTTTAATGACACGATGACACAACTGATTTTTATCCGTTGTATCATCAGTCTGGACGTGGTTTGAACCGGTGCTCTTCTCAGTGACAGTTGGGAATGCTGTGGCAGCTCATTAATCACCAGGACAGCCCAGAGGAGCTGTACTTAATCCCATGATGGTATCCTCTCCATCCTGCACCGCTGCACGGAGCCCGTAAAAGCGAGGGGGAGAGCAAAAAATAAAATGATTTACACAAATCAATCACTCAGTGCTAGCACTCGTCGGTGGTAACGCTGGCAGCCTGTCTTTACAGCTCCATTTTAAAGGGCGCCTGCTGACAGCCACACTTGATTAAGGGCTGTGGCTCCCTAACCTTTCATGTTCAGAAAGATTGTCACTGACTGACACAAACTTTTTTTCTTTTTTTTTTTTGCAGGTTGGTTCAAGGCGAAGATATTGGCATTCAAATTTGCGGCTGCTACTGTGAACAGATGTCACCTCTGGCAGGCGGGGGTAATGGCGGCGGCGGCAGGCCCACCCCGGCTCCTGGGGCTAAACAACATACCACCGCTGGGCTTCAAAGGGGGCGGCGAGCAGGAGGGACAGCCTCAACAAGTGAGTGCTTTACGAGCCTGCCCTCCACACTCCTTTTCCCCTCTCTGCAATTATCATCAAAGAACATCTGTTTGTTGTTCCTCAGGCTCCCTCCCCACACAAGTGTCCTAGCCTCACCTTGACCCTTACTTTCAATTGTAGTGGATGTTATGACTAAAAATAAACAAGTGCGAAGGAGTGCGCCCGCCCTTTGTGTGAGCAGGGCGTTCTCCCTCGCCGCCACTGTCCAGAGGAAGGATACCCCCCTTCCCTCCTTCTGCGCGTAACTCCTGACAGGTACATGAGGAGCAGCTAGTGCATCTGCGGTGGATCAGATGTGAAGTACAGTCGCCAGACTCACTTTGTTTCCTGGCTTTTAAGTTGATCCCACTGTCCTTTCTCTGCTGTCAGAGTCTGAATGACCTGTCGAAGAGAAGTTCAATAGTTCCTGGCAAGCAACCTGATACATACTGAGGTTGTGGTTTGTGCTCCTGCTTCTGATTCTGCTTCTTGGCTGCAATCTATAAAGCAGCAATTCCCAACCAGGGGTACGTGCACCCCAGGGGCTACTTGTGCAGTTGCTAGGGGCTCCATATAAAGAATGGCTGGTGGGATAGTCATACACATACAGTAAATTTGCCAGGGAATAGAAAACACAAATTACCACCATTATATAGTCATGACATTTAGTAAAATGAGTTGAGAGAACATCAGACTAATCAGCAGAAAGGTTGAAATATTTAGCTCGATGTAATGTATACAGCAGGTTATTGTACATATATATCTACTGTATGTGTATGTATGTGTTTATATTTGTATATCATCACCTTTCCAATGTAATTATCTATGTTGGTTTTTTTTATCTAAATTATTAAACACTTCATTTCTGGTTATGTTTATTGTGCATCTGAAAAATCTGAAAAAATGAGCCAGGCAATTATTTTAGAAAAGTGAGGATATGTATATATATATATGTGTGTGTGTGTGTGTGTGTGTGTGTGTGTGTTTGTGTGTGTAGCCTATATGTATGCATGTGTGTAGGTTTATGTTAAGTATGTACATGCAGTATGTGACCACATAGATCATCACTTACACTATAGTATCAAAAGTATTGTCTCACCTGCCTTGACTCTCATATGAACATTTCTATCCCATTCTTAATCTATAGGTTTAATCTGATGTGGTTTCACCATTTATAACTGGAACAGCTTCAACTCTTCTGGGAAACTTTTCCACAAATGAGTTTATGGGAATTTTTGACCATTCCTCCTGGAAGCATTTGTGAGACGTTGGACAGAAGGCGTGGCTCTCAGTATCTGTTCCAATTCATCTCAAAAGTGTTCTATGGGGTTAAAGGTCAGGACTGTGTTCGGGCCAGTCCGGCTCATTCACATCAAACTCTGTCACCCATGTATTTGTAGAATTTACTTTGTGTACTGGTACACAGTCTAGTTGGGCCAAGAAGGGGCCGTCTCCAAACTGCTCCTACAAACATGGAAACATGGAAATGTCCAAAGTCTTATGGTTTAACCCCAAGATATTTTTGGACAATTCAGCCTTTCCACTAGGAAGGTCTAGCTGTGGAAAAACTGTGCCACGTCTAAATCTTTGCTTCACCATCTCATTACCCCACCCCCCCACCCCAAACGAATCTTATAGAAGTTAATTTTGCGACATGCCACCTTTGACCTCCAGAGATCTAATTATGAAACTAATTATGACAATTGTAAAAATATTAATTCCACATCCTTTGGTAATAATGTGAAAGTTTTGTGACCCTCCGTTCCATAGTTATAACTGGTGATTTTGACTTTTTAATTAATTGTGACCTTGACCTTTGAACCTTTCTCAAGTGGATCATTGCATCTAATGTGCATTAGCTATATATATATATATATATATATATATATATATATATATATATATGCCCATGTAATTTCATGGCAATATCTCAAGTATTCATTGAGTTATAGCATGATATGTCTCTGTGGACACATATACACACAGACACACAGACGGACAGACATGGTGATTACAATAATTAATCATATCAATTGAAATAATTAATTAATAAATATTTATACTAATATCAACCATAAACTAAAGGTGCTTCAAGACATTTGCAGAGAGCTAGATGTAATAGTGTTGACAACCTGGAGTTTAAATCCATATAAAGTTAATTTAGTGGCATCAGTAAAGGAGTAGTCGATGTTTGAAAAAAGGCTGAAATAAAGTCAGAAGAAGCCGTTGGACAGGTCAAATAATAAGTCAGTCTGTATGTCAACAGCAGCAGCTCAAACCCAATTTGTTCTTATTCCATCATAAGATCCTTTACAAATGACATAACAAGAGAAACCTCACTGTCAGGGTAATAATTCACCCAATTCTCATCTGTCACTCAAGTCAATTAGTAGAGAGATGTGAAAAATTGCACTTTCCTCACAGGGGACATTCAGAGTACACCAGGGCTGACTGATAGCTCTGTGTACCACGTGGTCGATGCATTTCCAAAATCACAAGTAAATGGAAAAGAAAAAGTAAGAGGTTACATGATTGTCAAGATCACAATGGAAGTACAAGATGCTTTGACTTTTTTTTTTTTTATGTCACAAAGTGATAGAGTTTGTAAAAATGGATGTGTATTTTCTATTTTATGGAACAAAAATAACATCAACAGAAAGCAAAAAATAAATAAAATAAAGACTTTTTTTTCTGTATTTATTCCCTCTGTTTAAAACAAGAGAAACAAATGAGGAAAAAAATAAACAGAAAACTTTAAAGAGTTGTATTATAAATCTTGGAAATGGATAAACACGTAGAGTAAGAAGTTAATTTTTTTTTTTAACTATTTAGAGAAATATTATGCTCAAGGTCGTTTTACAAAACTGCGACAGATTCCTTTTTTTCTTAGTGGGATTTACAACAGGCAAGAAAAACAGTTACTGCTCTGAAGAAAAAAAAAGACAAAATATCATCATGCTGCATAGACTTATCACATGATATGTTTCTTGTTCATATGATGTAGAAATGACAGCATTTTTTTGTATTTATTTTCTAAACTAATCATATTTGATCACCATTCTTGACCTCAGTTTTTATCCTGGTAACTTCATATTGATATTTCCACTAAATGTTAATTAGTTTTTCATCCTGTGTTAATAGAACTGACACTGAGGATACGTTAATGCACAATTAATGGACAATTAATGCACAATTCAGATTTTTTTTTTGTGAAATACAAATCGTGTGTTCCTCATTATTCATATTACACATTAAAATGCGACTTCTATCAATTTCAACTATGAACTGAATGTGACCCACATGTGCAGAAGAGGTCTTGGTTTAATAAGTGACCATGCAGGCACCACTGTGTTTACGGAAATAAACATGTTTTTCCAGCTGTTCCTCCTCTTGGGACGCACAATTGTGACATTTGTTATATTTCAATAATATAAAGGTCAGATAAATACGACCTGGCTGTTCAGACTGAAGTCACATTGCAAATGAGCTGTCAATCACCTATACATGAGCATATGCACTATCAGTATAATGTAGAAAAAGTCCTTTTTCACTTTATTTTTACAGTGATTACTCAGGGGGTATTGTTTTTAGTGCGGTTTATTTGTTTGTTTGGTTAGCTAGTTGGCTGGCAGTGGAATTATGGATTGAATTCATATCAAATTAGGTTTATATATATTACCAGGGACCAATAATAGATCTGATTACATTTTTGGAACAGTAGATCAAATTCAAATTGTTTCTGAAATTTAAATTCTTACCTATTTCTTTGCCATTTTTACATATAAGGGGTGAAATTTCAAATGTCTGAAACAGCAAAACTATTGGTTCAATTAAAGTCAAACTAGATTTATCGATTACCACTGACCCAGAATAGAAGTGGTTAGAATTTTGGGAAAATAAGAAAGCTGTTTTTCTTCTTCCACTTCCTTATAATGGGTGACATTTCAAATGTCTATGAAACCATACATTTAGTTTCAATGTAATTCAAGCTTTCCACATATAGAGAAACAATTGAAATGATGACGTCAACCCATACATAGACATGATGACATCCACTGGATCGATGCCAAAATAAGCTACATTACATGTGAGGGGTGGGGTCCATTTGTTACCCTGCCCCCTGAAGGGAAGACGGGTATTGTGTTTGAGTTGGTGTGTCTGTCAAAAACTTCTGGACCAATTTCCATGACATTTTCAGAAAAGGTGTAAGGTGGTCCGGAATAGATCCCATTAAAATTTGGTGAATGTAGGTCAAAGGTCACAGTTACCAAAACATGTTTTCCCAATAATAAGAGGTAGTAGCCTAGCCGTGCTACCCCTATTCATTCCACGTATAGGTTTAGGAACGCATCATAGTCAGGGGAGGCGGGGCTTAAAGGTTGTCTTTCAAATCCCTCTGAATGCAATAGGACGGTACTACAATCAATCAGCGTAATAATAGGATTGACGTAGTTAGAGCGGCGGAAAGTTGACGGAGGAGTCCGGAGAAAGTTACAATTGTCTAAACAAAATGGTGGATCATGGAGCTTAACGACTGTTGTCGCTTCTGTAAAAATAATTTAAAGATTGCTGACGTTTTCTCACATTCTTCACTCATCTTTAATAAAAGGAAATCACCACACATTGTTGTTCTTCTTCTATGTTTGTTTCCAGTTGTTTCTTTCCAAATTGTTGCAGCGTCACTTTGTTAGGCCCGCCCTCTGACTCTAATATTTCACCGTAATTCGTCAGCCAGTGTCAGGGAAATCTAGTCAAAAATTACATTGAGCGTCACTAGACTACTACGGTAGCACATTAGATTTGCTGCTGCTAGCGAGGCTAGGCTTAAGAGATGGTAAATGTGTGTGAGGAGGGCGGGATTTTTTGTGCTGGGCGCTATTGGTTTTATTTTGGAAAGAAATAAAAATTAGAATTAAAAAAAAAAAATCCATTCATACCTTTTAGACTGTAAAAAATAAAAACAAGAGTAAAATATACCCTTTTTTTTTTTTTTTTTAAATTAACATGCTTTTGACCAGAAAAGCCTATGCTGTAAACACACAACATTTTTCTTTAACCGTGGGAGATGAAGTGCTGGGTTAGTGTCCACGCTTTTGGTCTCAGTTATTAAACAGAGTAAAGTCCTCGGTATGAGCGGATGCTGGAGACCTTCGAGCCTGTTCTGTAATTGTCACCTGAAATGATTGGGTTCCCTGCGGAAGGTCTGCAGTGGTTTTGTTTGTTCCCTGAGGATGTTTGTCCTGATATGTGCTGCAGCTTTACCTGGACGCTTGCAGCACTAAAAACCTTAAAGGACTAAAGCTCCACGCATTCTTTGCTCACATGTTTCCTCTACAAATCACACATCTTAATTAAAAAGCTAAAAACAGCCCAAGGATTTTTCTGTAGCAGATACACCCAGAGGGCCGTTAAACGTTTAATTCATAAAGCCTTTTTTTTTTTTTTTTTTTTTTTTTTTGTAATGACAGATGATAACACATAAATGTGTCCTGAGGGAGGGCACCAGCTGTGATCCTCAGAAATCCTCTACGACCTGAGAGGCAGATGTGACTCCTCTCTTCCTGGAAAGCTGGGAAATCATCAAGTGACACCGTGTACCTTGGTGAGCGTCTGTCCTCGCGGTTCTAATCACCGTGGATCAGATTACATCCCATCAGACAGGCCATAACAGCGCTACTTCAGTGATCACACTCAATTATAACAGATTACAGTCTCCGATTTCTGTCACACTGCTTTTGCACGCACGACTTTGTGAAGCAATTCAACGCCACACCACGCAACAAAAAGGGCGGAGTCAGTGTGACAGCATTACAGATGACTGTAATTAAATAATGCGTAAGACTATTGTGCTTTGTGCCGTACTTTGGAAACTGGATGGACTCCAAACCATCTGTGTTTATCGAACGTCAATGGGTTGCTAATGTGCAAAAACAAATACAGATATCCTGAACATTAGATATGCTTGTGTTGTAGCGCTTTGTTTGCAAATCCCTGGAGAAATCTGATGGTCGTTCTAAGATTATTTTATCCAAACATCCAGGGACGGGATGTGTACGTGTGAGTTGGTGTCAATCAGTCATACGGCCACGGCATAAGCTGCCACGCTCTCACATAGTTTAGGTTTATCTCAGAACAAAACACCACACAAATGACGGCGATGGAGGTCCTGATAATTGTAGCTGCCATTACTGCTAAAAAAAAAAAAAAAAATTAATAAAAAAAACCAAAACAACAACACTACGACTGACTTCAGAACAGAAAAACAGGCGGAAATTGGTTATATCAATGATGCGGTACCGAATCTGGAGTAGGTACATGAGCAACACAAGCTGCATGACTGATTAATTTGCTGATTATTTCCTCAATTAATCAAGTAACGGTTTTTGCCACGGAATGCCAGAAAATTGAAGGAAAACACAATGCAACTGCACAAAAAAAATAAAAAATAAAAAAATCGAACAAAATTTAAGATTATAAAGCTAATTAGGAAATGTATCTGAAGGTAAAGCTGCTGTACTGGATCAGCAGTTTGATCTGTTTGATAGTGGTCACTACTGTGGACAGTTCTTCTACAGTTGTTCTATTAAATTTTTCAATTCCGGAAATTGTTGTTATGCCCACCCAATTTTTTTGGCAAAATTGGTTCATTAAAAACTTTCCAACTACATTGCTTTTTTTCAGGCCTACAGAAGAATAAAAACACTGTGTAAAAAAAATAAAATCTTGACTAAAGTTCTCATAATTCATGCATCAAAGGGTTAAATAAACACTATTATTCACCATATTCCACTAAATGCTTCTTCATCTTCCTATTTATCTATATATTATGTGTTCTTCATGCTGCTGCTTGAGAATTTTTTTTTATAAAAACATAAAATATCCTCTTTATTAATTCATCTCCCCATGTCAGTGTCTATATTTAATTTCTGGTGTGAGTGTACAGAACTTGGCTCGATTTAGTTTAGTTTTTTTACTCTATAAAGACACTTCACTTATAAAAGAGTTTGCAGTAAAATGTACCTGTAGTCCTAAACATTGCTGCTCAAATGCTCAAAGATTCAATTCAATTAACTTTATTTTTCCACTGGGAACTTAATTTGTGAAGAGGACACCATTCATTCAACATGCTCCACCACGAGATGCCATTAAGTCGCCTACAGAAAAACTATTCTTGCCTGCTGAGCTGCAAAGGGAATTTCTAAGAGGGAGGAGGACCTGTCAGACACTAAAATATTTGCCTGTCAATGAGTGCATTCAGACATGATGGGACCATATGCTAGTCGGGGAAAAAATTTACCAAATATTGACCAAATATAGCTCAAAGGGTGTCATTTCAGAGCTAATATCTACGTTTTATTATAATAACCAAAATTACTTTAGTCCTTAAATCAATATCTACGTCATTGTACTGACAAAAACAGTGCTTTTAGACATTCTATGTTTCTTTTCTGTCTGTTTTAGTCACATAATACACACAGAAGATAATAGTTGACTGCATAACCATTGCTTTGACGCTGTTTAGTGGGCTAATATTTTTTTCCTTGACTGAATAAGAGATAAATAAAATTTTTATTCTGTCTGAATTATTTAATATAGGCGGCAGACATAAAGCCCAAAGTCAAAAACTGGTCCTCCAAAGGTTCCAATCCAGACTGTGGGATTAATTTACAAAACACAAAAGCTATTGACAGTGAAAAGTATCAGTGAGTCCTGACAAGTGGTTTTGATCATCAAAATAAATACTATATTTCTCAGTTCCAGATGCCTGTTACTAAATGTTTTGTGCCTTTGTTGTTGCATTTATTTTTCAGTTCTCGGCTCGTAACGTGCTAAATGCTAATGCCAATTGCTAATGCTAGGAGCTAGATGGGTAAAATACAGTATAGTAGAATGGCCTGAATATGTGTTTGTTCGGGTCCCGTTTGTTGGACTTTAGGAACAAGATGGAGGACGGGGTGTAAGGGGGGGGCGGTGTTGGCGTTAAAGATGGTCAGCCTGCCAACTCGTACACGGTCCACCATGTCCCATAAATCTTCCTCTATCTTCTGTGTGGTGATAGCAGAAAGGGATGAGTCGCTCCCCAGCCCCCCGTCCATCTCATTCACATGTCTATCTGCCTGTTATCCATGCCCTTGAGCAAAGATTACTGATGCCCTGTCTTTGATATATGACACATCATGTGCTACGGCGTTTCATCCGATGAATTAAACTAGAGAGCAAAAAGAAAAAAAGGGAAAAAAGAAAGAAGAGCCACAGCTGCTGTCAATTCCATGACTTACTTTTTGGTGCTCGTCCTCTCAGTTATTGTGGCTGTTAGTATTATGACTGGCCTAGTTCATTGGTGAAGTGTTATCTGACCTCTGCAGGACTCGCTGCATTGTGTTATCTGGTGTGTGTCACCTCACATGTCATCCACAGCAGATTTTCACTGTGACCCTCAGTAGGTGGCTACACAATCCAATAATCATCAAACTTACAGGATTTAGAGATGGTGCTTTTAAACCCCGGATACATTCATCTGCCGTCCCTACTCTGGAAATGACATCCAATTACATAACGCTGCAATAATCACCTCAGTTATGTTCAGAGGGAGTGAATTTAGTGACTAATAAAAAATAAAGCGGCCTTTGTACACACATTATGACTGGTTCCTACAATGTTTTAATCTGTTCGGATTTCTGATTGAAATTAGTATTCACACACCAAACCAATAACTGCTTCTCTGGGCGCCGACTTAAAACGGATGAGTAAAGATTTCATTTAGATGCTAATTTTCATCATGGTTAGCATTTAAGTTTTGTTCAGAGGCGTCATTTACACAGGGGAAGCTGAGGACATATCCAAAACACTTTGTCAAATGGTTGATTTTTGTCTCCTCTACTTTTTAAAAGCATATATTCCCATAGATGCCAGGGACTCGAGTTAAAGAAAATGTCTATATGCAATTTTGATTCATTTTCCTCTATCTTTTATCTTCATCTTGTTATTGTTATTCCTTAATTTCTTTCTATTTTGACATTTTAGAACAGTTTTAAATATGTAGTTATTTTATATGCCAATTTTAAGATATATTGTGCATTTTTTTCCCAACAATAGGTATTGCCATTTTTATTTTATTTTTAATTTTTTCAAAATACATACATAGAACAGAATAGCCATTATTGTCATTGTGCAATAAAACACACAATACAATTGGTGTGGCACTTACAGAAGCTTACAAACATTTCAGGATGGAATTGAATTACAATTTTAACATAAATATCTACTCTGATCTTAAACCAAAGCTCCATTACATATCATCCAAATCAAATATCTTGTCAAAATTGAAAAAAAAAAAGTGGTCACAAAATGTTTGTTGAATATTTTAGAAGAATATTTTTAGACCTGTTCTAAAGTTTTAAACATCACACTTAGGTGATAGTAAGTAGAGAGTCCTTAAAGGCAAACTGAAGTGTCCTGAGGTCTTCATGTCTTCAGATAGTGTGTCCAGAGTTACTTATATGAAGTCATGTACCTCTGTATTCATAAGACGTCGATTGCCAAGTGCAGAATTACACGCCCTAGAAATTCACAACTTCGTTAACATACTCCAGTATTGAATTACAAATTGAAATGAAGCTGTATGCAACAGCAAAGCTTAGCCTCCTAACAGGTTGTTGTTTTCCAAAAATAATGCAATGAAATCGTGAATTTCCAGAGCGTCTAACTCTGCACTCGACAATCGACAGTTTCGGGCTTCCTTCACAGACGTCTTATGAATACAGAGGTACATGGCTTGACATCAGTAACTCTGGACACACTATCCGATGACATGAAGACCTCAGGACACTCTGGTTTGCCCTCAGGGACCCTCTACTTATTACCACGTAAGTGTGATGTTGTTTAGAACTTTAGAAGATCCAATTTTTTAGATGATTGGGAGTATATACATATAATTGACAACAAAAATCACACCATTTGGATGAACATTGAGAAACCTTGATTTTGCCGTTTTTACCCGAACTGTGTTAGCATAGAAGTGATTAGGGCATATATTTTTCACTGACACGAAACACTATTTTTAGACCTCTTCTAAAGTTCTAAACTCATGTTTACTCTGGGTAATCCCTTTAAAGAATACAGTCAATGTTGGGAAGTTTGTTTTAAAAAAAAAACGGTCATAATTTGATCAGTATGAAAGATCAGTAAAATATTAAATTGCATAATAAGCTGACTGCCATGAAAACAGACCAAAGGCCTTTGTGCATTGGAGATGTGACAAATAAATTACACAAGTCAAAATTGTTCATGGTAGAAGCGATAAAAGGTCTGAATATATTCACATGGGCCTTTTGTCAAAGAGTCATGAATTGAACACCACCTGGAGGCTCATCTGCAGCCTGTGTCTGTACTCTGTCTGAGCCATTGTCTTCTACTTCCTGGATTTGACTCTTATGACATCATCATCCTGAGAGTCGAGTACTTTGTTGGTGACCTTCATTACGTTGTATTTATCATTTGGGTGTTTCTGTGACTCAGCGGGTCAGTGTCACATGATTGTATTTGACGAGTTAATGGCTTCATTCATGTGGCAATATTTGTGAAAAAATTATTCATTCTGGGGGGGGGGGTCACATGGTATTAATATTCCATATGAAAGTACTCAATGTGTAAATGAATCACATAAAAAAGCACTTCCGTACATTAAGACCTTAAGGGGATAAATAACTACAAACTAATGAGATCTATACGTTTTTAAAAATGGAAACTGATCCTTTTATGCTGAAATAAAACAGATCATCTAATTCAATGGTAGCATGTTCACAGTCTAAATTTATCTTCATGTTTTTGTGTAAGGTCATAAATAATGGTAAAACTTAACAATAATATCGCAGACGTTACTGGAAACTTTAAGATGCAGACATAAACGAAGCAAAAAAAAAAAAAAAAAAGTCACAGAAACTCTCAAACACAGTTAAGCTTGACAAAAACCCAACCAAGGCTCCTGACACATACACACAGAAAATGACACGATGCGCAGAAAGCTTCATCATAAACACTGACAGAAAGCTGCTGCTGGAGAGAAATATGTGGAAATCTACAGTACATGCAGCACAGCAGTAAAGTGCCTCTTCACCACCACAAATCTTATATCAGTCTGCGAAAACAGTTTGTATCCCACAGTGTTATTCTTTTTACAGTCGAGTCACCTGCCTGATACCCTTCAGCCATATTCCTCAGAAGCTGTCACACATGCCAGCGATAATATACGACCCCTCCAATGAGAACAGCTGTAGCCAATCTCCATCCTGCCTCTCCTGGAGCCTACTGCCTGTCCAGCATAAAATAATACATCAGGATTAATTGATTTCCTGTCAGTCTCATGGAAAAGAAAATAAATTTTCATGTAGTCTGGTTCCTGCAGCATAATAATTTTGTACATGGCAAGTAATTTAAGTTTTTTAATTATGCATGAGAATGAAAAACCGTGACAAAGTGTGCTGTCGCCTGGCCCAAGGCCACAGCTCTGGCCTTTGTGTGTGCTGAGACAACAATAGCAGTAACTTAACCACACATAAATAATATATTTATGTATTTACAGGCCACATATCTCCGTCCAAATGCTAGTACAACAGCCCGAGAGTCAAGGTCAAGGGCTGGTCATTTTTCTCAAAGTAATGACGTTCATTTGGAGCGTATGAATCACGTACTACGAAGCCAAAAAGTCAAGAGCAGGAAAGTCCGGATGCCTTTGATTCCCAGCGTCTGACAAGAAAACAGATAAGGTGCTGACAAAACTCAGAGACACTGGAAGCAATAATCTGCGAGGAAGACTGAAGATATTTCAAAGTATTTATGACAAAATCCCTGGCCTCGTAAAACACAGACAGAAAAGTAAAAGCTGGACATTAAAGATTTACAGAGAGTCGTGTTTGTGCGCTGCTCCTTTCATTGTTCCCAGGATTAATGAGCAGTGGAGAGAATGAGCAAGCATTTCCCTAAGTCGAGCTAAACGAGAGCCAGAGATAGCGCAAGGGGAGGGAGAGCATGCAGAAAGCAGGGTCATCAGCAGGCCAGGGTCTTAAATCAGAGCAAAGGCCGGCCCTGGTGTCAGCCCAGGACCAGAGGAGGAGGAGGAGGAGGACCACGATGAGGCTCACAACAACAAGGGGGAGGGGGTTAATGGGATGCCTGTTTGTTGTGGATTATTTTGGCGTTAGCAGCTGGGCCTAAAAAAGCAGCTGGACAGAAGGAGGCTGAACACATGCCTCTGGGTCAGTTCATCAACAACTCTCGGGGTCTTTAATAGAACTGCAAAAAAAAAAAAAAAAAAAAGGGACGAAACACACAAGCAAACGAACCAAAAGTTTGCTAGTTTTGAGCTTTTCAAATGCTAATTTTCTCAGTTTTCACTTGATACGAGAGGCATTAGCTTGAGTGATACCTCTTCAGTTCAGCTCAAGTGTTTTTCCTCATCGGTTCGCTTTACTTCTCTGAAATAAATGAAACAAGGTTGACTAGTTCATGCCAATATATTGTTAGGGAATAAAGTTCACAATTTTTAACCCATAAAGACCAAGGGCTAAATTTAAACCTTAAGTGCTTAAGTGATTGTGATATTACTGTCCTTATTTAGTTTTTTCAGTGTAAATTGTGTATTTTCCTAGCCTGGCAAGCCCTAATATGATATGAATTCATAGTCTGGAGACGAGGCTAGGCCAGCGCTATGACCAATCACAGCAACGAACAATGTGACGTATACAGATCGACGAAAACTACTCTAAGCGAGGCAGTCAGAGACAGCAGACCTCCGCCAAGGTTTGATATGGTGTCATATGACGTCAAAACGTGACGTGATCGAGCCATCTGATGTCCAAAAGGGAGACGATGTGAATGAAAAAACAATGCGAGATTCCATTTTGTCTGAATCTTGAGATATTACCACTTATGTGTTTTAGCTGTTGACCTTTAGTGTGACTTTGACCTTGGACCTTCATTGCTCAGAATCCAATGGGTTCTTCCTTGACCCATTATCTGTCATTCCTGAAAGTTTCATCAACATCCATTCTAAACTTTTTGCGTAATCCTGCTGAAAGTCAGACAGACAGACTTGAATTTAATACCTCCTTAGTGTTGTTTTAACATCCTAAAGGCTAGGCTAATTAACGTTAACACACCAGTAACAGTCGAGGAAAAATATCCAACTGGCTCCGTTTACATGTTGCTTATCCGACCATAGACTCTATATAAGTTCCGACTTCTTCAACCCTGTCGTCACTGTGCTAAGCCCACCCTACCATCTGGCTACACAAATGGAGCGTTGTGATTGGTCCAGTAAAATTCTACCAGTCTTGGCTGAGGCTCTAAGGAGCGTCGCTAGACCAACGATTCAGGCAAAAATAAAATGTTGCCACTAGATGCGGGTGAGTTTACTAGGATAGTATTTTCCAATATATAGTTCCTGATCATGGAGATTAATTCTGAGTTAAGTTTAAAAAATCATTATGAAAACATATATTTGGTGACTGTGACCTTTGACCTACATTCACCAAAATTTTACGGGATTTATTTTGGACCACTTCCGCCCTTCCTGAATGACAAACAGACAAAGAAACAGACAAACCGAACCAAAAACAATACCCCTCTCCTTGTCGGGGGTGGGGTAACAAGTACTACCCAACCACTGTTGGGTAATAAAATGTTTCTGACAGTTTCCACTGTCAGAAATTCGGCACCATTTTACAGGAACTTCTCGGTATGCTTGTGTGTCCACTGACCGGGCCATTCCGACATGGGTGCCTTCCGGAACTTTTACAGGAACTAAGGGAGTTCCTGCTCGAGGGTAGGTACTCGAGAGCGACCCGGTAGAGTTGCTGGGAAGAAGTCGCACAAATTGGTTGTCGCAAATGTCATCATCAGGTTGTGACAAACAATTCAAGAGTAGTTGTTGGGGGAAGTTTACCACACGACGAAGCAAAAGAACAGCAAAAAGAAGAAGATAGAATGGACAAGAAGAGTGTCCTCTTCTGCTGCTGCTTTGTTTTGGTGCTTTTTATTAGTGACGTTACCATTGCAACTGATGAGATATGATGCCTTTGCAAGGTTCTTACAGGGCCATTCTGTATGGAGACAACGCCTGAGAGGACAGGGCTAACTCAAGGTATGTCCCCCAAAAAAGTCCCGGAAGTTGTTTCCATGGTAACTACAGAGGCTCTGAATGGGTCAAATGTGATAACTGTGAAAAGATGAGTAACTGCATTTTACA
Organism: Siphamia tubifer; assembly: GCA_020466265.1. Classification (NCBI taxonomy): domain Eukaryota; kingdom Metazoa; phylum Chordata; class Actinopteri; order Kurtiformes; family Apogonidae; genus Siphamia; species Siphamia tubifer. Next base: position 36,625,198 of record CM035801.1, on the reverse strand, counting down.
CCAATTATTTACATAGACTGATAAGATTATTGGATCAGAAGTCACTAAATGTATTAGATCATTATGGTTAACGGCCCGTGGAGGTTTGGGTTCTTATGGGTTAATAAATATTCAAATATACACACTATATAAAGTGATTGAAAATGTGTGGTCACATAATCTGAAGAATTTAAACTGAATAGAGGTTTTTCCAACACATGAAAAGTGGTTTTATCCCACATTACTGAGTTGTCCATCTCCCATGAGGTCATCCTTAAAAGTATGATAGAAAATGGGCCCATTTTAACCTCATAAAAACTCACATAAACAATTTTACAGTAGTTTAGATTGAGTCAGTGTTTCAGTGGATTTATTTACTTTTGACTCTTGACTGTCTTCCTAAAATCTCATGTAATTTCTAGTGTTTCCTTAATATACAGGAAATGCAGACAAAATGGATATAAGCCAAATACAGTGGGAAGGAATTACTGGATTACATGTTTACATAACTGTAGCTGCTAATACACAAGTGGAAACAAGTTATTTAATGCTATCTGATGCAATGAGCAGTTTCCCAGATCTAAAGACGATGGAGATTGAACTGTGTTTCAATGGAAAAAAAAGTATAATGGTCTGATGAGTCCAGAAGTGGTTTCCCATAGTCCGTGTGTCATTCGTTCATTTCGTTTTTCAAAATAGAACTAAAAATAAGGCAAACAAACAACTTGTTTTTTCATTATTTGTTTCCAAAACCAAAATGACAAAAATTAATAGTGATGCTTTTTTCAGTTTTCCTTTTTGTTTAATGAATAATAGAAAAAACAGATAGTGGCCATTTCCTGTTTTATCCAGTTTTGACCTGAAACAAATTGAGTAAACCGGAACTGAATCTTAACAACCGAAAGAAACATGGCCGCCGGACTTGAAGATCATTATGGTATGATATGACACTAATTTTCTCCGCGGTCATATTTTCAGGTTAGTTTCCCGAAATAGGACGTAGGTTTCCATCTTTGTCACTCCAGGTCACAGTCATTTCCAGTTTACTTAACTTGCTTCAAGATTTTGCTTCAGGTCAAAATCAGATAAAACGGAACACTACCGCTATACATTTTTTACATTCATTTAAACAAAAAGGAAAACTGGAAAGCTGTATCGTTTTCTATTTTTGGTTTTGGAAACAAATAAGGAAGAAATGACTTGTTGTTTCATTGTCTTATTTTTGGTTTTATTTTGAAAAACAAATGAACAAATGATACACGAATTACCAACCATGTGTCAGGGTAGTGCTATGATCTGGAGTTGATTATTTTGCTCAGGTCCAGGTTCAGTAATATTATATATGCAATAAAATAACCTGAATATACTGAATGATTACTAATACATGTATTTCTTCGCTGATGACACTGACATTTTCAGTGATGAAGATGATACAAGGATGCATTGTGGGAAAATAAATAAATAAATGTAGAACTTTTAGGTGCATTTTTTGAGCCTTACATGATGATAGAATAATGCTGAAAGAAGGGTTCAGAAGTCTAGACACAACAAGAGCTTTGTGAATAACCCTTGTAAAGCACGGATTATATATAAAAAATAAGAAAATGCAATAATAATAATAATGCAGCTTGTACTTCTGCTGAATAAAATGTGATGAAAAGAAAATCCTGGTCAATCCAAATCCTTTCAAGTCTTCTCAGTTCAACACATTGTCGTACATATTAACTGTTTTTTTTGTTCATTTTCAAGTAGAAACAAGTCAAAGGTTTTTAAGGTTACGTCTGTATTTAGAAAAAGAAAGTTACTAAAAACTCCTACATTAAAAAACTGTTAATTAACCTTATTTATTTATTTATTTTGAACATATGCACGTGTTCATAAACAGGATGCTGGCTTGAAAAATATCGCAACATGTTATATAATAAGATTAAAAATGCCTCCAGTGTGTAATAACCTTTGCTGACATAAAAAAAACAGTTGAACAAGATAACAAGTTAGGAGTGATTACCATTTTCATTTATTGAGAAAAAACAAAAAGCTGTTGTGATGAATAATTCACTGTTGTTTGCCTTCGCCAACCACTGCTTCACATCTGCTAAATGTCTGAAACTGTCTCCTGGCTAAAATTACAAAGTGATTAATAGTCCTGTGAAAGATTTAACTCCGTATAATGCAATGGTATTTTAACCACAGATAAATACAGTCTATCTCCTGCTTTGTGTGACATCTGAAAGTATTTTGGGATCATTTGGTGTTCAGTCTTACAACATTTTGCACTTGTAGACACATATATCACCCTCTCCACGTCTTTCCCTGTCGGTTTTATCTGGCTGTGCACAATCTACACGCAATGAAAAATGCATCAAGAGTGCACCTTCCTGAGGATCAAAAGGATATGGTTGGACAAACAAGGTTAAGAACACAAAGATAATAAATCGCTTGACTGTCATGTTCAATTTTCAGGACGGCATTACCCGGCATTATCCATAACAGGATTTAAATTGTTATCAGGACACCGAACAATCCACTTTGCGTCCGCCGAGCATCCTGCCTCTAGTGATTCATAAGGAGGAAACAACTATCACATTTTCCAGCGTCCCAATGCAGTGGCAGCGGCTCAACACCGGCGCACTTCATGTACTCGGATGATTGGTTGAATAAATTGCTTCCATCCTGGCTGCTGTTGACACTCATGTGGACGACTGCTATCAGTTTTAATTGTCTCCCTTCCTTCACTCAGCCCACGTCTGCAGCTCTTTCCTGCCTCTCTTGGTGTCTTACAAGGCCAAAGTAAATGAGGTCCTGGCCAGAGATTTTAGACCTTACGAGCGTTGGATGTGAACCCAAATGTTTCATTAACGTTTAACATGTGCTCAGAGATCATGAGGTCAGAGCGGTATTAGAAAAATAATCAAGGGAGTGCACAAAATGAGTGGCTGTAATGGAAACGAGGCTTATGTTATCAGAGGCTCAGTAGCAAGGGCACTTCCCCCAAAATGTCCCCAATCCTCAACTGTCCCCAACTACATGGTGTCAAAATATGACAAACTTAAGGTAGTGACATGATGAAAGACAATTTTTAGACAACTGATATTGATTTTATTGACCTGATAATGACAATAATATTCAGAGAACCAAATTTTCCCTTAAAAACTCTACGTAGTGAATGAAAATGACACCATATGTGACCCTCCAGCACAAAACCAGTCACTTTGGTCAAATTTCAGAAATGAAGATTTTATATTTACCTGAAAGTTTATTAAAAATGCTTGCGTGCCACTAATTCAACCATTCAGAGGTTGTTTTTCAACATCGCCCTAGCAACAAGGGATTCAGTTTACTGGAGAAAGCTTTGTTCTGAGGCCTCCCATTGGTTCAAATGTATAATTACATAGCGTTCTATTTAAGTGTTGTCTAGAGGGAATCCCGATCTTTCAAACGGTACCAAACATGACAGGGAAATACCTAACGCCAGCGAGAAGGAAAGTCGTGTTTTGAGACGATTTTTCTTTTTTTTTTTAGACTTAATTACTGTCAGAGTCAGTTGTTGTTCTTCCTAATAAGCATGATTTGAAGAACTTATTTTAGGATTTCGCAAAAACTCATAGTTAGAAGTGTTCAGGAGACATTTTACTTGGATTTTATGTATAAACTTCAAATTCGATAATTTTAACCCATATAATTTTTTAGGCTAAAACTAGTGCGACTTCAGTTTTGTGTTGCCGGGTCACATATGATCTTTGGATGGTTGCCAGGAAGTAGATATCTATAAGATCATCAATATGAACCAAATTTTGCCCATTACTGCTTGAGTTGACAGATTTTAAACTAAAGTGTCCTCATTTGGATGACTTATAATACTTAGACAAGATAAAATTGATAGTATTCTTCTTCCACTGGTTATCAAGGGATAATAAATCCAACCAAATTTGTCCTAGTTATGTTTGTTTGATTATTTTTATTCTGTCTGTTTTAATGTGTGATTGATCGGTTTTCTATTGTTTTTTGTTTTTGTTTTTTTGTTTATTTTCCTTTTGTAGTCAGACTCTTATTCTTTTTTGCTTCATGTAAAGCGTCTTTGAGTGCCATGACAGGCGCTATACAAATAAAATGTATTATTATTATTATTATTATTATTATTATTATGTTCACACAATGTATATCTAATGATGGTAGATCCAGTGTCAGGGGTCGGGGGTAAAACTAAATCCAAAAAATAAATTCTAAATTGGCCTCTCACAGTAATATCAGAATTACAATATTTTCTCATTCCAAATGTGCTTAAAACAAGCAATTTTTTATGATTTATACAGTGATTGTATGATGTTTATGAGCAGATTTTATTTCCCTAAATACAGCCTAAAATGTAGATGTCAGATTTTTATTTTCAACGAGAAGCGTCACACATTAACAGATGGATGGGGGTCGATCTAACTGAATGATGACAATGTTTAAAGTGCTGTTTGTAAGACAGATGTACAGAAAATACGTTGGAAGCTGCAGTGATTGACATTTCTGTAGTGTCGTCAGTCAAAAATGACATTATTGCCTCTCGTTACACTGTAAATCAAGTATTCTGACAAATCATATTTATTATCCCCTTGAGGAAATGTACTCATCATAATTACATCAGCCTGTAGCACATTATTAGCAGTGAGATTCACCTGAGGATTACCATATGAGTACCAGTTCTTATCTTATTTTAGTTTTCTTTACATATTATATTATTAGCTTGTGTTGTCAGCTGCAAAAAAATATACACCACTAGCTAAATACATGATTGGCACAACTACCACTCATTGATTAGATTCCATCAGAAAAGTCTTAAATGTGATTCTAGCCATTCTATAAAAGCACTAATAATGTTAGTTAATGTTAATATACTGTTAATATAATGTTAGTAATGTTATCTTCATATATATATATATAGTTTTTTTAAAAAAAAATTTTTTTATTTTATTTTAACTACTGTACAGAAAGAAGTATGCATGTTAAAATTCTAATATTTTTCATCTCACCCAACATCGGTTGGGAAAGATTATTGTAATCACCGTGTCTGTCTGTGTGTCTGTCTGTGTGTGTGTCTGTCTGTGTCCACAGAGACATATCATGCTATAACTCAATGAATAATTTAGATATCACCATGAAATTACATGGGCATATACATATAGCTAATGCACATCAGATGCAATAATCCATTTGAGTAAAGGTCAAAGATCAAGGTCACAATTAAATAAAAGGTCAAATTCATGATTATAACTCAAGAACGGAGGGTCACAGATTGGTACCAAATGATGCGGAATGAAGATTTCTTGGTTTTATCACCAACAACTGATAGTTTTTTAGATCTCTGGGGGTCAAAGGTGAAATGTTGCAACTTCTATAATACTGTTTGTGTGTGTCAAGCATAGACATATCACACTATAACTTAATCAATACTGGATATATTATAATAATACACACCCTCATGCAAATATACATATAACATATTTATCAATATTGCAAAAGGTCAAAGGTCAAGGCTGCATTTAGCAAAAAGGGCAAAATCACATAATTCAAGAACAGGTTGTCATACAAACTTGATATTGGCACAAAATAGAGGCAATATTAGCCATTCTCTGAATACTAGTTTCTTCATTTTATTTTAATTTCCTCCTGATTTGCAAATCCTGACAATAAAATGTGTCTAAATCTCAAGAAATACATGTAATTTCAAACAGTTTTCACTGTTTCAAAGTGTTATATGAGCCACACTCTGTTTACTACTCATGTCTGAATTAGCAATCAACTACATATGAAACCTTTTTATTTTTAATTTCATGGTGTCAATGAACATGTTTAGGAACCTGGTGCTAAAAGAAAATCCATTTGCTTGTTTTGCATTTTATAAAAACACTAAGTTGAGACTTGATGACCATGGGAAAATGTGGGTCCCGAGGTGAGAGCCACTGATTTATAATATATCACCGTGTTGCAAATCACTCTTCATTTGCTTGCTTGGCATTCTACGTCAGGGATGCAGGAAGGAAATTTGCACAAAGGCAACACAAACATACGAGGAGGAGAATGAACATGACATTGAACACTGAAAAGGAATGCAGTGTATGGAAGTTCCAAAATAAAAAGAAAATAATGGAATGCAATGATGCATACCATTGTATTGTAATATATACCATTATTGAACTAGAACGGCATAAACCTATTTTATTATATTATTTACTCATTCTCCAACTAAACTGAAGTAATGGAAGCTCAGTGTGTAATGTACTGTTGTCATGGTCATTTTCAATAATAAAGTATAAAGTTAAATTGTAAAATATATCCATTACACATCAGCCCATTTATCAGTTCTCCATCTGCCACAATACCCTGAACAGCAGTAAATCCTAAACTAATCTATTCCAACACCTGCACTTTACTTACAGCGCCAGCCACCCATTCTCTGACAAATTAAGTCAATGTCTGACATATATTTGACATAATAATTAGTTTTGCCAAACATGTTTTGGGGGTGATGTAAGATTTTCCTCAGTGCAACGCAAAGTAAAACTGGAAATTGTGAGAGAATGGTTTTTGAGGAGAACTTAGCCAGATAAAGATTTATTGTAGATAAAAAAAATAAAGGGATAAACACTGAAGAAGGAAGGAATAGCACCGACAGCCACTAGGTGCTGAAAAAAGAAAAAAGAAAAACCCTGCAAACTGACTGATACACAGTGAAAAAAACTTTAATTTTTAACTTTAATTTCACATATGTATTAGGATTTTTTTGTTTTATGATTTTTAAATCACTTTTTTTTTACCCCATATTTAAATTAATCTTAAACAGGTTGGGAAAAAAACTGAAAAGGCAAGTGAAAAATCTGAAAAATTGGGAATATCGAAGAATTGCAATTTAAATCAAATCGTCACCCAAAAAATAAGAAAAGAATAAAATTGCCATAAAAGCATATATTCCCAGCTCTAATAAATATTAATACATCATTTGCTTTTCTCTGCTCTGCTCCATGTAATTATTATACACGTGGTCTTTTGGTGAATTATTCCTGCGTAAATAACATTTCAGCAGTAATAGATGTCTGATTCTATTATTGATAAAAATGTTTCCCCTCCATCAACCACTTCATTGTAGTGGTGTGTCAAAGGTTGATGTCATAAAAATGTTCCATCATATACAGTATATATATATATATATATATATATATATATATATATATATATTGCTTTCTTGAAAAAACACAGCTCTGTATGACTTTATTTCCTATTCTGTGCTACCATTGTAAATTACTATGGTCTGATTTGATCATTTTACAACTGTATTTTCATTTTATGTCATTTCATTTGTTTATTATTGTTATTTACCTACAAATTCCTCAGGTTTATGCTAATCACTTTTAGGTATGTATTTTCTGTTATATTGGCATTTGTCTGCCAGTATTGGGAGTAATGTTACTTTTTTCCTTTATTCATTTGCTGAAAAATAAAGGGGGAAATTAATTAGTGTTGCAGTATACACCAGCTAGCCTGCTGCAGTAATTAATGTTTAGGTAAAACTTTATAATACCTAGAAACATTCCACTATGTGTTAACCATTTCCTACCCATGTGTAAATGGTTTGTTCATGATGTATTAACCATTTGTTACCTATTTCTTAATGTTTATTAGTGTATTGCTTATACACAATTGATCATAAAGCATTTGTTCACATGATTACAAATGGTTTGTTCATAGAAAAGAAGAACAAATTGTTTCCTCATGATAAATTGTGCATGAATAAACCATTAACAAAGTTCACACAAAAAAAATTCACATAGTGAATTGTGTGTAGATATTAGAAAGTGTTACCAATGTTTTTATAATTATATAAAGTGTTATTGAATGCCCCTGCATGTATCAATGTTTAGCACGGAGATGAATTTGCTAGCCTGTTAGCGTAACAGTTACATAATATTTGCTACTTTACAGAAAGTTCAAGCTTTCACTCTTGGCAAATCATACCCTGCATCCCCTTTACAATCTGTAATAAGCGTCTAAAAAAAAGTTTTGACTTTATGACATTTTTTTAAAATCCCAGTGGTAAGGGCAGCGTGGGTTTATTCAGCTACATGACATGATGAAGTGGGTTTTATGTTTGACATAGAAATGATGATGACTACTTCAGTGTATATTAGGTGCATTTGGCTTCTTCTTCTTATCTTACAATTCTTAAAAACACAGCTAAAATGTATACTTTTTGTTATTCATATATGCATTAATCCATCAACAGGAACAAAATCACAAATTAAAATCGTTTAAATTAGCATCTTTTGGTCTCAACAACATTGTTTATTGTACATAAAGCTTTGATATCAATACATCAAATACAGATTAATAAGTAAATATATTAAATTTAAGCCTTGTACAGTAGCTAAATGTTTAACTAATGTGTGTTCACGAGGAAAGCTAATGTTTTTGCCAACCTTTTCCTGCTGTGTTAACATAACTTATAATATTTAACAGCGACAGCGAACATGAATAAATTATAATTAGATTATTTACTTACTTTTAGTTCCGGTATGAAAAGACGTGTCAGTCATGTGAGAATGATGTCAGGTGGGTGAGCGTTTAACACTTGCATTGTTCCTTTCACATCATGTATAAATGCAGCGTTAACAAAAGCATAACAGACCCTGTGAATGAGTGAGAGTCATATACCTGCAGCTCACTTTATTGTTCGAACCCCTTTGACTTATTGATATCCAATCCATCCAGGGTTTTTTTTTCCTCTTTTTTTTCCCTTTTTTTTTTTTTAGAAATGTGAAAACAATCAGCACAATACTGAGGCATTAATCACAAAAGGCAGCACTTTATTCCACACAACCACAGGATTGTTGCAACAGCTGCTAAGCATTCTGCTAAAGCGAATGATTTATGGCTGTGTAGCAATAACGATGAGACAGAGTCATTACCATATCGACAGACTCCCAGATGGATTATCCTCATTGATTACTTCATGGCCTGTTGATAAGTATTTGTTTGAAACGCAGATGCGGGGGGGTGGGGGGGGGTAAATGTGCTCAATGCAGCCTCTCATCTGCGCCGATTTAAATTTTTTTTTTTTTTTCTAACCACCACTGACTGACCTTTTTCTTTACCAGAAGCTAATGTCATGTTTGGAGTTATTTTCTGCTTTTTACACCACAAAGCTGGCGGATAAAAGGAGACGTGAGGTAGTTTAGGTTCTGAGAGAGCTCACATGTGTAAGATTTCACAGCTAATCACCGGCTGCTCTGATTCATAGCACCCCTTGTTCCTCTTACTCGTATATCAAACCAGTTTTTTTTTTTTTTTCCCTCCTCCCGCCACACGGGCTTCCCATCCAGCAAACCCTGCCAAGGTCAGCTGAAGGAAATGATACCGCCGTAGACCACAAGATTTATGAGAGATTCACTCCCTTTGCCTCCCTGTTTACAGAATACATTGACTCCCACCAAGGAGCTGGCTCGGTCTCTGGTGGTTTACAAAGCAGGGGCCCATCAATTGGGTGTCACCGGGAGCAGGAGCCCAGCAGCTCGTCTCTGGTGACAGGTGCTAATTGAGAACCAAACACAGGTTCCATCCAGTTTAAACCTCAGATCTTCTCTTTTTACCCTTCTGTTACAGCACTGACATGGATAACCTTGGACGCTCACACAGAGATGTTTCACACCGTGATACATAAAAGGTAAAAAAAAAAAAAAATTAAGCAGATGTGGAAAAAGCATTTCAAACTGAAGTGAGAATAACTGCTGTTATTACATACATTGAAGCTATAAAGTATTAACGGGGCTTTATTTACTATTTGTTTTTTCGAATGTTAAAAAACTTGACTAAAAGTAGCATTAAATATTCATAATAAAGACAATAATATATTGAAATGTGAAGACTTTTTTTTTATTCTAACAGGGGATTTAATTTGATTTATTTATTTATTTTAAACATGCAAACAACAAATAACAAAACAAGACCAAATAATATTAAATCAAATCTTCTCAGCTTTCAGGGAGGACCGATGATGGTCACACACATGCACTAAATATTAAAATATTTGGCTGCAAGACTAAAAAAAATAATGTTGACCCTAACCCTAACCCTCTCTGTGGTGTTAAACAATAAGAACAAACGCAGACAAAGAAAAAATAAAATAAAATCAACAGAATCTATCTTTAAGTAAAGGAGTAGGAAGAAATACAAACTTAAACTCTACCCCTCAAGTGTTTGTACACATTTATTACTACCTAAATAAAAAAAAACATTTTTGAAATCAACCACAACTAATGATAATGTAGTAATTGAATTCAACAGTCTTACCAATAGCTTTAGCATATATATATATATATATATATATATATATATATATATATATATATATATATATATATATATATATACACACACACACACATTATATATTTTTTTATTAATGAATTTCTTCTTATTATTATTAAATAGAAAAAATATAAGCACAAGTTTGTTTGTTCATTATTTATTGATGTATGACTGCATTTTGCTTCTGGACACCTGAATTTCTCTCTTGGGAGATTAATAAAGTTTTTATCTATCTATGTCAATACAACCATATGTATGAACCAACAGTCCTCACTGTCATTCTTAAGTACTGTACGTCATGAGAATAAACAAACTGAATTATATTTGATATTTATTTTATCTCCACACTCAATTCCTTCCACAGTTTCACTCCACAGATGGTGATAAAGAAACTTCCTAATGTAGTGCACACTTTATTATTTAAGGGGAAAGTTGAATTTTCAGGTTCATAACCACTAGAGGCACTAGTGAGTCACTCTCCCATCATGATGACAGCCAACACCCCAGGGCCTTTGAGCAAAGCATCAGAAAGTGACCAAATGAGATGAGAAGCACGAAGAAAAAAAAATTTTGTCAAAGAAAATTCAATGTATTTGTCATTTCTCAGTATAAAATAAAAAAAGCTCCTGGGTTAAAAGCAGTGTAAAAAAAAAGAAGCAATAAATAACCAACCACCACATTCAATAAGCTAAAAAATGTTAAAATAATAATACATTAAAAAGACATAATTAGTTAGAATAAAATAAAATAAACAAGTGTTCCAAAAACACTCAGAATGTGATTAGACTGAAACAAATAGAAGCTGTTGTTTTCTCTGCAGGACTCTGGAGTTTGATGCAGAAATAGCAGCGAGTTTGATTATGAGGATGATGGAGATAAACTTTTTATGGGATGTTATTGTCTGTAGATCCATCATTCAGACCAAACTGTGACAGTTCTGACCTTGTTTGGACGTTTCCAGGCAGATCTTTAGTGCAGCTATTGACAACACTAACCAGAAAATGGAGGAGGTTTGTGGTTTTACTGCGGCTGCTTTAGCTCTAAAAACAAGGCTATAATACAGGGGTGGAAAAATGTTTTTGGATATCTCACGCATTTGTGATCTATTACATACAGAATCATTCTTATGTCACTGAACTCTGCCAAGTATTGTTCCCTCGTCCAAACCCCTTCTGCACGTGCTCAGTTCTGTCGAGGTCAAAACTGATGGTTTGAGCAGAAAAACATCCAGAACATGACATGTTCAAACTGTCAATAATTTAACTTGGTTGTTTTTTTCTTATTAGCAATAAACAAAAAAAAACCCATCTACATCACCCATATCTTTTGAAACAGAAAACATATTTTTCTGCAAATATTTCATGATAATATTGAAAAAATGTAAGTTTGTGTGAAAACCTTTTTCCACTACTGTATACGGTATGGTACCGTATTATATGGTACCGTACGGTATGATATGGTAGAGTATGGTATGGCAGAGTATGGTATGATATGGTACAGTATAGTATGGTACGGTACAGTATGGTATGGTACAGTACGGTACAGTATGGTACATGGTATGATATGGTACGGTATGGTACAGTACAGTATGGTACAGTATGGTATGGTACGGTACAGTATGGTATGATATGGTAGAGTACGGTATGATATGGTACGGTATCGTACAGTACAGTATGGTATGGTAGAGTATGGTATGATATGGTACCGTATGGTACAGTATAGTATGGTATGGTACAGTATGGTATGGTACGGTACGGTACAATATGGTACAGTATGGTATGATATGGTAGAGTATGGTATGATATGGTACGGTATGGTACAGTATGGTCCAGTACGGTATGGTAGATTATGGTATGATATGGTACCGTATGGTACAGTATAGTATGGTATGGTACAGTATGGTATGGTACGGTACAGTACGGTATGGTATGGTAGAGTATGGTATGATATGGTACCGTATGGTACAGTATAGTATGGTATGGTACAGTACAGTACGGTATGGTACGGTATGGTACAGTACAGTACGGGATGGTATGGTACGGTACAGTATGATACGGTGTGGTACAGTACTTTATGGTACAGTACGGTGTGGTACAGTACAGTATGGTACGGTACGGTACGGTACAGTATGGTACGGTGTGGTACAGTACTTTATGGTACAGTACGGTGTGGTACAGTACAGTACAGTACGGTACCATATGGTCTGATATGGCTTTATTTGAACAGGGACGGTGCAGGACAATACACTGACCTATAAACAGTCTAGAAGGAAAGATGAAAGAATGTCTTAATTTCCTGACAATTTCCTAAGTTAATTTCCTGTCGACTCTGGACACATTGATATTGTTCAGTGTAAACCAGGCATCACCAATTCTGGTGCTTGAGAGCTACTATCCTGTATGTTGTCCATGAATCCCTCATCCAACACACCTGAATTTTACACATGTGTAAATCTATATTTACTAAGGCAGGTCAGTGCACATTAATGAACACATTTACACACAGTATGTATCAAAGAGTTAAGAGTGTAAAAAAAAAGGATTATTTTGACAAAAAAAAAGCCAGAATAAGTATCTATGATTTTAATTTTAAAGAAGAAAATATGATGATATCATAACCCAGATGTATGTGTAAAATATGAGATTTATACTTTTTTTTTCAGTTAGTGACACAAGACTTCCCTCTGATGTTGAGACTTTTAAATATTAATACTACATATAAACATGTTAACTCTCATGGGTGGATATGTCATAGTAACAAAACTAAATTTATGGTTTGTTTCACAGTTTGGTGTAATACAAAACATTTCTCCCAAATACAGAGCAATAAATGCTACTATAAGAATTATTACCTTCCTGAAATACAACTGTAGTTTTGACACAAGCCAAAATAAATCATCATAATCACTTCTGGCCAGACAGTACAGATGTTGTCACCTCCACGACAGTCTCTTTAATATTCCAACTGTCTTTTGTTTCAGTGTTTACTAATGTTTTCTAAACTAACCCAGAACAGTACATTAATAATTTACTTTTATGAACCCAAACAGGCATATCTTTGTCAGCATCACATACTGTTTATGTAACTTTGGATTGATGTCAAAGTAGTAAGATAACGCCAGACAAGATAAATGTTTCCATCCAAACAATAATCAAGTAACTGTGTCTTCAAAAGACCAACAAAAAAAACTGATTACAATGTCCCCCAGCCAGAGGGTAAGTGTTCTTTCAACAATCTAAAAGCCAAAGATGCTGAGTTTTATTTTGGCTGTGATGAAAAACGCATCAAATACTAACTGTTTGGAACTGTAGACTCCAATATTTTGACATTTTGCTGAATTGCAGTGGTAAAAAAAATGCACCCAGATCCACTTTATTAACATTAAATGATGAAAATACTCCTGTAAAGTCATAGTTCTGTATTCAAATCTGTAGTCACATAAAATTATGTGTTTAAATAATAAAACTGAGTCTAAAATTAGGTTTTAAATGTATTTTTCACCAATAAATTCTGAATACATCCATCATTTTTCATTTCAAGCCTAAAGAAGAGCTTCAATGACCTACATGTCAGAGTAATAAAACAGATGTTTACAACCTTCGCCGACCATCTTTGTTGTTCATGTTGTTCCTCTTTTGACTCCATATACAAAACAAAATCCAACTGTTGATACAAAGCCACATAAACAGAACTGAAACTAAGAAAACTGCCGCTCTGAGTATTGGTACTGATGTTGAACGTTTGCATCAACTGTCAAGAAGCGTCTTAAATGTACACAAACACGTCTTAAAATAACCTGAAGCTTCCAGTAATAAAAATAGAACAAGAACGTTGGAGCAAATTCAGCTGAACCATGTAAATAGAAAACAAGAGGAAGAATTCAACAGTGTTCATGGGTTTTATTTATTTATTTATTTTTTACATTTTATGGATTTTAGTGTGGATGAATGGGTGAATGTTAGGATCTGTAACGCATGGGTGGATAAAATACACTATATACACTCAGTCTGTTTAAATCTGTGTATCATTCATTCATTTTTCAAAATAAAACCAAAAATAAGATAATTGTGAAGAGGTTTTCAAACAATATGGTAAAAAAAAAAAGCTCCAAAAAAGGTCTCCTACCCCATGTTTAAATACAAACCATGCTAAATAAATCCGTTCATTCATTTTTCAAAATAAAACAAACAAAAAAATGACTTGTTTCTTCATTATGTGTTTCCAAAACCTCAATGAAAAAACGGATAACGATGCATTTTTTTCAGTTTTCCTTTTTGTGTTTAAAGGAATAACAGAAAAAATTTATAACCTTTTCTGTTTTATCCAATTTTGACCTGAAGCTAGTTGAGTAAACCGGAAATGACTGTGACCCGCAGTGACAAAGATGTAAGGTGACTCACGAAACACCTGATATGAATGTGTTATTAACTTACCTGTCACGTAAAGTGGTACCAGAACTTTTTAGACAATAGATCCGGAAAATTAGTAGGATTATTTCCACTTATGTTCCATTGTTTTCTACTGAATTGAAGCAAAAAAAAAAAAAATGCCAAATTGCATTAATTTTTAAAAAAGGTGGCATTTTTTTCCCAGTAAATTGATGAAAAACCTAGAACAGTTTTATCCTTTGGGCCTTTAAGTACAGCAGAACCAAACTAAGACAAGTTTCACAGGTATGAGAGTGAAGGGACATCTTCTGTTTCTCCGATAAACTGGGGGTGAGGAGCGTCAGGTGACTGGCCTTCACACGTCCTTGGGTGTCGGTAATGAAGGGATAGTGAATGGGTGCAAGTGCGTGGCATGTTCATCTGTGACAGGGTGCTGCCCTGCCCCGTGTTCGGAAAAGGACCGGGCCTTTAAATTGCTTCCATCTCTGAGACTCTGATTAATGAGAAGACTTCTAATCGGAGTTCCTGGGGCCAACAGCATTAGTCTTAATCTTCCAGCCCCCATCCAGCAGTAACACTGACATTTAATGTAGTGCTAGTGCAGCGGTAATGAGAATTCATTCCCCAACAAGGGAACGCAGTCTTCTACCCCCCACAAAGGTCCCGGATTTGGGAAGGTTATTGGCCCCGAGTTTCAGGGGTTATTAGTTCTCTTCAGGCCATGAGGTACCTAAAATATCTTGTGTTTTACTGTCCATATTGAGGCAGGACAATTAAACTTTGCCTGAGCACAAAACCTCTTCACAAAAGCCTGAATTTACAGCAGGAGGTACTGGTGAAAGGATGAGCAAAGACGAGAACAATCCACTGGCAGACCATAAATAACATTTTAGTTCATCAGCAGAAAACTCAGTTGATGACACTAGAAAAAGTATAAATCTTACATGTGGATTTTCCTCATTTCTAGTCAAAATATCTCATCACAGTTAAAGTAAAACCTAGTCATCTAAAGAGTAACTTTTCATTGAGATAGAAAAAGTTATCTTTTAGATCAGAGGTGTCAAACATATGGCCCGGGGGCCAAATCTGGGCCACCTAATGATCCAATATCGCCCTTTGGATGAATTTATGAAATGCAAAAATTACACTAAGATATAAATCATTTTAATTCATGGTCCACATTCAGACCAATTCAGTCTCATAATAACCTCTAAATAATCACAAGCAACAAATTTCTTTGTAAATGTTTTTTTTTTTCATTTAGTGACGCTAAAACAAAGTATAATTTCACAAAAAATCTGAACAAACGTGAGAAATTGGAAATGTCTTAAGAGAAGTAAGTATAATTTTAATAATATTCCAACTATTACTAAATATTTTGTGTATCTGTAGATCCAGTGTGATCTGTAAGTTAGAATATATTTGTGTAAATTATCAACTCAAGCATAATATTGTTTGTTTTCAAAACATTTTTTAACTTTTTTTCGCTCGAAAACAGAGCGACAAGTTTGGAGTTGACATTATTTCTATATTATGTTTTGGGTGTTTTTACTGGTTACTTTTTAGATAATAGATCTTGTTTCAAGAAATCTTATCAAGATAAATCACATTTGTTCCATTGGCACATTTTGTTTCTTGAATTGAGGAAACAAATATTGAATTAAGCAAAAAAATGTATAAACCTGCCAATGGAAAAAGTTCAAATTATTTTGATAAGATTTCTTGAAATGAGATTTTCAATATAAAATAAGTTCTTATATCCCATGGAAAAGTTACTCTTGAGGTTATTATGTCTTATCTTACATGTCATATTTTTTGACTACAAATGAAAAAAATACATTTGATAAGATTTAGATTTTTTCCAGTGTCATGAGTTAATTCACTTCATACATCTGTGCTTTTTACTGGTGGTAAGTTATAGTGTGTGGTATAGAATGACAGTTTAATTTACTTGTATCATAGAAACCAAGCATTTAACACTGAAGAGACCCAAAATAACGCTTACCGTAAGTGTTAAGATTTAATTACATTTTATATAAAATTACAGACTGAACTAATATTAACAGTTACATAAAAACATAACTGAAATTTACAAAGTTTGGGCCAAACATGATCACTGTAATGTTTTTTTTAACCATAGTTTTTCTGTAATTACTGATGTTTTACATGCTAAAAATACTGTAGAATAACCATTAAACTTCATTTTCATGGAGGAAAGTTGCCAAATCTATTCTGTCCTCTGTTGCCGTACTTACTTACATCATGTATTTTTTGTACTTATTCATTCATTTATCATTTTAGTGAGTACTACTATTTTTGTTTTTATATTTTCACTGTAATAAAACCATATCTTGTGGTTCTTATCTTATTAATTAATCTGTGTGTTATTCCAACAACGGATCCAAGAACAGAAAGTGAATAAGAACAGATTACATTTTAAAGTGAAGTTTCTGGTATTTAACCAACAATCAGAAGCTGAAGATACTCTGTTTTCCATCAGTCACGACAATGAGACGCATCAAATTCTCACATTTTAGAAGCTGCAACGTGACATTTTGACATTTTTGCTGATCTGCAGTAGTGACACAAGTATTCAGACCCTTTACATAAGTAAAAGTACAAATTCAGCAAAAAGTATTTCAAGTATGGAAAGTAAAAAATGGTCTTTTTCACTGTTGTTTTACATTTCATACATGACTTTTTGAGATTCTTGTTACAGCCCTAAATGTATTAAATGGATCCAAAAACAGTGGGTACATCTTATTTTCTTTATGATATTAGACATTGGACTGTTTTAGCATGAATCATACAGTAGATATTCACTTTATATCCAATTAAATATGTCTTTAGTGTCATGATGGGTGAGGTGGAAAGGGCTCATGGTGCAAAGTGTTGAAGGGAGAATAGGTTTAATGAAAAACAAAACCAAAATGATGACAGAGACTGAAACAGAAATAAAACCAAGAAAACGTGCAGGTAAATCAGTCAGAGTCTGTGGTGATGAGCAAATGTGTAGATAATGGTGAGAAGAGATCTGAAAACAAATGTGTGGGTTATGGAGGAGACAATACTGGATGGTCCCGCACCGGCTACTGCAAGCTTCTCTGCTTACGACTTAAAGCTGCACGGTGCGGATCAGGTGAAGCAGGTGAGAGAGAGGTGAGAGAGAGGTGGGAGAGAGAGAGAGGAGAGAGAGAGAGAGAGAGAGAGAGAGAGAGAGAGAGAGAGAGAGAGAAGAGAGAGAAGAGAGAGAGAGAGAGAGAGAGAGAGAGAGAGAGAGAGAGAACTGGTTGACTTTTTGCATTACATTACATAGGCGACATAGTATGATTAAGATAGGCTATTTATCCATGTTCTTGAACTGACTGGTGATCGTTACCAGACTGAATACTCCATCTGTTTGATTATTAGCAGGGAAAGGGGGTGAAATCTACCATCTTTACCATCCACACTGAAAAAGTCTGTAACTTTGGGCAACAAGTCTTTCAATAGCATAGCATCTTTTTTTCGTTTCTGTGCACTGCAAATAGAGAGAGAGAGAGAGGGAGGGAGGGAGGGAGAGGGAGGGGGGCAGAGAATAAGAGAGAGAGAGAGAGAGGGAAAGAGAGAGAGAGAGAGAGAGAGAGAGAGAGAGAGAGAGAGAGGGGGAGAGAGACAGAGAGAGAGAGAGAGAGAGAGAGAGAGAGAAAGACAGACAGATACTTTATTAATCCTTATTCGAGGAAATTGCTTTTGTTACAGCAGCAGAAAAAAACAGATAACCCATCATCACAGATCACACACAAAGAGATTATTATTACACATAAAACTATCCCTATTGCACGTAAATGATATGTATGATATGCACGATAAGTGTGAAGAATACGTTTCTTTTATGTAATTAACTATTTAAACTTCACTTTTATATGAGCTGTGATACAGAAATATTCTCATTTGTGGAGGTATAATATAACTGACACTGACTTTTCTTTTTTTTTTTTTTTTTTTTTTAGAAATGAAGATTTCAATTACTAAAGCAGCTGCAGATTAATGCATAATAGGTTAAACTGAGCACGTTTTTATTCTGCTCTGTTTACATGGAGGTGGAGGTGACCGAACACTTAATATGTATGAGCCTGACTATATGTGAGGGGGGAAAAAAATAACAAAAACAGGCAATCATAAAACACTAGTGTAAAACCAGGAAGCTTCTATCAGCTGAATGAAAGCCATTCCCGCTGTTGTACCGATGCAAACAATCCTCCTGTGCTCAGTTAGCAGTAAGTAAATTGCTCTGGGACTTGTATAGCCAGAATGCTTTAGCAGGTAATTCCTCTCTGTCTTTCATTTTGTTTGTCTGTGTTAAGTTCCCACTCTGGCCCCATCCATTCTCACATCCAGTTCCCGGCTTTGTCCATCCATCAATGGACGCACTTTGTCAGTGCTGACTTCATCCTGGCGGCTGCAATCACATCCGAGCAGGGCCCGACTGCCACCGGGGAGCTTTTTCACCTCCCATCTGCATCTCCCCGATCTGCTGACGGGGCCCCTGACGTGCAGTGTTTTCTATTGCAGAGGCAAGCAAAAAAACACTAATGCTGCACCTCATTTCTCCAGACCACTCCTGGCCTCGAAAGAAAGACAGCGCTGAAGAAAAGAGAGTGGTGGTGGTTGGTGGTGGGAGGGAGGGAGAGAGAGAGAGAGGGGGGGGGGGGGGGAGGAGTGAATGAGGTGAGATTGAGAGAGGCAGGAAGGTAAAGAGGGGGACCGTTTTCAAGAAGGATTGGCTCTCAGGTCAAGCTACAACTCAATTTGCCTTCTCCAGTACATCAATAGACATCACAGGCAGAAAATGTATCACTAATTAGGCCTTGATAAGCAGCGAGTCAACTGTGGTTTATACAGAGAAAGACGTAGAGTTAAGGAAGACCAAAGACAGACTCAGGTCCACACAGACGATTCTACTGTTTAATAAAGATTCAATTATCGTCAGTCATCTGGAAATGATCGGATTTTACTTTAACCTGTTTTTTCCAATTAAGTCGTTTTCTTTCACTGACGGGTGAGGGGAGGGAAAAAAAGAGTTTGTTTAAAATGTGACAAATATGTCATTTCAATGTATTGGCATTCAATGGGCGGGTGTTGGGTGGATCACTGATGATCCCACCCACCCACAACATGCTCCCCTCAGGTCAGGGAGGAGGTTCTGCAGCATCAGAACCAGAACGACCAGGTTCAATAACAGTTTTATTTCACACTCCACACTTCCTTTATAACAATAATAATACATTTTATTCATCAGCGCTTTTCAAAACTCTCAAGGTGCTTAACAAACAGAGTAACAACAGTATAAAAACAGGTCTAAAAACTAAAACTACATTGCTAAAAACTGAAAAAAAATAAATAAATAAGATGAAATTAACGGAAAGAGCAAAGAAAAGAAAAGTTGGATTATGAAGAGTATGCAATTTGGAAAAGTCTGTTTAAGAAGGTAGGGAGAGAATCACAGTTGTGGAGGTCTGGTGGGAGAGAGTTCC
The DNA here is from genome assembly GCA_020466265.1 of Siphamia tubifer. Classification (NCBI taxonomy): domain Eukaryota; kingdom Metazoa; phylum Chordata; class Actinopteri; order Kurtiformes; family Apogonidae; genus Siphamia; species Siphamia tubifer. The sequence continues at coordinate 36,604,968 of CM035801.1, read as the reverse complement.
AGAGTTGGGGAGCAGAGCTCTGCTCCCCATGGTGATGAGGTGAGCAGTGGGGAGGGAGAGGTGGATGGAGGAGGAGGACTGGAGGGAGCGAGCTGGGGTGGTCACATGAAGGAGATCATAAACGTAGGGAGGAGAGTGGGTGGCTATAGATGTGTATTTAAGTGTGTGTGGTGGAAGAGATGTGTACATATTATAGTTTTAGTTTAGTTTTTAAGTATTTATTGGACTGTTTTTATTTGTTATTGGATTATTTTTATTTTTTTATTGGACTGTTTATATTTTTTAAATTCTGATTTTATGATTGACTCTTATGTTCGATGGCGAGCTTCTGCATTGAAATGTCACTGAATGTGCACTACGGTAGATGTTTGTGACAATAAAGTGTCTATTCATTCATTCAATTATTTCCCATTTTAATTTTCATGAGAGGAAGTTGATTTACTATTGAGCCTAAATAATAATCACTTAAACTACGATGAAATGTGTATCATTTTTTGCTAATTTTTTTCTAAAATACAAGGAAAAACATGATTTGTTGCAACAATTTGTCAAGAAGCAATTACAGAGAACAAAACCATGAATAACCATGAATGTAACTAATAGTGTTTGCATTTTTTTTCCAGTCATTTTTGCTCTTCAGTCACAGATATTGTATCATAGATGATTGTTTTCCACTGAAATATAGCTGTATCACTGCATCACGACACCATCATTATTGTTTCACAGAATGACTTATTCTTTAATTCCTTAAATGTGTAATCCTAATATTGTTTTAATTAAAAGCCTGGTTCAAATAAAGTTGGAACATTGTGTCGTGTAAAAAAAATACAAACAGATTGATTTGCAAACTCATAAACCACTATATCTACCCTGCAAAGAAGAGGCAGTATGTGACCATGATCCATAAAGACATTGTTTTCTCTGGACCAAAGCTCATGTAGAATACTGAGAGACTGAGGCAAAGTCAGATCAATTAAAATGTGGAATTATTTTTGGAAACAGTGGATGTTATGTTATCCATACTAAAGACGAGAGGGAGCATCCAGGTTGTGTTTAGTTCCAGAGCAATGGATCTGTGATGACATGGGGGTGTGTTAGTGCCTATGGGATGGGAAACCTGTACATCTGGAAAGGCAGCGTTAATGCTGAAATGTGGAGTACGACACGTGCGCATGCATTCAGATGATGTCTTCTGTATTTCAGAAGACAATGCTAATACAAGGACTGAATCTATTACAACAACATGGATCCATAGTTAAAGAGTCTGGGTCCAAACTGACCTGGGTACAGTTTACATTTAAAATACAATAGGATCCCACATAGCTTGAATTTAATTAATGTCGCCCAACATTGCTTGGAAGAGATTATTGTAATCACAGTGTGTATGTGTGTGTGTGTGTGTGTGTGTGTGTGTGTGTGTGTATCCGTAGAGACTGAGGGTATAAGAGTGTTTCATAAGTGTCATAACAACGACAACAGGTGTGAAAATTAAACTGAAATTTAACTTTGCATGTCTGACTCCCACTTCTACAACTTTCACACTAAAGCTTTTCACAACTTCTGATCTACAGTATATTTCACAGCTTTAGTAAAAATAAATAAATTTTATATATATATATATATCTTTGGATTATTACCTCTGAGAAGGAGGTTATGTTTTATTTACCGTGCGTTTGTCTGTCTGTCAGTAAGATAACTCAAAAAGTTACAGATCGATTGTGATGAAACTTTCAGATATCATTGACAACGTGTTGAGAAAGAAACCATTAAATTTTGAACTATAAAGGTCAAAGGTCAACGTCATAGTGAAGGACAGCAGCTAAAACACATCAGTGGTGATATGTCAGAATACAGACCAGATAGTAAAAGGTTTTTTTTTCCATTCCCTTCGTCTGACCTTCTGACACCAACAGGCTCCATGACGTCACGTTTGGTAATGAATGGTATATTTGCAAAATGTATGACCTTTACCTTAAAGCAGGTTATTGACATGTTTTGTTAAATCAGACAATACCATGTGCTTCATATTTAACATTAGGTCTAACATGTGAAATGTGGTCGTTGTGCGACGTCGCACAACGTCAGAGTGACGTCATAGGTGGTCGAATATTGAAATGGACATATGTGAAAAACAGGACTGAGGATTTCTTTGATTTTTTTAAAACGCTCTAAGGGATTGTTAATGACTGATAAAATAAACATGGAACACTAGTTTATAAATAAGTTACGAACATCCAGATCCAAACCTTGACAGACCGGTGCTGCTTTGCGAGGTCTGCGCTCTCGGAGTGATCTAGTTTAAATATTATTTTTCCTCTTATGGGCAAGGAACCAAACTACTACTACTAGGTACTTTCACTGACCTTGATATTTTTTTAGACAATATAAAAAAAAGTGTATTTATAAAAGTAATAAAGTTTTGCTGTGCCCTCCAATAACACGCTGAGGTTAAAAGTTTGCATTTTCAGACTATTTCTATGAGTGAACGCATCTGTTTAATGCTCTGTATTGACCATTATTTATGTTGTATTGCACTGTGGATCTTTGTGATCTAATTCCTCTGTATATATGAGACAAGTGGAAATGAAATTAAAGCCAGACTGGTGTTGACATGACATATTGCTTTGTAATGTATCTGCAGATAAAGATCATGTGATACAATCAAACGCACCAGAACAGCTACTGAATGATTTTAGAAGTGAGAATGTTTTGTCAAATGAGCATTAAATGTATCAGACATGTGCAACCCCCTACCCCCCTTTCCCCAGTATGTAACAGTAGTGCTTCCAACCAACCATTAGTGGGTTTAAATGGTATTGAGGACATACATCATGGCATAATTAGTTAGCAGACAAACACAAATACACCATGCAAGAATAAAAAGTGATCTAATCCATAATATGAGTTTTTATAGTCCAGATATTTAAGAGAAGAAGAGATGACACAAACATTAAAATTCACATAGCCTCTCGATTCAGACTCGTTTACATCAGGGAGTTCTAATTAGACTCCGATGGAGGGTTATTAATAGGCTGGACATTGCAGAATGATCTTGTTATAAATGGGCCCTGTCAAGGCTTTCCTCAACCTCTAAATGAGTATTCTCACTTCGCTGCCCCCATCCCAAGCATCAGCACCAGCGGCGAATAACAAATGATTGCTATTAGCTGTATTGTTAGTAATGATGCCTGTGAACAAACAAAAGTCCATAAATAACAATTTGCTGAGTGAAAAAAAAAAAAAAAAGGAAAAAAGAGGCTTTAAATAAAGACAGATACTGAGCAGAGTCGTGGGTAAATGACATCTGAGGAGAGGGAAGTGTCAGCTGTTTGGCTGCGAGAGAGAAAACACGGATGAAAATTTGGCTGCCCTGTGCTTCCCATGCTGGGGTGTAATGTTATTCGCAGATTACAGCTTACTCCACAGAAAAAAAAAAAAAAATCTCCCACCAAAACACTCAGCTGAGTGGGCTTAAACAACAAAGCGGCTCCTGCTCAAGTCGTTTACCCGGACACAAAGGCAATTCCTCATATTAATTAAGCGCTGTCACCAACATGCTCGCTCCCTCTCGCCAAGCACATGTCCGCAACTCTGATATGTGGGCTAAGTGTTTTCCCTGATGCCTCCCCTCTCAGCCTGCTTTTCACATAAAGCCTCTAGTGGGAGCCGCTGTTTACAGAGTCAGTTCCACTTACGCAAATCCCCCTGCCGTGTAAACAATATCCACGGCGGCTAAACAGAAACCCGGCGCTGTGCTGTTTACGCCATGAAAAATGTTTATCCAATTAAGTGACATTTCAATAACATAATCCTAAAACCATGAAGGCTTTTAACAAGATTACATGACCTACAGAGAGGCAAGAGAGTCGACCCGTTTTGTAAGATGCAGCTCAATAACATTAAAAGCTGCAGCAAAATACTGCACAGCCGTAATTACTTGGACCTTTACAGTCGCCGCTGCCAGTGGACGACGGGGCTTATTTCATCGATGCGGCTTTGAAATATGAGGGTGCAAAGCTGTAATTTCTCCTCAAAATGTCAAAATTAGAGCCAGTTTTTTTTTTTTATCATCTGCACAACTGCGATATAAATACGACCATCCATCCTCATGTCTGCTTGGGTATTTCCAGGAAACATATCTGATTAAGTGAACATTAGGAGGCAGATATATTGTCCCTGGCAATATTTTATTTATTTATTTATTTATTTTTTAACCAGACAATCAAACAAAGATGGAGTAAAAGCTGAAATCAGTTTGAGTATAATAACAAATGAGGGAGTGAGAGGGAAAAGAAATGAGAATCCAGTGTTTTCTGAAGGTTTCAATCGCCTTAAAAATGATGTAAATGTGCATCATGGACTGGAGTGTTCATTTGTGCCTCAGGTGTTTTTATTCTTTCATTAAATAGACTAGAACATCAGTCATACACTGTGAAAAAGAGCCTTTAAAAACAAGATGAAAAAAAAAAATCTGAGAGAAAAGCTACTCAGAAAAAAAAAAAAAGAGTGAAATCTCTGTCCACAAAAAAAGATGATTTCACTTGTTAAGATTTATTGAATTAAAATAGTTAGATTTAAAAATAAGTATGTTTACAGATGAATGGACACTTGTAGAGTTCCTGCAGGTTTTTACGACTTATGGATTTTTAAGACTATTTAGAGCAGAAGTTAACGTCTATTTCACGACAATATGGAAGAATTAAGTGTTTACATGGTCATTTTAAAGGGTCCCCCCTACCTCCCCAGGCCAAATTCAGTGCCCCCCCCCCAATGTTCCCAGACCTAAATAAGTGTGTGGAAGCATTTTCCTGGTGATCCAGCCAATGTCCGAATCTATGACAACTGACCACAGGTTGGATTCCTACGCTAGCCGCCAATTAAGTATCTCATCTAAAGTGATTTAATGTAGTTGATTTTGTCTCCTCATTACTTTCCACGTACTGAACATTTACTTCGAGGGCGAATGATGGTAAATTCACAGTAATACAGCTCGTCTTACTCATTTGTGTATGGGAACTATTTTCCGTGCGGAGATACACAGCCGACGCACACCAATGACTGTCAGTCCAGCAGCCCTAACTGGTGATTCAGGAAACCATCAATGTGACTTCAAATAATGAAACAATCTCTCTCTGCCCACCACACAAGTTTGAAGACGATTCTTCAATGATTTGTTTGATCATTAGCAAATTCCGCTCTGCACTGGTTGCTGGAGGAGTGGGGACTCTCGCCGACTCACTTGGTGTGCGTCGGCTGTGTTTCTCCGCACCGAAAATAGTTCCGATACACAAATGACAGACGAGCCGTTTTGCCGTTAATTCGCCATCATTCACCCTCGAAGTAAATGCCCAGTTCGCGGAAAGTAACGAGGAGACAAAATAAAGTACATTAATTCACTTTAGACGAGATACTTAGTTGTCCCGCAAGAATGCAGTTAGTGTAAGAATTCAACCTGTGGTCAGTTCTCATTGATTTGTACACTGGCTGGGTCGCCAGGACAATGTTTCTACACACTTATTTAGGTTTGGGAACAGTAGGAAACACTGAATCTGGTCTGGGGGGGGGGTGTATCCCTTTTACATGGAATTAACTTTTATTCAGAATTAAACAGGAATACAAACTCCCATGTAAACAAACCTAATGTAACCTCTAGTGGGTCAGAAAACCTATAAATATCCTATAAATACTCACAACTGCAATATTTTGTCTTTGTAAAAGTAAACACTTTCATGTCATTTTACTCTATTTGCACTAAAACTATCATTCCACAAAAAAATGAATAACCTGAACAAATATGAACAATTTGAAATGTGCAAAAAGTGCAACTTTACTAATATTCTGTCTTTCATTAAATGTTTTGTGTATTTGTAGATCAGCTGTGATCTGTAGGTTGTAAATGATAAACAGACAATATTGTGAACATCACACTTAGTTTTCTTTTAAAAAAAAAATCAGTTTGCATTGTTTTAAAGGATGACTTTCATCACATTTTCCTTTTTTCGCTCTAAAACAGAAGAAAGTTTGAAGATGAGAACTGGTCCGACCCACTTTAGATGGACTTTGATTTAATGTGGCTCCTGAGCTAAAAATGAGTCTGACCTCCCTTTTTTTTAAAAAGCCTTTTAAAGTATTAACTGCAGATTTGTAAATCTAAAAACCCTGACCTACTATAATAAATAAACTCTGAAAACAAGATAATGTATCTAAGACTTATAAATCTTGGTGAGAACCAAATCATTTGTGGTGTAGAACTAGACTGTGTGCAAAGAAGAATGTCCAAGAGGTTACAGATTACTAGTTACAGATTACTAGTTACAGATTACTAGTTACAGATTACTAGTTACAGATTACTAGTTACAGATTACTAGTTACCAGTTAAAAATGCAATAAGTATTGAATTTCCTCATGGGGTTTAATAAAGTATATCTTATCTTATCTTAAGTAGTGAAATCAATCAAAGTAATCCAACTTCACTGATAAATGTTTCAAACTGGACTTTTCTATTTGTGGTTTTTATTACTCTACCATCACTTTGCCTTTGCTGTTTGGATCCCCCCCCCCCCATTGTGGAATCAATAATGTTTTATCTCATCATGAATCTGATACTTTACATATAAGTGAGCATGCATTGATTTAACACATATAGTCTATGAGGCGTCTTTTCTCTGATATTATTCTGTCATATTACACCATTAAAGGGTTTTTCTTCTCTTTTTATTTTTTTTATTTAACATTTATTTATTCAGGCAAAGTCATTAAGAACATATTCGTATTTATAATGACGGTCTGTCAAGAGACTGGAGTCACTTTAGGGGAAAGGGTAGAGGGCTGCAAACTAAAAACGTATACAGTTTTTTTTGTTTTTTTTTTGTTTTTTACATAAAATGATGGTTAAAAATTATTGCAAAATATTTGCAAGTTTGACTCTGCATTTATTCAAACGCAATATGATGAGAGGCTTAAAAGAGAAGAGACCCAGAAACAGCTCTGTCCTTGACTTTGTTAATCATGTGCAATATTACTTTTCATTATCAGGGATAATAGTATATTTATTATTCTAAACCATGTGCAATAGTAACTTCAACACCATGTTAAATTATTACTATTATTATAATTTTATTTAACATCGTCATGTGTAATACCAGCCTCATTACCATAGGCCACTTTAAGCTCAATGCCAGTTGCAATATGTACACACACTTATTTTAATGACACTTAGACACTATTTCTTCTGATGCTCTATTGTTTACCTAATTTTGATGATTTATCTATATTTACTGTAATGTTTCAAGCGATCTGGCAAAACAATTTCCTACGGGATTAATAAAGTGTCATCTTATCTCTTAATACAACCAACAACTGAAAGTTTGGCGTCATTGGTTCAAAGTTTGGACATACTTTCAATATGGTCTAAAACTGCTAGCTTAGCCACACTAGACACCCCTAGCAACAGTAAATTTAATTTGCTACCGTAGTTGCCTAGTTATGTTCAGTGTAACTTTGGCTAGATTTCCCTGAAACTGGCCGACGAATCAGAGAGAAACAACCGGAAACAACCATAGAAGAACAACAATGATGGCTGCCGACTGGGTGGTGATTTCCTTTTATCAAAGATGAGTGAAGAATGTGAGAAAACGTCAACAATCTTTAAATTCTTTTTACAGAAACAACAACAGTCATTCAGCTCCATAATCCACCATTTTGTTTAGTCATTCCTAACTTTAACTCCTCCATGAACTTTCCGGCGCTCTAACTACGTCATCCTAAAGATTACGCTGGTTGGTTGTAGTACCGTCCTATTACATACAGAGGGATTTGAAAGACAACCTTTTAGCCCCGCCTCCCATGACTATGAAGCACCACTAGACCCATACATGGAATGATTGGGGATAGTGTGGCTAGGCTATACAACTGCTGCTGTTCTTAAATAACTAGTGTGTCGTACGATTGTCGGAAGCCTTGACCTTATTTGTGTAAATGTTGTAAAAAGGTTATAAAAAGTTATAAAATGTAACAAAATTAAGCAGGAAATTTTGTTAATATAAAAAAAAGTTAATATAAAAAATTTCTTCGTAGCACCTGGAAGGTTCAAATTCAAACTTTATGAACTATTAGGGTTCAAAATACACAAATAAAAGATCCAAAGACTAATAAAGGTGAATTTAGCTCAAATATGAGCCCATTAAGAGTTTTCTATGAACAATGTTGATGAATGTTTCCCAAAGCCAATTCAAATGCAAGTCAAAAAAGGCCATAGATGCAACAGAAAGAAAATGATCTTAAGATAAAACACTTAGAAATAGTGTTTTGGCAACAGAAAAGTTGAACATATTTGCCTGAATTTCTTTGAATTGTGAAACTGTTCTGCTGCCTATTGCGAACATTAACTTGCTAGTGCTTGTTGGCGTCGACTTCCTTCTGACATACCAAAAAAATACATTTATTCAACAGTGTTTTGACAATAGAAGAATCAGACTTGTGCTCATATCTTGTCCAAATGGAATCATCTTTATTGTGTCCTGAACTGAGGAAGATTGTGAACCATTTATTTATTAAAACAAATCTTTAGCTTAATACAGACGGCTGATATATGGGATAGTATCACCTTTTCCACTAAATATCTAATATACTTGACTTAATGTGTATGTTCATAACAAAGCACTGATATATTTATATATTTTTTTTTTTCTATTATTTCAAACTGAACTCACTAAACTCATTCATTTCATTTCAGGCAGTATTTATTGCACATGTTCCTACCGAGATGCCAAAGAAAACATGATACATCAGTCTGCACTAAAGACAGGAGGAAAAAAAATATAGTGATCCTGTTTTATTGATGGCCATTAGGTGCATCAATTTAACTAAACATCCTCTATTCCTTCATATTTCAGCTCTCACGTCTTATTTTTATGTGTGTTGTGAGTATTTGCTGTACATAAAGGCTTGTGTTCATGGATACTCTGGAGCTTATAATAATACTTTATATGTTTTTGTCAATGTTATGACAAAAGAGGTCTGAAAATAATGTAACGTCTACAAAAAAAAAAGATGCAAACCTATGCAAACACCACCTATTTTATGACAACTGGAGGCTGCAGACTCTAAATAATGCGACATATAAAACCCCCGGCCTCACGTTAGGTGCAGAAAACAAATATGGAGAAGAAGGTATCAAAATAATGAAAGATTGTTTATGTATTGTGGCACGGAATGGGAGGGGAGTGTGAGAGAACGGCGGCGGCGGGGGGTGGCGGCGGCGGCGGGCGAGAGGGTGATGGTGACGGATGGACAGAACTGACAGTGCGGTATTCATCCTGCACGCTACAGCGCACGTCCTGCTAGTGGCGGTCGACAGAGCAATAAATCACAGGCCCTCCATCCTGTATCTACAGCTTATTACATCCACCATGACAAATAAATAATAATCCCTGTCAGCACAGCCCTTTGCTCAAGGATTGAGTCTGAAAGCGTTTGCTCATCACTCCTATTCCTGAGTGAAAACACCAGAACAGGGGAATTGAAAGCCATGCTTTACTGGCCCTCAAAGACAGGGAGGAAAAAGACAAACGGCAGCCAAAAGATCGGAAAAATATGGGAGGGTGCGGCTTTGTACAATAAAAACACAAAATATTATGCTGCTCAGCGATCACCATGGTTATAAACAATGTGATATTCTCAGCACTGGATAGATTTAGAATGGAGCCATCATGAATTGCCCTTGTGGAAGATAAGTTAAAGTAACAAGCGGTGCAGTAAAAGTGATTACAAGTAGAGGCTTTAGATTACAATTTATACCCAAGTATCATGAGCAAAACTTTAAATCATGTGAATGGAAACCTTCCGACAAGAATAAATGAAAATTGTAGCATTATTATTGCTGTATTTTACTATTAAATGCTTTATTAACCCTTTAAACTTCCAAGCGTCCACATATAGATCAGAAATAGTCGCTCAAAAATGTTAATCAAACCTCCCAAACCCGTCCCAAATGTCACATGACTTAATGTAGTTTGACAACAGAGATTCTCACACATCAGAAGATATAAACCACTTTCAGATAAAATATCAACAGCAGGTACAATCACTCATTTGTTCAAAATACAAATGACAAACAGCTGATCTGAACCTTTATGTCTCAATTATCCACAGAGGAACCATATTCCAACAAACACAGTCATAGTCCAACAAAAACATCCAAAACTAACAAAAAAATGTGTCCATATGTCGTCCAAAACATTAATAAATATCCGTAAATGGCTATTGTATAATTTAACAAGACCCACCTCCAATATCCCAGGTTTTATCTGAATATTTTTATTTATAATATAAGCAAACAACAATTGCATGTTATCAAAATGAACAAACAACATTCAATTTACTTTATTAAGAAATGTAGGTAAAATGGAGTGGAAGTTTGAAGGGCCCTGGCCAGAGAGTAAAATGTATGTTTCTTTCTGGTAACCGAATAAATCTGACATCAAGAAAGTTTTCTTAAAGTTTACAACAAGACATAATTCTTTAGCTCAAACTTAAAAAAAAAAAAAATTACAATAATTTGTACGATTGTTTGGAAATACGGGTGTAATTAATTGTATGATACACTTGTAATCATGCAGGATTAAACTGCCTTAGCATCTGAACTGTGACATTGCGATTTTTTTCCTTTTTAACCCTGCAATATATATTGCGATATGATAAAATACTGCTGTGGTGCCAATGCAAGTGGTTAAACACATTAGTGGTCGACACAGAACATACGTTTCAGTGTTAACCTCCATGTAGCTGAAAAAATTTAATAAATGTAATAATAAAAATGTTATTAAAATAGAAATAAATACACATAAAAAATAAATACATTAAATAAATTATATTACATTGTATTCGGCAGACGCTTTTATCCAAAAGCGACTTACAATAGAGGACCTAATATATAGCCTGTAGCACGAACAGTTACAAGGTAAACAGGAAATATACAGAACAATAGGTGCTCTCTAAATACATAAATAATTAATTACATATAGAATAAATTCAAAAATATATATTAAAAAAACTAATATATATATATATATATACAAACAAATACAAAATAATAATAAAATAGAAACAATCGCAGGATTATTGCATGTCGATGATTAAAACCATATATTGTGCAGCTTTAGTGATAATGATACCAGGATTAAATGATAAATAATAAAATCGATAAATGAATGATAAAATGATAATCATGGTGTAATCCAAACCACGATGAGAGCCTAGGGAGTCAACAAACGCGGAGCGATCGGGCACTTTAACGCTTCACGCAGCTGAAAAACCAGTAGCATGTGTGTTAATTTTCTACGGCTTTGTCAATAAGTGTCACCTTTTACATTGCGCAAACAAATCTGATGGATTGTCAATATTAAAAAAACAAAACACGACGACAGCTGCTTTTACATACGAGATTTCAGTGAACGTTATTGTGCGGAATTTTCCTACGTGATCTATTCATTTATGCGTAAAAAAACGTATGAAACAGAGCACAGGTCGTCAAAGTATGAAGACGTTTGACTGACGGGTTTTAGTTTAATCAAATATAATTTTCTGTTTGGATGGATACAGCAGTTATCTAATTGCTAAATCAATGAATGCAGAGCCGCTGCCTGTATAGTTGCGATCGATATAAATTGATTTACATGTGTCTGCAGAGAAACACGTCCTCCTCGCTGCTCGTCTCCCCTCTGCACCTCCCTCCATATTATTTAGAGGACATGTGCCATAAAGCTCATTTCGGGCCTTTGTCCCACATGCCCTGGTGTTTCTGTAAATTGTATAAGACCATTTAATCTTCCTTAGATGAGGAACCATTTACTTTGCACTGTCCTTCAATAAAAATTAAAAGCTCTCATAAAATGAGGAACGAGAGTGGAACGCCCTCGACTAAATCAAGACGAGCCCTGAACATTTCACGGGCCTGTTTTATTTTGACATTTGTGGATGACTCGGAGGGTTACAAAGAAAATAAAATGCTGATGAGACTCTGCCAGTCGTAAAGGTTACTGAACTGTAAATGCAGCTCTCCATCTTCGCCTGTAATAGGTGGGAAACTGTAAACACGCTGAAGGATGTGAGTGCATGTCCTGCAGCTCGGTGATTATAAACATTAATCATAGAATCACTCGGCCGTGATTAATCATAAGTGGTTGATCACACTGATCTGTGGGAATGAGAAGCTCATCATCGCTGTCTCATAACACAGACTGGCACCGTAAAATGCTCCCGCCACACACATGAAGCTAATTTTAATCACGAGAAAGAGAGTTTATTATGGCATCATATAAAGTAAATACAGTACGGTGAGGTTTAAAGATGGAAAATCAGCGTTAATTTGCTTCTAGGGAAATACAGATGGAAAACCCCTTTATGCATTTATTTGTCCTTAAAATGACTGTTTAAGGGATTAGTCACATGGTTGCTAAAGAAATAACTATTCTGTAATGACTCAGATAATTTAAGGCTAAACAATTACCGGTTTTCATTATGTATTTATTGATCTTTTTTTTGGGGGGGGGGGGGGGGGGGCATTTACAAATTTCATTGTTGGACAATCTGTGAATCATTCGTTAATTTGTTTTTCAAAATAAAACCAAAAATAAGACAAGTCGTTTCCTCATTATTTGTTACCAAAACCAAAATTTTAAAAATTAATACGGTTTTTGTGTTTAAATGAAAAATGGAAAAAACGTTAAACGGCTGTTTTCCATTTTATCCAATTATGACCTGAAGCAAATTGAGTAAACTGGAAATAATCATGACCCACATGGAAACCTAAATCCTATTTGGGTAAACCAAGAGGGTCACCCTAAGACCTTGTTGACCCGCATTTTGTAATAAACGTCCAAAATGTAATAACGTTTTGTAATAAAGCCGCATTTTGTAATACATTTTGGTGCATTATGTAATAATAAAATAATAAATAATCATAAAATGTGGCTCAACAGACTCTGAAGACGTGTCATATCATACCATAATGATCTACAAAAGTCCACTGGCCATGTTTCTTTCGGGTGTTAAGATTATTTTCCGGTTTATTCTATTAGCTTCAGGTCAAAAAAATGGATAAAACAGAAAACGGCCATTATCCATTTTTTGGATTATTCATTGAAACACAAAAAGGAAAACTGCAAAAAACGCATCATAATCCATTTTTCATTTTGGTTTTGGAAACGAATAATGAAAATAATTAGTTGTTTTGTCATTGGTTTTATTTTGAAAAACAAATGATACACGGATCTGAGCTCTACACAATGAGACGTTTTTGTTGTTTCATTTAAATATATTCATCAATCACCAGAAAATAATCAAACTATTATTTAATGAGATGATTGGATGATCTAACAAGAATATATGACTGTTTATTTTTCACTTTGGGAATAATGATTAAAAAAAAATCACTGTAGGGCTACTTACTTAAAATTCTAATGAAGCTCAGTCACATCTTATACTTCGACCATGTTTATTTTCTTGTAAAGTTGTCGATAATATTATAATTTTAACTAATGTATCTAATAACAGAATGATTTCCAAGATATTAAAGCCTGTTTTTTTTCCTGATAAACCAGCCATGAAGGTTTAAGTTTCTGAATTACTTGTAACAAGACCTTGTATGAAGTATTTACTGAAGATAATACCCCGTATTTTCAACCTTTAAAAGACTTTTGATGGCATTCTTTACTCAAGCACCATGTCAAGAATGAATCTCAAGTTTGTTTTTTCAACTAAACCCTGACATTTTCATGTTATATTGTGGATTATGTTTCACAGATACCACGCAGACTTTGACAAGTGACTGTTTTTGGTTTTGTTTTGTTTTATTTCCCCTTAAAGGTTCTTAGTCAGTTCATACTTTTCTCTGAAAATGTACCACCAACACTTGAGGACTCTAAAAATTCTGATAATCTCTGACTACGTGAGTGGAAACAGTCTGTCAAAAAAGAAAAAAGACAGACTCCTAATTAACACATTTTTGGGAAACAGTAAATCTTTCCAGAGCAAACACTTTACCTGAACTCACAGGAAAGAACAAAATTCCTCACAAAGAGAATGAATAGTTGTGTCAGACATAAGAGTCTGACACTGTGAGTTTTCTTCCTTAAAAATATGTTATTCAGAAAACTTTACACACACTAATCTTTTAAAAAATGTCTATAGCAGGGCCTTGTACAATAAAACTGAAGATGGAAAAGGCATAGAGATTGATTAAGTAACAACAAAATGTAATTATTATATGAATAAAGATCATCTTCTGTCATAATAATGCATTTATTTGACATAAGGGAATATCTCATCAGTGCCATAAACAAATGTTAAACTACTCAAGGTCATTTCCCCCCCCCCACAATTCATTCTGATGTCATCCGTTTTATTTGGAAATCCACTGGTCCATCCATTCCTTTATTTTTACTCCATTAATTAGATCTCAGGTTGAATAGAAACTTTGAGGTCTGCTGTGTTGGACTACGATCGTCACATCTGTACGCCAGCTCTTTCATAGATTTATTTTATTGAACAAAACATTAGCCTAGCCGTGCAAAATGTTCTGAATCTATCATTGGGAAAATTCACCAACAATTATCCATTAATTGTTACAATTTTATATTAAAAAAGTAATATATGGCCAAAAATAATAACAAAAATTTGTTTTCCCTGAATTTACATTTTACATTTATTCCAAGAAGAACAAAACTTTTAACAGAAATACAATAAATAAGAATAATGAAAACCTGCCCCTCCCTACCCCTACTCAAAACATCCAAAAGTGCTCCTCCTACTGTCCGCAAATTAGCTTAGCTTATATGTCACAAAGAAAAAATAGTTTAGTTAATTTAGTTTAACAACGGCATAAGTCATCTTTACTTACTGGTTGATGACTGTTTGTTAACACAGCAAAGAAGAGCTGTTGACATTTCACCTGGGAACTGAGGTGCGCTTCATTTGCTTATGCTAATGTACCGCCAGGGCAGGTTAACAGTTTAAACCATAGATTATGTAATGACCTCGCAGCGGTTGAAGTAAAAAAATGAAAATGTGTCCAAACTTCAAGCCAATTAGTGAAAATGTTCAGGTGTTGGTTCAACAGGACAGAGAAGCACAGTCAACAACTTGGAGGGGGCGGGGCATGGAGCAACTCATTTGCATTTAAAGAGCCAGTGTTCATGTCATCGAGTCAGAAATAGTGTTGAAGTTGGAACTGTGGAGTTGAATTAATTAATAATTAATCTAAGAAGAGCATTTATAGTTTATGTAGACCACAGGGAAATGTTTTAAAAAGCTAAATTACATTTAAAAAAAAAGAAAAATATTACTCCTTTAACAAAGTACAAAAAAAACAACTTCCAAACAACAGTTCAGAAACGAATGGGTCACATGATGGTTCTTGTGTCAATGAAAGCCGATGCATAAAACCAAATATTTTCATTAGTTTGATTGTTTATTTGTTTTTATTAAGGATAGTTAGTCTTGTTTTATGTTTATTGTAATTTTTTTCTTTTTTAAAATGTTATTTTTTGATTTATTTTGTTATTAACTTTATCATCATCATCATTATTATTATTATTATTATTATTATTATTATTAGTAGTAGTAGTAGTAGAGGTAGTAGTAGTAGTAGTAGAAGTAGTAGCAGCAGCAGTAGTATTTTAGTAGTATTCCTAATAGTATTTTAGTAACTAATGGGGATCTGAAATAAATGAATAAATAAATAAATAAAATACTAAATAGACAAAACTGTCTTAAACTTCAGCATTACCAGATGATTCGCGTTTGACAACATTAAAGTCATCTTTGATTAACACACTGATTAGTAAATTGATGGTAAAATTAGCTGATGTTAAATTAATGGTAAACTTAGTAAAACAATGTCCTGGTAGAAGAATAGTTTTCTTGACAGATTAACTTCTTAAAAAACTGCAGTAAACAAAAGCTCAGAGTTCGACTCAGCAGACGGTGAGCTGTCACTCACAGCTGTCACTCAAAGCCCACAGTGCTGATATCATTGGCTTTTCTTTGTCCCAAAAGAGACTCGAGAAGTAATTTATAAAGACCACCTGGATAGTTTAGGACAGGGTCGTCAGCTTTATGGTCCACAGACTAAAACCAGCCCCAAAGAGTCTGATCAAGCCCACAGGAGGAATGTGCAGAGACATGGGTAGTCAAGTTAAAATAGACATCAACTTGTTTTTCAGTTCCAAATGGCTGTTATTAAATGTTTTGTGAACACACTATACTGTAAATGCACACTGAGGAATAATGTTAAAATTCACTTATTTATCTTAATAAATTTCAGGGTGTTCATCAATTTTCAGGTTTTAGCAATTAGACTCTAAAATGTGCAATAATGTACAATACTGATATTTGTATGTGCAATAGTGTTCTTTTCATAGGTAATAGTGATCTTTTCATAGGTAATAGTGTTCTTTTTATGGGTAATAGTGTTCTTTTTATGGGTAATAGTGTTCTTTCTATGGGTAATAGTGATCTTTTGATTGAGGAGAGAATAAATGAACACCATAGTCAATAAATACCATGTTGTATCAGTTTTATCAGGTGAATGAAGTCACCTGTCAAATTTACACATTATATGACTGAGTATATTGATCAAACAGCCAAAGATAGAGAGACATTATCACAAGATATGAAGGTAATGATCTCACGTTGAACTGCTAAAGACAGATTAGCATGCTTCAGAAGAACACGCCGAGATAATGCTTTTGTCTGCGATAAAGTGAACAGTGACCACCCAGGTCTTATGTGTTGACAGCTGACAAAGTCTCGGCTGTCGTGTTAGCCACAAACTAGCTGCTAATATTAGTGACTAACAAGAAACTGACATGCTTACTGATACTGCACCCATGTGCTTAGCATGCTGTTGAAAACAACTTTATCTTTGGAATGTATATTATGATGGACAGACAGTTCCTCCTGGACACCTGCTGCTTCAACTACAGCTGGTCACCTGTTTGTGTTCAGTTTAAACAGACAACCTGCTAGTCCAGCTTTAATTTGTCCCACCCAAGACATGAAGTTTAAAATAACTACAGTCTTTCATTATCTGGAAAAAACCTTAAGATATTTTATTCTCTACAGTCAGACTTTTTATTAGATGCTACTGATTTGTCCCACCACACCTGTACATTGGATGGTTGGATTATAATTTGACTGTTGTATACATATATATATATATATATATATATATATATATATATATA
This sequence comes from Siphamia tubifer, assembly GCA_020466265.1. Taxonomy (NCBI): domain Eukaryota; kingdom Metazoa; phylum Chordata; class Actinopteri; order Kurtiformes; family Apogonidae; genus Siphamia; species Siphamia tubifer. The sequence goes on along the minus strand of CM035801.1, from coordinate 36,587,722 downwards.
TATATATATATATATATATATATATATATATATATATAAATTTTTTTCTTAACTTGTATGCATATATTTTTATTTTTATCTTGTATATATTGTATCCTCTTTTAGCCAGTGTAAGCATTTTTGTTCTGTGCATATGTAAATTGGAGACCTGCTGCATAAATCTATCTATCTATCTATCTATCTATCTATCTATCTATCTATCTATCTATCTATCTATCTATCTATCTATCTATCTATCTATCTATCTATCTATCTATCTATCTATCGTATCTATCTATGCAAAGCAAATGTATAGCACATTTTGCATACAGGACAATTCAAGGTGCTTTACATAAAACATTTAAAAGTAAAATTATTAAAATGCATTAAAAGACAATTAAAATAAGAGACAACATTTAAAAAAAACAATTAAGAATTTCAGTCACAGCTCCAGTGAACAGTAATGTTTTCAGGCCTGATTTAATTTGTTCCACAGGTGAGGAGTAGAACAACTGAATGATGCTTCACGTTGTTGCTGGTTTTGGGGACACACAGTAAACCTGTTCCTGATGACCTATGACCTCAGGGCTCTATCTACCCATCCATCTATCTATTCCACAAATTACAACAGTATTCTTCTAACTTTGTTGTTGTTGCTTCAACCATACTGAGAATAGTCGCTTATGTCGTATAGTACTAAACTTTACCGATATTTACTAAATGTGTGTAAATGCAATAAATTGTTCACTTATTATTATGAGATGACATGAGAAATCACGCCATAAACATGGTGATGAGCGTAAGTATTGTGTTGATTTACAGATGTATTTTTTATGATACATTATCAGTATCTTTTATTAAAGTTAAACAAAACAGTTGGGTTTCCTTGTGTGTCAATCCACACATACTGCATCATGTTTCTTTTAAAACTCTTCGTCTTTAGTTGTTTTAACATTCGTTTGTTTTATTATGTGACTCTAGTTACAAAAAAAAAAACTCTTTCCATTACACTGTCATGCACTTGCACTACACCCAGAAAAAAAAAAGCACCTCTTCACCTCCAGCTCAAGAACTTTTAATCAGAAAATTTGAAGGTCAACGGAAAAGCGCCAAATGACACCACGGCTTGTTTATGTTGGGTTACTATGACAACCATTCGTGCCGAACAAGTCGTACTAAATAAACCTGCGGTGGAAATGCAGAGTACATGTGCCAAGTCCAAGGCGAGAAGGATTACATCACAACAAACAGAGCTGATACTGCCGGTGGAAGAGCAGCATACAGTAACTCACAGGGCGAACTGTGCTGTGTGTCGCCTGCGTGGCAAAAACTGGGGCAAAATCCTCAAGGAATTATGGCTGATGATGAAGATTATTGCCACGAGCGTGAAGAAAATAACTCAAAGCGCCTAAAAGCTAAACGCACGACTATTTTATCTGTAAGTACATCACATTGAAAGTAGAAAATGTATGTTAGATGTTGGTCAATGTAGAAAACAGACAGACACCTGGGTGGGTTAGAGAGGTCTGATAACAACTGGCTTTCCACTGTTTGCCCTGTTACATTAATGGGGTCAACAGTTCACACCACACTCTTCAACTCTTCAGACCGGGCTTTGAACTCCCGACCCACTTGAGGTTACAGAGGAAGGTGGGTGGGTGGGGGGTGGGCAGGCTCCATGCACAGTAGCTGCATTTACAAATGCATGCTGACTCCATGCCAGCAAAGCGGAATCGAGAGGAGCCTGATAACATCTAGCTTTAGAAGGAGCTGCTCAGCCAGCTCTTTGTATTTATGGGCAAGTCTTATGGTTACCCCCCGACCATAAATCATGTTAATTGGTTTACTGATAAAATGTCTGTCAGGCCCCATTCACGTTGTGCAGTGGCACCCCCAGTTACTGTTTAATCTTTGTCCTGCAATAGTTCATCTGTTTAACTGACTGGAGGTGAGGAGGAGTGGAAAAAGGGAGTTCTCCATATCACAACGTTGCACCGCGTGACGCAAATGTTCTCTAGTGCTTAGATGACTCGCATGATAAATCAGCAGATCTTCTTTCCAGGTCATCTCTTTTTCCCCTGATTAAATCAATTTCCTGAGACAAAAAAACACAAACAAAACAAAAAAAACAGCCCACTAATTATAATTCTTCATGAGTGGTCGTCTCAGTAGTACGCTGGGTAATTCGCTCAGAAATGGGCGAATAATATCTCATTCTTTGGGGTGATGGTGACAAACAGACAATGTTAAGCCATTGCCTGGGCCAATTGTATCGACTTTCTGGCAAGGACATGGAAGCCCACAGGACTAAAGTGTCCCTCGTCAACAGATAGACCACACACAGACTCTCATTTACCTGTCAGATTAACATTAAGAGTGACTCTGCCTCGGGCCATATGGCAAGAAACCAGCAGCGGTACGAGGACAACAAGCCGTTTGTCTCCAAAAACATCAAATCTGGTTAATTCCAGACTTTAAAGACATATTAGCAAGCAACGCGGATGGAGACGACCCATGTTAATTGTGAAACTTTTCTTAACTTTACTTTATTAAATGCAAGAATCGAGTATGAAATCCTGCTGCGCTGATAGTTTGTAGTAGCAGATAATTATGCACAGCTTACTTCCCAACTGGACCAGGAGCTGAGGCAATGCATTGCAATCTTCTCTTATTTGGCTGGCGTTGATCTTTGCATGATTAATGGTTTGAAAGGATCCAGAAAAAAGGTCAAATGCGGAGTTGGGGATGGAGCAGCTATGTGGGGTAATTAAGACAAACATGATTAATAACCCCAAGCTGCCACTGTGTTCTGTAAACAAGATGCAGCCAGATGGGATGCTTATTTTGAATACTGTACATTAGTTTTCCAGAACATAAGGGCACGGAGCTATTCAGTGCACTTTTAAATAAGCCTAATATTAATGTTGTTAAAGCACTGTAATAGTTTGTGATGTATGACAAGAGTGCATTAACATTAACAAACTTCATACCTCATTGGTGCTGCATTATTCATCTAAAATAGTATTACATCAGCACCAGTACAGTAATGAAATAGAAAAGTCATTGGGCTTAATTGCTTCTGAGCTTTATAGTTGAGAAATGGAAGTCCCATTCATATTAGCCACAGACAGTTTTAGTATCTGACAGTCAGAACTCCTCCACACCATTAACATTAAACTTTCCCGGTTAAATCATAAAAGGAAAAGAAAAACACTTCACCTACACTGTAAAAAAAAAAAAAAAAAAGGATTGTGGTAGTTGTTAAAAATATAAACTGTGGAAATCAGTTACATTTTAATTCATTATCATAGTTTCAGGTTAAATATTTAATAACTACTTAAATTCTACCCATTTGTAAACAGTAACAGTTGCTACTTAAAATAATAGAGTAAAATCTATCCCATAATATTGTTACATGTTAGAGGAGCAGCTCAGAGGATATCCCAGCATGCATTTGGACAACCTAGTTGGGACAGTTTTGATGTTTTTTGAGTTGATAAGAAGTGTTTTTCTTTATATATATCAGAGTTATGGTGCGTTTTACCCTTTTTTATTTATGCATTTATTTATATTCTATTATTTTTGTACTGTGACATAAGATGCTTCTTTGTCTCATGACCCTCTGTAGTTGTGTTTTATATTTGGGGGGGGTATGCTTAATAGTGTGAGTATGGATCTGATACTAATGCTCATCCTGGTTTTATTATTAATATTAATTTAATATTATTGACATTAAGACTGATATGTCCAACCATAAATTAAATAGATGAACATATTTATATTAACAATTCAGAGTTAATATTACTCATGTTTAATGAGTAATTTGTTGTGTAATCTAACATGATATGTTATTGGATTTTACCTCATTTATTTTAGAGAATTACGGCTGTTAAAAGTAGTTAATTTTTACTCAAAATATAGGGTAAAATGGACTCCACCAAAATGAATGGAAATTGTTACCTCACTTTTATTAAATAAATTCTAGGTTTATTTTTACAGTGTATATTTGGGATTCATCTTTTTTTTTCTTTTGAGAAAATACTGAAGGTACAAGCACCAGGCCATAAAAATAAAGATGAACGTTAACTGTGGTGGATCCAGCCAGAAGTGATCATATCACATTTTTTTAATCACAATCAAGGACCACAAATAAAAAAAACCTGACATTAAAGATGTCACTACTTTCCCTAGTGATCATAATTTTGGAGGCCTGGAATACTCAAATACTTTCAGCTTTCAACTTTAATAATCGGGCACTGGCTACGATTTTAATTATAGAGTGGCGAGCAATGAAGTAATAATGTAAAAACCACCACTTGTCAATGTACGTTTCACTGAGTTTTAAGTAAAATATGAAGTGCTTCATCTTCTTACACTCTGAGTGTCTTTGTGAAGATAGAAATGTCATCCTGTAATGAAGTGGGACACAAAGATTTAGCAGTTGAGGAATGAGTGAGTGAATGAATGACATCTCCAGCTGCACTATGTCAAGGCTTCACTGCATTGCATTGTGGGTCATTATTAGCATTATTTTTTGTAGGCTAGCAAGTGGGGTTTTTTACACTTTGATTTAATTACACATTTATGATTTTGTCACACAGAACAAAATGAACAATCGCTAACAGACAACAGTTACCAATAGTAATAATGATGATTTAGCTAAAGGCTGAATTAAAAATAAATAAATAAAAATACATAATAATAGTTTTTAAAACTTAAAAAAGATGTGTTTTAAGTCCATTTTAGTGACAAGTCAAAAGTGTTAACTCTTTAACCCCTGGTGTGTCTGTGGCGAGTGTTTGAATGTATGATTTATTCCAAATATTCATAAATAATTTGGTATTTGGGATCATGTTCACAATGTGCTAATATAATAGGTCTTATTCTTTCCAGCATGCTAAGTGAAGCCCCCCCACCACCACCGCTATCGGTGTAATGGGACGTAAAACACATAAAAAATGGACAATTAGGGCTTTTTTGTTTTGTTTTATTTTGACTGTTTGCAATGTTGTTGTGATTTTCCTTTATTTATTTATTTATTTTTTAATAGTTTGACCATAAAACTGTTGATTTCGAGTTCAACCAAGTGTCAAGAAACAACGTCTCAGGGGTTAAAGGGTTAAAAGTGTTTGGCTTGAACAGTTTAACATGCTGATATTTGCATTAAATTTTGTAATGTTTTTGTAAAATCATAATATGTTGGACTTTTATTGTTGTATTTTCATGTATTTTATGAAAAGCACTTTGTGACTAGTGTCTGTGAAAAGTGCTCTATAAATAAACTTTACTTATATCATCATTTTGACAGATTATGTTCTGTTCTCTTATCCTTACAATTCACTTTATCATTGCATGTGATATTTACCTCCACCAAGAAGGTTATGTTTTTATCCATCTTTTAGTTAACAAGATACTTATGGAAGGATTTTGATGACATTTTCAGGGTGGGTTGGTAAAGGGGAGATCTGGAAACGGTTAGATTTTGGTGGTGATCCAAGATAACTCAAAAACAAAACTTATGGATGAGTTTGACGACATTTTCAGGATGTGTTGGGAGTGTTACAAGGAAAAAATGATTACATTTTGGTAGTGATCTGGAAAAGATCCTGGAATCTGGATCATTTTGGACTGTATTCTCCATTTACTGTGGGGTACAGTTTCTAAGTGATCCAGAATCCAGGATCGCTTCCAGATCACCACCAAAATGTAATCCTTGTCCCATTTCATTTCCAGATCTCCCCATTGCCAACCTACCCTGTTAATTTCATCAAGATCCTTCCATAATTTTTTTTTGTTATCTTGCTAACTAACAGACAGACAGACAAACTCTGGTAAAAACATAACCTCCTTGGCGGACCTCTCTTCATTTGAAGGGGGGAGATCTTTCTTGGTGGAGGTTTGTGCTCTCAGAGTCTATTTAAATATATGTTGGATTGTTGAAGCCCTGACACCATGAGTACTGGGTTTACTACTGGGTACTGCTGAAGCCCTAGGTTAGACCCAAGCCCAAACAATCCAAAAATGTTCAAGTAAATTAACCAGACAATGGTTCAATTTGATCCAGACCGAGTTCACCTCCTTTGTTATGTGGTGCAGGATCAAAACGTCCACATGTCCAAACCATACGGAGCATTTTACTGCAGATTATTTCTTTATTATTTATTATTTTTCCCCTCATATTTGACCTTGACCTTGCTGTACTTTCTCTTTATAATTTACTAGTTTCTAATCGTGTCCTGCGTTGGAGTGATTGTGAAAATGCACGGTGATGTATGTTCTAAAAACTGTAAATTAAGATGAGAAAACAGAACACGTCCAGAACTAGCAGCGCCTCTTTGTCCCAGATAACAGAGGTCAGTATAATAGCTCCATCACGCTGAGACTTTCAAGACAAGCTGTGATTACGTTCCTAACTGAGAGGGGAAAAGTCTCCCACTCTTATTCAATCCATTATCTCGCCTCCTCTCCGTCTTTCTGCCCACTAGTGTGACTGACAGTATAGAGGGATCAGGTCCAGCTTCCAGGGAAAGCAGGGAGACAGGTGTCAAAATGGTCCAGCAAGCAAATCTAACCCTCACTAATCAGCCTTGTTGTTCCTCTACAATCCATGTCTAGTCCACAGCTCTCATTCGGTGTGAAAAACAATTACAGCGGTTTGAAGTTGAGTGCGCACTAACTCACCTGTCTCTTCTGATAAGTGTAAAGACAGAGCAGAGGGAGGGGGGGGGCATTGAACCGGAGAAAGAGGGATGTAGTGCAGAGCATGACGTCAAAAGTGGTTGGATATTGGATATTATACAGTGTGCATAGATGCCATATCGAACCTCTATCACGCATCAGTCACAGCCGCACTGGAACAGATTTATGATCCAGTCACATCACAGATAATGCTTCATTTCAAAAGTGTTTCATAGCCAACGACACCTGGAAACCAACTAAAAGTTACAGTATTTTTGTTCGTTTTTTTTTTTTTTTAAATATGAAACTTAACCCATCAATTCCCATTTCTGCTTTTATTTCTCTATAACTTGTGTAAAATGATTTATCATCATTTATTATGACATTATTCTCTGTATTTTATGGGGGGTTTTTTTAGTGACCATTAGGTACTTTTCCTATATTTAATTTAACAATCCTACAGATGTTTGTAAAAGCTCATTAAAATTAAATGTTATAACAAAAAAAAAGAGAAAACTGAAGAAAAAGTGACTATTTCTACTGTCATTGATACACTTTCATGGATTTTACTGGTGATTCAATGTTGTAGAACATGATGGTGTTTCCATGGTAACTACAACGTCTCTGAACGTCCAAATAGATCAGATGTGATGACCAAGAAATGATGACAAGTTCACTTAATACATTATTTTAGGTCATCAGTGGCTGTTTTCTTTAACTTTATGGGTTCAAATCCCTACTTTTCTACTATTCATACGTGCACTTTATTTATTACTGTTGTAACTATGAAATTTCCCCAAGGTAGTATAAATATTGTATTGTATTGTATTCACTCTTTCATAGTTGGGTGACCAAACATTGAATATTTTTTCTTGCTTATGTTTTAATGGAATTTTCACAAATAAAAAAGCTAAAATGACATAACCAATAGTCCAGTTGGATAACATAAGAGTTAAAATTCACATAGCACATTATGATGTGCAACCAAACAGTCTCAGTGTCACGTCATGTAAAGTGTTTTTTTTTCTATTTTTAATGAAAATGTAAGGGTTTCTACCCACTGACTCAGCTTTGGGACGTCCACATTAACCCTCAAAGACCTCAACAGCCACCAGTGACCACAGACATCCACTAATAAAAAATGTTTAATAACTTCTGGTTCTCTAACCTTATCCATATATGTCAGTTATTTCAGTAAAAAGCAGGTTTTCATCTTTTCATGGTCATCAAATCTTACCCATTTGTAAGTAACGGCACCTCCACAGTGAACGTACAACCATTAAACATTGATTCACCAGTAAAACCAATGTAGTTTGGCAAATAATGGTTGTACATGTTTGATTTTATATTAAAAAAAAATCACTTTATCTTCAGTTTTCTCTGTTGCTATACTCACCTTTGATTTTACTGTTTTATTTAAATGATCAGTCATAACCATTTAATACAGGAATACATTTTTATTCCATACATTTACATTTTCACATAAAATGCTACATACAGACAGTATTATGATAATAAATTGTGATGTCAGTAAAGTAAGTTTAAATATGAATAATAATACATTTAGTAGCTCTGGGACTTTAAGAGTTAAACCACTCCCTAGCAACTGCTTTCTTACATGCCTCGAGTAAAACCTTCTTTCAACACATCATAAATGTTACATCACCAAGCAGGGTTATGGAATTCCATATCCCGCAATTATTTTAATAGCAGCATGATTTTATTTTTTATTTTTTTGCCAATGTGGTCTTATTTTTGTCCAGTATTTGAATGGTCCGACTAATCTCAACCATTCTCATTCTTTCTACTCAGCCTCTTTCAGTGCAATTTTGTACAAAGGTGCCTACTTTTTATTTTAGGTGTTATAAAGAAATCCTTCCTTCATTTTACAGTATTTGTAGATGTAGATTACGTTTGACACTTTTTTTCCTGTGTAGTTTGGATTTTCAGCTCTGCATCCCATGTAATTATCCTGATTCCTCCCCATTTTGTCCAAGTTCTTAGTAAAAAGAAGATATTCCTAGAACATTACTGTTCGTATGCATTAGCCATCACTTCAATCACCTTATTTAAAGTGTTCACTCTTTTGTGTTATAGTCTCTCAATTATGGGTATATATATATATATATATATATATATATATATATATATATACATTTTTTTAATCGTTATTTTCAGTCCATCCTTTATCTTCAGATCCTGGAAGCTGACAAATTGACCACTTTCTGAAACTCCACAGATTCCATTAAATGCTCCTGAGTGAAACATTTAATTTCAGCAGACTAATTTGTATTACTGTCTTTTGACTTTAGCCCACAGTGGGAGGGGGTCTGAAGGAACCTTTTAGTTCCTGAGGCTTGGGTTCTGTGGTTAAAAGGTTTCAATACTCTCAGTAAAAACCCAGCTTTATAACCTACTACTTGGAGCCATGGAAAAAAATAATATATATTTCAAGACCTGAATCCTACTGAAAACCTCTGGAACACGATCAAGCAGGAGATGGATGGTCACAAACCATCAAACAAAGCTGAGCTGCTTGTGTTTTTTTGCTCCAGGAGTGGCACAGCACAGCCAATAGCAATGTGAAACACTGCTGGATGCCAAGAAAACATGCATGAAAGCTCTGACTTGGACCAAGTTTGTCCAAGTTCAAACACTAGTATTGTGTTGTTTAAAAATGAGCTTGCCATTATTCAAGGTCTGCATTATTTACTGTTTTAACCTGAGGCCTGTTTCATGAACCAAAGTTTAACAGATTAGCCAAGTTTTCTTTTTATTCCGGCTGTTTTGTCTGACTTGCGGTGAAACTAGTAAAGATGAATTAGTTTAACTGTGGCTCACATTTTCTTACAATGTGTGGAATTGTAATAGTACTTTTACAAAAGAAAGTTCATTTGCTCAAAAAGAGGAAGTTCCACAGTATCTTAAAGTTTAGCTTTAAGATTTTAGATTATTGAGAGTACATACATATAGTCAAAATAACACCAGTCAGATGTACATTGGGAAATTTAAATTTTGCCATTTTGAGCCAAACTGTGTTAGCATGTTTTTCGCCAACACACAATGCTATTTTTGGATCTTTTCTAAAGTTCGAAACAACATCACATTTGGTGGTCGTAAGTAGAGGGTCCCTAAAGAAAAACCGAAGTGTCCTGAGGTCTTCATATCATCAGATAGTGTGGTTCAACCTTCGGATATAATTTCAGTTTGTATTAGAACCGCTGCTGCTGGTAAACAATTATGTCATGCTCAGAGAAAAGTTCATGGGAAGTTTGATATATGCAAATAGTTTGTATTATGCAATGTGTGTGCAAATGTCAGGATGTGACTAGTAATCGACGTAACAAATTAAGCAGGAATTAAAACGGGTTGTACAAATCCACTTTATTGCTAGAATTACTTTTGGTTTAACTATTAGGGTCTAAATATACAAAATAAATGAACCAAGGTATAATAAAAGTGGGTTTAGCAAAATATGACCACCTTTAAAGTTCGCTAATGTTATTGTGAGTCATGTATTCAGTTGATTGATCACTCCATTATGGGGACAATATTTAAAGTGCTTTTACTGTTTTTTAAGAGTGTTAATGGTTGTGGCCCTGCTTATTTATCAGATCTGCTTTTGACATATGAGCCCTTTTGGACCCTCAGGTGCTTGGGTAGTAAGCTTTTAACTGTCCCTACACTTCACACTAAAACACATGGTGGAAACAGTCGACCTGAGGATCTGAGGTCCAGTACCAGTGTTCATATTTTTAAAGGTAAACTGAAAACCTACATTTTTAACTTAGCTTTTAATTACATTTTAATCTTAACATTATTTAACTCTGCTATTTCATGTATTCACTTTTATTTTTATTACAATTATTATTTATTTTAGTCCTTTTAATCTTTGAACCTGTTCCTACAACTACAGGATAATAGGAGGTGGGTCTGATGTCAAGCACTTTGTGCTACATGTATTATATATGAGAAGTGCTATATAAATAAACTTTTAATGATTTCATTGATTGATTGATTGATTGAATATTGCATTGAATCTCACTGTAATCTAGCATAATGTAATGTAAATGCACTCTAACCTATTATACACTACCATAACACATCATATTGTAATGTACTGTATCTTATATACTTTATTGAGTACTTCCAACTGTTCCCAGTGCCTTACTTAAGAAAATAAACCATCGTTCCTGACATTACATTCTGTGCAAAACATGATTGTTAAACTTCACAGTGTATAAGAATACTGTCTAAGAAAGTTCTGGTTGTCAATGTCATTGTCAAAATGAAGACAATTCATTTTCACAGGCTTAAATATTTATGACGTTTTAAACTCTGTTTTTATCTGTTAAACAGTGTTCATATAAAAAAAAAAGGATTCATTAATTAACTATCAACAGCTCGTGGTTGTGTTTATTCAGAGGGGACTCTCTCCCAGCAGCAGCAGGAGGGGGAGGGGAAGGGGGAGGAGGGGGAGGATATGTGAGCTTTAAAGAAACTGGGATGGACAAGGCACCACACACTCATGTATTGAAATAATAGCTGACAAAGATCCTCAGCATTTGTGTCAGTGTAATGCTCAGTGGCACCAAAAGCAGCGGCACTACGGCAGCCTCGGCTTTAATTCGTGGTGATGGGCCGGGGACTCTCTGCAGGCCGAGAAGGCCTACTGATGCGGTCTGCAGTCGAAGCTAATGCACAGGCTTGATGGGAGATGAGTAAAGGGTGTGTGTGTGTGTGTGTATGGGAGGGGTGGGGGTGGTGGTTGCAGCCAATGGGTACATGCTGAAGTAAGACCACAGTGACAGTTAGCAGCTGCGAGAACTTTCATTTTCACTCAGCAGGAGTTGGCGTTAAGTAAGAGCGTTTGAGAGCTTTGACAGAGGGGTGTCGCAGCTCCGTGATTAAATGGCAACTATGTGCAAACCTCCACAAGTAGCTGAGGGTGAACGATGGAGTTTGACTGGTCAGGGGGAGGTGAAGTCATCGCCGGGACGCTTTGATCAGACGCTCATGACATTGGTTTGGATCCAGACATGAAAGATGATTTGACCAATAAATTACAGAAAATAATTTTAAAAGAGCTTTATCATGTTTATTTTACTGGAGTTGACTGAAGTTCACAGTCTTAATCTGAAAGAGTTGCTAATATTTTAGCACACAGCTGAAATAATAAAAGGAGGTTCTGCAGTGAAAAAGGACTGTGTTACATAAATGACCTGTATTTAATGACGTAATTAACATGAATACAGTAATATAGACACAAAACACACCTAAATACAAAAAATATGTTGATCAGTTGGTCTGTGAAATATCAGAAAATGCTTGTACAAATATTAAAAGATATTGATTAAGGGCAGGAGTGGAATAGTTATGAAGTCTGTCAAGTCATATCAGGGTTCAGTTGCATAATTCAGGTGATTATTGTGGACATATGACAAAGTGCAACTTCTAAACGAACATTTTCTTCCATCATTTTGAGGCCGATTATAAGATAAGTTCACATTTTACATATTTGTTTATTTAGTTTCTCTATTTAGTTAACCCTTTAAGACCGTGAACTATTCCTGTGGTGACTTCCAGATGTGTTTTTCTCTACATTAACCTTTATAGCACACTATTATCTTTAACATTTTTCAGTGAAAAGCTAATATGTTTCTATATTTAATCTACAACCGCTGTCATTTTACAAACCATGTGGGTTTTATGGGTAAAATTTTAAAAAGTATCCAAATGGGTCACACCTGATCGCAGAAAAAAAAACTGTAAAAGGCAATTATTACCTGAATTACTACACTATACTGGTAGAATTCCTAGTTTTATAATAATTAAACAACTTACATAAGAGAAAATTTAGTGATTTAAGTTATTACACTGGAAAAAATAACAATTTTACCAAGTGTATTTTTCTCATTTATATTTTATCAAATTAAAATAAGACATAATCACCTAAAAAGTACATTTCAGTGAAATATAAGAACTTATTTTCAGATATTTTTGCTCAACTCAAGCAAAAATATGTTGTTTTTCTTTTTTTTAATGTGTATATAGCCTACCCATGCTAGACCCACCTAGCGACAGCACATCTTATGTGTTACAGTAGTAGTCTAGTTTCGCTCAATGTAACTTTTGGTTAGATTTACCTGAAACTGGTCAACGAATCACAGTGAAGTAGGGCCAGAGGGCCGGCTTAACAAAGTGATGCTGCAATGATTCAGAGAGAAACAACCATAGAAGAAGAACAACAATGGGTGGTGATTTCCTTTTATCAAAGATGAGTGAAGAATGTGAGGAAACGTCAGCAATCTTTAAATTCGTTCAGGGAGTAAAGCGGAAAACGGGTCAAAAACTTGTCTATTGCATACAGAGGATTTGAAAGACAACCTTTTAGCCCCGCCCCCCTGCCTATGAAGTGTTTCTAGACCTATACATGTAATGCATAGGGATAGCGAGGCTAGGCTAATGTGTATATATATCAGGAGATGCTTTTGGTACCCATGGGTGTTTAGGTTTTCAGGGGTTAAAATGTAAAACTGATCTGTGAAAAAAAAACCAAAAACTTGTCATTTCAATCTTCAGCAGTCTTTAATATGTTTTTGTTTCTCCCAAATCAAGATTTATCCCCTTTTTTTTCTCTCTTATTCATTGAACCAAAACAATAGCGTGAAGAATGAAGAATCATTAAACCCCAAAGCCAACAGATGTGACAAACAAACTCTCCTACAGCTGTGGAAAGTTGGCACAAATGGATTAATACTAAATCATTTAAACCGTTTCTACCATCAGTTGTCATTTGTCAGATATTTAAAAACAGTCCTGTCACAACAAAGACGTAAATGTTTGGGCTGTTTTGTTGTTAGTATGATAAGCTCGTCACGTACGTTACAGACGAATTGATTTATTGAACAAATCAGCCCGAGCGATTCATCCGTACTTATTCTAAAACTGTAACAAATTGCAGTTGACTTCACTTCAGTGTGTGCCATCCAACCCCTCAGGAAAAAAGAGCAATAAAAAAAGCCACAACTCCCTGCATGGGATGGCTTCACTTTCAGGGTCAGTAGACTTTCCAAAGTAACAAGCTGAGCATATGCCGCCGCGGTTCCCCTTATGTCCCAAGAAAGACCCAATTAATTCATCAATCTGTACACCTCTGTCACTGCCTGGTGCATTCAAGGCCCTTGCCAGCAGAGCTCCATCCATTACCAGCCAGGTTGTTCAGCCCTACCCCCCCCACACCTCAGCCAGCCTGCCAAACAGCCAGCCAGGGTGGCTGCTGGGTAATTACACATTGCCTTGACAACTCACATGATTGTTTTCCTAGCAGTATATTACTTCATTAGTACTTCCCAATATGCCGTATTTTTTAAATGTCACTTCTTTTTTTTTTGCCGCCAACTCTGAGTCCAATCTCCACTCGTCTGTATATCATAACAATCATTAATAACTGTCAGTCGGCAGCATCACTTCAGCACTCGGGCTGCCTCATTAGCATGGCCCAGCATTTGTTCTGCAGAGAGGCTGATTATTTTCTACAACAGGCCAGGCCAATTACTTTAGTGAAATGGTATCACATAAATCAAAACTTAACAAGGTGGCAAATTTGAAGTTATCAGATTCCAAGAGACACCGTAACTAATATGTCACTGTCACAAGAGCTCTCTGCAGGTATGCCTCCACCATACCAAATATATCATCCCACAGGATCTCACAGGGGTTCTCTGGGAAATTACCATATTCAGAAAAGTGGGAGCGCAGGAGGTATGAAAATGTAAACGGCGAAGTTCAGGTAAGGAGGCAGGGTTTAGACAGCGGGGAGGAAGTAGTCAGATTCCCAATGATTTCCATCGACAGAAGTACAGATAAGAGTTAGTAATCAGTAATAGTTAAAGCATCTCTTCCCTATGTGATAAGTGTTCCTCTGCTTTATGGGACTAACGTATGCTTGGCACTACAGCCTGGAATGGTGGTGGCCAAAAAACTGGTACTACTGACCTGGAAAGTCTCTGAATTTTAACTTTGGTCTCCACAATACAAATGTAAAAACAGCAGCATGGGGACCCTTTTTGGCTCAATGTCAAATTTGTGCATCTTGATGAACTCGTAAATATACAGTCTGATATGGTCAGATGCTTTTTTCGTTTTTCTTTATTTTATTCAGTCTGGCAGTTTGTTTTGACGTATTGTAATGTGTATTGTTTTGGATATTGTTTTCTGTATTTTACGTTAAAAAAAAATTCGAAAAACTTAATGATGAAAAAAACAGTAATAGTTAAAGCTAAATGTTTACTTTATTCTCTGATTGGTTTCTACAAATTCTGAAGGTGATTAATAATGATAAATAGCATAATCTAGAGCCAGTGGATGGGTTCATATACAGATGTATCACACATTTTATCCAATTTGTGGGGGAAAAAAACAAAGAAAATTCATGCATTTCTATCCACTATTCCTTTAAAGAGTTGGTTTCATAACAGCATCACACCACCATCATACCAACCCTGGGTCATTTGTTACCAGTAGAAATCTTTTCAATGCATCAGAAAGTAAAAGATTAGCCCATGATAGACTTTATTATCCTTTATTTTTGCTCTTCTTTGTCTGTGTTTTAGTGGTAGAAAAATAATACAGTATATTGTTAGCTCTTCTTAGCTTAGCGCATTAGCTTAGTGCTGCAAAGTTTGTTTCACTGGTTTATATGATGAAATTATTAGTGACATATGCAGGTCTTCAATTGTTACCTTGTTTTTAATAGTTATGTGCTTGTTGATCGAGTTGCGTTTTGCTGACAAGAACTATATTTTTTCACACTTTAAACCTGATGTTCCTCCGGCTATTCCTACAAGCGTTAAGCAGGATTACTATGGCAACGCGTTTACGAAGCTGCAACTGAGTAGCACCTCGTCGTACTCAGACAAAAACCTGAAACTTATCTGAATTAACTCCCGCACTCCTGTTTTTTTATGTAGCTCTTTAGAGATAGTTGTGTTTTATTGCTATTTTGAATGTAATTTGGAATTCCTGTTTATTTCTTGGATTAATTCAGTGAACGATGAGTCATATACAAACACATAATTCATGGAGTCTGTTTCCTTTGCACACATTCACATTTTAGCAGTACACCAAATTTGTCACCTGTGTGCATGCCAAGTTGCTAGTTTTAATCAAATTCACCATTTCCAATAATTTTTTTCATTCAAAAATTGACAATGTGAATATAAACATCTGGACATAGTGAGACACATTTAGTTAGTTATGTCCGAAAATCTCAAAAAAAAAAAAAAAAAAAAAAAAAATACACTAGATTCGGAAAGAAAAGCATGTAAATCTTCCTTTTTCACAAGCTGGAACTATCAAGTTTTAACATGAAAAATGACTCCAAAGAGCCACAGATTAATTTTCTGTCAAGCAACTGATTAATCGTTGGATTTGAACTTGAATGAACTGCTGTAATTTATAATAAATCATTATATCTTAGGAATTCTGTCACCATGAGACCAAACAAAGTGGGGTTAAGAGAACAGTTTTTGCCTCTGAGGTGTAGTGTAGTATATGAATAACGCTGTATAAAGTAAAAAAAAAAAAAAAAAAAAACTCAGGGATCGCAGTAATATTGTGTTTAAGTACTGTACTTGAATAACTTGTAGATGTTATATTAAACCACTGGCAGAAGCTGAGATGATAGAAAGAGACTGATCCTCATATAATGTCTTTTCAGGCCATCTTGAGCAAAATAACATGGCTGTCCTCTCTAGGAGCTCTGCTTTTACTATTTACATGATGATGTTCATCCATCACATCATGACAGCTACATCAAACCAACAACAAACATGCAAACCCAGCAATCTAAAATATGCTGACGCCACATGCAGACACATAAATACAGACCACTTTGGCTCTGCCCTGAGTGTCTTTTTTTTTTTTTTTTTTTTTCCTCTGTTTAAACTAGATTTTCCATCTACTGGGAATTCCCACAGCCCAGAATGTGTGATAAAGTACACTTCTGTCCGTTAGCTACTGACACGAGAGCGATTGCAGAAGCGGTGTAAATGGGTTTCTGTTTGTTTGCCCTTGTTTCTTCAGCCTCCTCCTCCTCTTCCTCCTCACAGAAGCTACAGTACGCGCCGCAACAATGGCCGGTTTTTACTCGTTAAGAGACGGATCACCCCTTAAAACTACCACTAAAACATTCACCTCATCTTGATGTTATTTGCTCCATTTGTTTTCCCGCCGTCTGCCGCGCCACGTCTGCTCGTTTCTCATTTTTAAGTGAGGATCGAGGACAGATGGATGCGAACTCAAAGTTTCTGATCTTTAGCAGAAGTTATGGAGGGTTATCTTTGGCTGTATATCTCTGCTCTGGCAGCGCTCCCCTAGTGATGAAGGATTAACCACCGCAGCTGTCTCTTCCCCAGGATGATGCAGTGCACTGCTCCTCGACACGACAGCATCACTTAATCTTAATGTCCGCTTCTCCAGAGCGGCCGCACAGGACAAAGCCAATCAGCATCACATGCCACGGGGATGGACCTACAGCTTGGCCCTGGAGTTTCTCACCCTCACAGGCCTATTCATCAACTTCAGCCACACCAATCCCAGAGTTCCCCTCTCCTAAACCACAGCTGAGCCGGCCAGTGATGTATAGAGCAGCATGGAGGGGGCTGAGAACACTTATCAGATTGCACATTATGCACTGCTTTGTGTTGCCGAAGTAAAAAAAAAAAAAAAAAAAAGAAAAGTAAGAGAAGGGAGGAGATGTAATGAATGCGCTCAGCCTTCCTTCAGTGCAGACCACCTATTTGCCGCGTTTAAAGAGATATCTGCTCAATAGTGTTCTAGCATTAAGGATGGGGTAGATCTAGAATAATGATCACTGTTCATTTAGATAAATTGCTCTTGGGGAATCCATTTGTAAAGATCTGAATTCAGCTGCTTCTATCTAGTACATGCGAGTGGTGCCAGGGTAATTATAGTTCAGCAAAACAAAGTTAGAAATAGCTATAAATAATAAGAACTGCGAAAAACAATATCGATATAATACAGATGTATCGATTATCAGATTTGGAAATTAACAGTTTTATGATTATCTATGAGGTTTTTTTAATATACACATATAGGAATATTAATTTTGAGTTCCATTCAATATGTTATTGGATTATTTTACTTTCATTGTTTGCTAGAAAATAAAACATAAATTCTAAAATCGAATAAAAACTGCAAACATCAAAATGAAAGAAATTTTCTATCCACGATTCACATTTTTTATTCCATATACGGCACAATACGTACATTTTAAGTCCTATAAACACGGTAATGAAAAATATATTTATTCATTTTACTGTATTATTGTACTTTCTTTATTAGAACAGTTCAAAGATACAGCAAAAACTGACATATTGTAGTTTTTGTGGTTGCAAGTATTGGTTATTTTCCTCGTCAATCACTAATAATCAGTATCAGCCCTGAAAATAACCCCATAAGTCAATCCATAACTACAACGGACCAGAACTGTACATTCAAACAGCTCTATTTTTAGTTCAGACAGTGCTTCACTTTCTATATGAATACAATTTTACCTCTAATAATATCACAGATTCTTTCATCCAACATTTATTACCTTCCATAAATCACGTCTGCTCTTAATAATCCACTAAAATCACTCAATAAAACCAAATCTACTTCACTAAAACTACACTGAAAAACAGCACACGAAGGTAAACTGATATAACTCTGGACCAAAATCCATCCAACGCCATATGTGAGACACATGTTCCTCATCATCATGAAAGAAAACGCAGTATCTGTCGTATGATGTAAAGCATGTAAAACTGTTAAGTCAAAAAGAGTCAGACCAGATGATCCATAGACAATAGAAAATATCAAACAAAAAAGCACAACAGATACAGCAGAGCCTTTAAAGAACTCTGACTGAGTGATAACAGTAGGGGGGAAAAAAACTGTATCTTTGGTGTATCGTGACCTAAGCTCATAATGTAAAATTATGCTAAACAATGTCATGATGATAGCATTCCCATAGCAATGCGAGTACTTCGCCAACACCAGCCATCAACCCCCATTCTGAACCCGATAATAAAGAGATGACACTTTTATGATACCATAATTAACAGCGCTCTAGGATGAAATTAAATCAATATGCCCATCTAATATCATTTTCTCTAGTTATGCAAATCAAACATTCAAAGCCCTTGGAAAGTGATATGAATTGCTTTCACATTTCAGTTCACACATATTATCATATCAGACCTCTTGGGTTTGATGACACGGAGGATGGAGGGGGGACTTAACGATGTGGAGACTGGAGAGAGGAGAGTGCTGCAGACTGTAGATTAGCTGCCAGAGACAACACCGTGATAATGTGCACAACGAGGGCTGAGATTAAAACCATTCTGCTTATTTCTCACATGGAAAAGAGCCAGTGCGGAAGGTTTAAAGAAGACGGAAACATGCAGGACGCGAGGAAAACAATAGCATGATGAAAAATAGCACCAATGGCCCTATAGCCCACTGGCACGTTCTACCAAGAATCAATAGCAGCTTGAATTTGTGAGGTTGTCAGGCTCTGTTGCTATGTTAGAGTCCTGTGGACTTAATGTAGGCCATCAATCACCCATGAGAAGCGGGTGGTACTTTCACCAGAGGAAAACAACTAATTTAATTAAAGTCCATATAAGGCTTCCTATCAGTGCTCAGTAATTATTTTGATATCTCTAAATATTACCCATTATAAGTAAAGGCATTTATTTTAAATATATATATATATATATATATATATATATATATATATATATATATATATATATATATATATATATATATATATATATATTTATTTATTTATTTTTTTAATTGTCAGAAATTCTAAATCTACATTTCTTTAAAAAAAATTAAATTTGTAGATATTTTCCCAAGGAAGCTACATAAAACAACAGTTTTGGTAGGTTGATTAAATCTAGACATTGGTGACCTTAGGTTTGTTTGACCCAAATGACTTCCTATCAGTGCTCAATAACAACTACTGTGTATTTACATCACACTTACATCACACTGTGATGTACAATATGTGGCCCCTGAACTAAACTGAGTTTGACACCCCCGATAAAGCAGTAGAGTCATGTCTGACAGAATCTGATCAGTAATTAGTAATTAGAACTGTCAACCATGTATTTAACCTCCATAATTGTATGAAAATATCCGTCATTGACCAAATTATGTGCCAGGGTGGATTTATTTACAGCTAAAAGCACAGACGAGGATTATATATACAGTTGTGGGGGGAAAAATTATTACACCACTCTTTGTTTTATTTTCAGTTTCTTGTTAATTTTAATATCTGGTACAACTAAAACTACATTTGTTTGGTCAAATAGAATCAGTAAGCACTGCCAGAATTTATCTATATATAAGGCATTATACAGCGCACTGTCATCATTTTTGGAGAAAATTCAAGTCTTTTAAGTGCGCCTTATATTCCAGAAAACACGGTAAATAAATAAATAATGATAATACATTTTGTTTGTATGGTGTTCTTCATAGCACTCAAAGACACTATATACAGCAGATAAAAACATAAACCAAATGAAAAAAAAACAGGGAAAAAAAACAGTTAAATGAATCAGTATTTAAACATTAAAAGCAAGCTTAAATACGTTTTTAAAAAATGATTCAAAGGATGTTGAGGTTGAAGCAGTATCAGACAGGAAGGGAGAGGGAGTTTCAGTATCATTTATGTTAGAAAAACAATAGTTTTCTAAGTAAACATTCCAGTTTAATGTGTATCCATGTGTTCAGAGATTGAAAACAGAGTCATCCCACCCTATTGTGTTCATATCTACTACAGTATGTCTTTGTGTAATGAAGCTGCACCTGAAACATCAAAGCCAGGTGTATAAATCAGTGCACGACCTGCAATACATGAAGGTCAGCATGGATACCCTTGGGAGATGAGAGATGGACCGTACCAGTGTTCCAGACAAATCCATATCATGTAAAGAATACACTTCCACAACCACAAGCAACACTTAAGGAAATTTAAGCTTAGAACTGAAGCGGTTGTTGCTGCTTCACCTTCATGACAGATTAACTGAGGACAAATCCACATATTGTGATTCACATCGTTAGAGAGGATATGAAACTTACAACCAGACTTATCTCACATATCTTATCTTACATATACCCTTCCTCAAATGATCCGTTTTCAAAGGAGGAGCCTTATGTAAAATCCTTGCATGTGATTGGATGAAAAATCTGTCCGTCATCTTGACTGATGCGCTGCTTCATCCACTCATGTTGAAGTCAAGCCACTTAATCAGCGAAAATAGATTTCATCAGGTATATACGCATCAACAGAAGGGCTTTAAAACTACCATTTATATGTGATGTTTATTTATTTTTATTTTAAAAAAATGCAGTTTTACTTTTTAATTTTGAGAAATTGTACTTTTACTTAAGTGGAGGAGTTGAATCAGTACTTCTACTTTTACCAGAGTATTTTTTCACACAAGTAGCTGTACTTTTACTGAAGTGCAGAATGGGAGTACTTTGAACACCTCTGCTGAAGTAGCATTAGCATCTATAAGAGAAGACAGCGAACAGTTGCTGCACAAACTTGAAAAAAATATCAGCTCAAACTGGTTCATGTGTTCTCTGTAGAAATTAACTGTTTTATTTCTATACTGCACATTTTCCAAATAAGCAACAGCATGAAACCTAGCTGGATGTTATTCTGGGATGGTAAACACACACAGAGCGAGAGGGAGGGGGGCGTGTTCCTTCACGCATTGTGAGCCAATCAGAGACGCCTCATCACAGTGTCATGGATATGTATGAAGAAGTACTGTTAAACTCTGTTGTTCCACCTCAAGTCATTTTTCTACCCTCCAAAAACAGCTGGATGTTTTTTTTTTAAATAGAACCAACACACAATGCATTCAATAACAATAGAGAACACAGTAATATTAAATAACCATGGACTGACTCCTTTAAACGTCCATCCACAAACAACATAAAAACACCTAACTGGCACAAACACTGGCAGAAACTGTTGGACTTCAACCAATGGATAATACTGTCCATTGCAGAGGCTTTTAAAAAACATTTAGATCAATCACTACAGCTTTTATAAATGGTCTTCCATGTATTTGTGTATTTGTGGTGTAATGGAAGTCGAATGACACGCATGCTGTTTTCACTCACAGCCTATTTTTATAGAGAATAATGGTCAAAAAAAAGTGTTGGTGCCCAACATTACAATGTCACAGTGAAGTCAAATCATTTAATCCTATTACACATCTGTGGGAAATGTAGTTATTTCCCAGCGGTGGCAGCACATGAATTTGTCCTAAAATCATCCCAGTATGGATGTTAGAGTTGAGAACATGCAGTGACTCATGCCGAGCATATGTGGTGAGAGAACAGCATGTGCTATGATTGAAGAGCATAATGCAGAACATAACGGGTGAAGAGTTACACCTTTACACCTGACTTTGAACACATGAGCAAATTAGCGACGTGAGAACAAGCTGGAGAACATATGTTGGTCTTTACTGATCACATTCAACTGTAAGAGTACACATGTAAATGTTCGCAGCATGAAGTAACAGATTCATGAAATCGTTTGGGCAGTTTTCATCTGTTTTATAATTCAGGAAGGAATTTAAGCTGGTTTTAAATGACTGTTGGAGTTACTTTTTCTGTTTATTACATAAGGATTATTTTCAGTTCATTCATATTGTCTTCTGCAGCCTACTAAGCCAGGTTAATTGTTACCATGGTAACAGTACACAATGACAACTATATGAATCACACCTAGCTGTTCACAATCAACATGTATTGCGGTGCAGCTCATTTGCCATTTTCAAAACAACGACATGTCTGGACAATTTATATTAGAGCTTTACAAGATGACTGATGTTCGGAATTCAACTGTCATTGTGTCTGCGCTGCACCCAGTCCCTTTGACTTCAATGTAACTCTGATCCAGTTCAGATTAAGGGTTCATTTATTTATTGTCTACATTACAGACACAGACGGATATGGATGGAGTGTTCTGTCTGTCCCCTGTGTACACTCCATATATAATTCTGTCCATTTTCCGGGAGTTGGCAGATGTGTTTCTAGGCAGTTTTACCAGGAACCATAGCAGCAGTGTTAACATTTGAACAGAAAAAAAAAGCCATAAATACTGAAACTTTCCAAAGAACAACTGTGTGAGTTAAGTGAAAAACTAGATATATTCATGACAACTACTCTTAGGATCCACAAGATTATTGTTATTGACTTTTTTTCTTCTTCTCAAAAAAAACTTGACTCTTCTTCATAGTATTCAGCAAGTATGTTAATTAAAAGCAGCTCCATCTACTGAATTAAGAAATGCTCATTTCAACATAGAGGACACATGGAAGTATGACTGTAGTGAAGCATGCAAACTTTAGAAACAGACATACTTTCATAAATACGTAAAGCAAACATAAATTCATCTTAAAGGGATAGTTCACTATTTTTTTTACATGAATCTGTATGGGATCAGTGGCTTTACTCTGGTGCACCCACAGTGACTTACCCCCGACAGTGTCCCGTGAGTCGAGTTCTGGTCCGGTTTTGGTCAAAGCGAAAGTAGTCCCGGCAGGTTTCTTCTCAAAACAGTATGTGTTCAAATGAGTGATTTATTTTCTCTCAATAGCGATCAATGCACGTTGTCACTGCTAACAGCTGTGCACCTGCACGTAGCAGCCACAAACACTGCTGAACAACTGATGAAAGTAGTTTGCTAAGGCACACAGCTGTTAGCAGCGACAACACTCATTGATCGCTATTGAGAGAAAGTAGCTCCAAGCAACTACGAGGTGTGAGTTTTTGTTCTGTGACAGTTTTGTTATGAAAATAAATCACTCATTCAAACACAAACTGTTTTGAGAAGAAACCTGCCGGGACTACTTTCACTTTGACCAAAACCGGACCAGAACTCAACTCACAGGACAATGTCAGAGGTAAGTCACTGACGCTGATCACGCACAGATTTATTTAAAAATCTCTTTAAGGCTCTCCGTCAGCTCCCAGTTATGTTTAATGCACAGCCAAACTCTAGCCGGCCTCTGCATCTGAGCCATGAATCGTGACTCAAGATTCACAATAGGTACCAAACCGTAGATAGGTACCATTGCTTCCCTAATATACATACACATAACCAGAACATCATCAGCTAAAAACTTAATAGAAACCAACATGTGGTCAACAGAACACAACACAAACCTTAAATGTGCCAATATCCAAAAGAAGCTAATAGCCTCAGACTAGCATATGTCAGGAATATTTTTATAAAACAACAGACAGATATAACAAACTTTGGAGTGTTAAGCTAACACTAAGCAGATCCCACAGTATTAGTATTATATTATTATAAATAACTATAATTTATCTACAACTACTGTCTCCATTCAGCTATTCTAATGTTTTGTGTGACAGTAAAGTGAACCTCACTATTTAATTAGTCATATACTGTAACCCAACCTACATACGAGGTTATATTCACCATTTCCATTTGACATTTTACTCTTCTTCTCAGCCTGAACTGCAGTTTGGCTTGACAGAAGTACTCTTTGCCAGAATAAGAGTTACTATTTATGTCATACATGGGATTCTACTGCTGCATTATCGCTTTGAGAGTGCTCCTCACTACATAAAAGAACAAAACATTTCAAAACTGCAAATACTCCCAGAAAATGGCAGGTTTTGAAGGTAATGTGCCACTGACTTTTGTACGGATTTAGTCATTTTAGTGCCACAACAGGCCACCATTTCACAAATGGTAGCTAAAATTAAAAAAAAAAAACAAAAACAGATACCTTTTTACTTTAATTATAAAATAGAGGATAGAAACAGACCTATTGCGGATGTAAGTGTGGAGATAAGTCTGAATATAGAACACTAGGTGATGCTACAAAACAACATCGATGGAATATAATATTGCTCTATTTTCATGCTCATAATAAATAAAAAAACAACCGTAATCTTCTGAATTTGTTGCTTTTTTTGTAGTAGTTGTTGTATCAAACTAGTACAGAGCCATACTTCCTGTGCGGCTGTTTTATCCACATTTCTTGGATTACATCCTTTAAAATGCAGCCACTAGGTGTTTCAAAAGCAGATCTTTATTTATTGATGCACAGCAAATTAAAGTTGAGACTTGGCATTTTCACGTAGCATCCATTATTTTACCTCAATATTGCTGAAGCTCGGAAAGATGTGTAATTGCCCAAATACCTCCAACATCTGCAGTATAATAAACCTCCAAATTAAACACCGCTGCTGCAGTGGTGCAAGACACTGTAAAACGAGCTAAATTATAACTTGAAATTCCCCAGGACACATGCTACCACCCTTTTTAGCATCCCTGCATTTGTGCAGTGGGAGGCGAGGTGAAAGTATACGGCCTTTCCCTTTATGGATATGAGACAAAAGGGAGGCTGTGATGGCTGGGCGCAGACAGGGCGAGCGGCGGCGGAGGGGGAGCCTAATGGCCGTGATTAATGACAATGGGCCAGAGGAGAGCTGGGACACAGGCGCTACATATATCATCCCTTCTCATCAGTCTGTGCACCTCTGTGGCCTCTTCTCTGCAAACCAGCACACTACAGTGGAAAAAAAAAAGAAAGAAAAAACCCCACCTCATCTGCTCTCAGTCAGCACAGCGTCGAGAAGCTCCTCGTACGGTTCTTTATGGGCCTCGTGGATGATAGCTGAGCAAGGAAATGACATGTAGAATAAGATATAATAAGTAAAGGGGAGATGGCTGCGTGTGTGATCGCTCATGTTTTTCATGGACTGAATACTTCCCCGTGCTTAAGTCACATTTCCAAGGTCTAATCTTCCATATGGGGGGGAAGATGAGTTATTGGCTATTTATGAATAGAAGTGATGATGAATGGTGCTGCATTTATCTGCATAAGTAACTCCAAGGGCTGGCACGAAGGTTCAGGCGGCGATAATAAACATAGTTTGCACTCAGGGGCAGCTCTTTATTTATGAGGCTCTGTGAACAGACATTATGTGGCCATCATCAGTTCCTCTCATTCCCTTGAGAAGAAAGCAGGGGGAATAGCTCCAATATGTGCAATACTTGGAGAGTTTAAACTCCTCTGACCAGCCTCACCGCCATCACTGTAATCAACTCGGCGCAGGGTTTAGTTATGACCAATTATGGACTGCATTCTTATGGGACTTATACACTCTCAGGGACTTGCGGTTTTAATTAGGAGGCACCTTGTTGGATCCCAGTTAATGCCTCCAACTTGGTGAATACATGGCAAATTAATCCCCAATTAACACTATAAGCAGAATTACTCATTATGAAGCTGCTTTCTGCATAAAGGGATGAAAATATCCCATATGTAAACAGTTTAATCTTTATTCTGTGATGGAAATAGTGTCTCCAGAAGCAGACGTTGGGCTAAAATGAAGCCGACATCTTCGTGACCTCTACTTGTCTTCTTTTATACAGTCAGAAAAACCCACAAATCATCTCTATGAGTTGGATTTGTAATAAAAAAGAAAAAAAAAAAAAAAAAAGACTCATCTTTTTCAGAAAAAAAAAATCTATAGCGTCAAGTTTATAATCTGCACACCTGAGCTTTTTATTTTATCAGTTTTACCTGACAAGCACTTTATGTTTTGCTTTCCTAGATACTCTGGGAAGAGCCAGCAGCATCAGGAGGATTAATAGCCAAAGAGCGATCAATACTATGACAGGATGAATATAAGAAAGGAAACTGTAAATCTCCTATATTCAGACTCTACAGGTTTGTAGCAGTTTATAAGCAGCTTCAAGGGAAGTAATGATAGTGTATATTGAAGCTGTCAGTGAGTCTTTCCTCTGCACTTTCTACAGTGTTTATTAAATTTATAGACACGCTTTTCACAAAATTTTGGATCTTGGCTGCAGGGATTTACCATTTCAGTTCATCCCTAGATGTGTGGGATGGGGATGAAGTTAAGGCAGTTTACGCTGCTCCACGTCTTCAACAACAACATGGGAAATGTGACTTTATTGTTAGTTAAACAACGAGGTTGTCTTATTCACAGGGGCGCATCATCCATATGAACCAAATCAACTCATACTGATTAAACACAACAAGTATGAGACCCTTTAGGGAAGATGTGGTAGTTGTTGTGCTGGGGAGAGCAGACATTTGGGGAAAAAATATTAATCTATATTCTATAAGTAGTGACAAAAATAGTTTTGGTAAAAATAAAAAAATCTGATTAATACAAGTGGTGCCAGGCACAACAAGCCCCGCCTCTCACAAACGTTTTACCTGATTTGTCTCTGTCTTAACATTTTTGGTGATTTTGACCTTTAACCTACATTCACCAAAATGAAATAGAATCGGTTTGGAAAATTTCATAGAAAATGGAAAACAAATATAGAAACAAAATAACCAAAAACAATCACCTTTGGGTGGTGTGGTTAAAAAAAAAAAAAAAAAAAAAGTTTGGTAAATCATTCTTTAAAATTACAATTTACACCATTTTACCCAAATACACATGCACATATTATTATCTATAAAAACCCAACACAACCCATCAGTTTAATGCTTGAGTAATATTATAACCAATTTAGCTCAGTTATAAGTGAAATATTAAATTAAGAGTTTTCATGTACAGCAGTTTGATGATTTCCTTCATAGAATAAACTTTGAATAAAGTTCTTGCACATAGTGAACAGAGCTAATATCAGAGATTATTAGTATAGATGTATGGGGATTATTTCTTTTATTTTTATTGTTTTATTTATTTCTTTTCAATATAAAGAGAACATTGAATGAGCCAAACATTTATCTGTGGTTTAAATTATTCATTTAAAAACGGCAAAACATATCTGTTGTATTTCATCATGTGGTATACTACTTATTTTGTGCATTTTCCTTATTTCATTGTAAAAGATAGCATAAATAAAGAAAAGGCAGTCAGAGGCGGCAGACCTCCGCCAACGTTTGATATGACATCATATGGCGTCAAAACGTGACGTGATTGAACCATAGGTGTTGACCCATCTGATGTTTGAAGGCGAGACCATGTGAATGAAAAAAAAACCACCAGTCTATCTTGTCTGAATTCTGAGGTATTACCACTGATGTGTTTTAACTGTTGACCTGTAGTGCAACCTTGACCTTTGACCTTCATTGCTCAAAATCTAATGGGTTCTTCCTTGACCCATTATCTATCATTCTTTTTGCTTAATCCTGCTGACAGACAGACAGACAGTCAAACGGTCCCGTAAATTAATACCTCCTTGGCAGAGGTAAAAACAACTAAAGTTGAAAAAGTGAAGACTTTTGTAAGTATCTGAACTGACCATGTACAGTTGTGAACCAGATAAAACTGCATAAACAATATTTACCAATTAAATTTATCCTCGAGTTTCCTTCAGCTGACGTCGACTTCAGCTGTAGTCTGACAGTGCATGTGATAAAATACATGAACTGGATATGTCTGGACACTGGCTGGACAGTCTTATGTATAACCAGGGCAGGAAACTGTCCAGACCAAGCAGGCGTGTCAACAACTCATTCATCTTATAACGTGATAAAGTTTAAAAAAAATAAATAAAAAAATAAATCATTCTCACTTGTTTTTCTCTTCCACAACATATTGATGCCTGTACTGCCATTCAGCGTTGATACTAACAAACATGGTAAACAAGTAGCCATATTTCCAGAGCAGACTCTATCATGTCCTGTCCCACTGAACTCACTAAAGTCCCAAACCAATCCATTCCATGCCACATGACACAGACGACTGATGCTGATAACTTCTGGTCTTTGGCTGAAACCAGTCCAGATCCAGACCTCATTCTCCAGACACTGTGTGAAATGGACTTAAATGGCGTGACCAATACATTTCCTTTTCTTCTACTCCACAAAGAACACCATGTGACAATGCACTGTTCAAATTAGTCTGGAAAAAAACCCACACATTTTGTCGTCTAGACTTTGCCAAGACTGTTTTACCTTATAGTCAGTGTGAATTGCATTCATTTCTGTCGTAAACAGCTGCACCAGAGCCCGTTTTCCACAGGAATAACCTCTAATCCTCACTGTGAATTTTTATTTTCATTTCTGAAGAAGAAGAAGCAGGCAGATAATTAGTCTTTACTCCAGTCATCCATGTTTTAGAAATGTTTGCTGCTGGCAGCTTCATGATCCACCCCCCCCCCTCTTATTTTTGCTGCTTATTAAATGCTTGATGCACAAACAGGCATCTTGTGAGAAAACAAGGCGTCTTTTGTCTTAGCAACTGTTTTCACTTATTTTCCATGGGTGCTGCGTATAATTAATATCTCAGCAGTGCCGGGGGTTGTCATTTTTCAAATGGTTTCCCTGGAAATGTTCTACACCTCTTAATGGCCCTGCTAATGCTGTAGCTGTCATGTCTTGGACAGCTGCACTTTTACAAGACAAACTCAGCTGTGCCACAGGCCTCTCTGTGGACTTACTCAGTCAAAGGCTTAGAGGCTGCTGCTGCCAGCTGGTGATAGTACACATAACATTTGATTAATCTTTACCTTGTGCCCATGACTGGCGAGTCACCTTCCAACGGAGTCCCCGGAGTACTGAATATTTTTCTCAGTTTCTGATGGATGGCAGATCGGCCAAATGGCCCCAAATACAAATGAAACCAGATGACCACTCACCGGTGTCCTCCAATGTGTAAATATTTACAGGATGAGGGTTCATATATTTAATCTAAGAGGTTGTATCATTCTAAACAAGTCAATGGAGTAACAAAAATATATTCATAATGGATAAAATGATATTTTTTCTGTTTGTTATTTGTATGTAGTTTTTACTCTTCTAATTCACTTTAACTTTTCTCAACCCAAAGAAGTGGCATTAAACATGACTGTAAGTAGCTATATTGTAAGAAAAAGATACATATAGTTCCCACCTTTGTTTTCTTCAATTTCTTGTTACAGTAATTTTAATATAAAAATAATGACGACAACAACAAGAAGAGCTCATTGTGAGTTTCATTTCAGAGCTGAAATCGATCAAATTTTCATGGTTTTCTTGGTAATAATCAAAATCATTAAAGACCTTACATCAATATCTATGGCATTGTACTGACAAAAACAGTGCTTTTCTTCATTCAGTGTTTTTTTTCCGGCCTGTTTTAGTCACACGATACATGCAGGAGTTAGTCTTTGATTACATAACCCCTTTTTTTCGCAACTGTATTTAAATAAACACACATTATCTGAAGTTTTTCTTTAATGCTATTAATGTTTTGTTTGGCAATTCATTCTTATATTGGTATTTTTTTTACTATAACAGACTGCAATACACAGAAAACATATGCTTGGCTCAGTTGGTAGAGCGGGTCATCCAGTAACTGAAGGGTTGGTGGCTTGAATCCTGCTCTGTCCTAGTTCGTCTGCTATGTCCTTGGGCAAGACACTTCACCCTCCTTGTTGCCAGTTCCACTCAAACTGGTGTATGAGTGTTTGGTGGTGGTCAGAGGGGCTGTAGGCGCAAAATGGCTGCCACGCTTCCATCAGTCTGCCCCAGGGCAGCTGTGGCTACATATGTAGTTTACCACCACCAGAGTGTGCATGTGAGAGTGAATGAATAATTGGTAACTAATGTGAAGCACTTTGAGTGTCCAAAAAAGTGCTATATAAATCCAATCATTATTATTATTATTATTATTATAGATCAGACATAGATATAGCTCAAAGGGATGCTAAAAAGTAAAACAAAAAAAAAAAAAAGAAAAACAGTGGAAAGGCAACAGTGTTAGGGTTGACTGACTAATGGAAGTTAGCTGGAAAATCTTAACATCATATTAATAATAGAGAATGTGTTACATATGGATCTG
This sequence comes from Siphamia tubifer, assembly GCA_020466265.1. Taxonomy (NCBI): domain Eukaryota; kingdom Metazoa; phylum Chordata; class Actinopteri; order Kurtiformes; family Apogonidae; genus Siphamia; species Siphamia tubifer. Next base: position 36,557,170 of record CM035801.1, on the reverse strand, counting down.
TAGTCATACAAGATGGGATGTGAAACTCTCTCCAATACTCGTATTAATGCTTTGGTTTGTTTAATTTCATTGTTATACCCTTGGGAAACAAAAATATACCCCCTATGTAAAGCACAGTATCACACTATTTACAAGTAGTTAATGTAATATATACATCACTGAGTACAAAGTCAACCATACTAATGCATGAAATAACTTCAGGCATAACATAAACCCTAACCTTTGGCCACTGCCATCAGTTGAATGTTATCTTATTTAGTGATACTAATGTTCAGTCGATATATTGGTGCAATATACTGTACAAACTGGAACACACATATACATTGTCTATTCAGATCCATTACCGTTGACAAAGTTAGATGATTATTGTCATTTGTCCTTTTCTATCATGGTTTAACAAAAACTGTTGCTTCATTTCTTTTTTCTTTTCTATTTTTTTTTAAACAAAATTTGGTGTAAGATTAGCAAACAAGTCAAAGAAAAACAACCCTTAAATACCACATTTATATTAATATGAACCTTTCTTTGAGCCTCTCATCACCACATTTAAACAGGTCATAGTTTCTTAGTTTTTGGTTTATTCATTTGTGTATTTGGAACCTAATACTGTATTTCCACTGCATTTAATATATATATATATATATATATATATATATATATAAAGAAAGATATACAAGCTACACCGGGTTATAAGCCGCATATATCTATGTTGAAAAATAAAAGATAGCCTGTACTTTGGTGAACTCATTTAATCCTTGTAATATGTTTTGTGTATTTGTATTTGATCCACTGTAGATCTGTAAGTTATAATGAACATGTAGACATGTAAACAAAACCATTTATTTATTGTTAAAATTCTGCTTATTCTTCACATTCACAGTGTATGAAAGGATTGTTTGTCGATAGAAACATTTTCATATTTCATTTTACTTTTTTTACTCTAATATATGTAGAAAAGTTTGGAGTTGGCATTATTTATATATTATAATATTATTATTTCAAAGGTCCGGCTTCACTTCAGATCAAATCTAGCTGAATGTGGTCCCTGAACGAACATGAGTTTGACACCCCTCATGTAGACCATACGGAAATGTTTTAAAATGAATAATTCCATTAAAAAAAAAGCAAAATAACATTCCTTTAAAGGACATAAAAACAAAGTCTTCATACCCTAATTCCCCAGTTTGCCAGTTATTGCTTTGTGTGATGACCGCACATTTAAAACATCAGATCCAGATCATATGAGTATAAATCAATGCATGACCTGAAGTAAACTGCATTGCACATAATATAAAAAAAAAACTAAATTCAATATTATCTGCAGTTTTCACCGTTCTTGTTGAGATATTTTGCAGAACAAAGGTTTTTTTTTGTTTTTTTGTAAATGATTGAATAAAAAACCCGAATGTGGAAATGTGGAAAGGCTTAGATTGTGAAGTAGGTCAGTAACATTTAGATGCGGATGTACTTAGTTTGAAAACAGTTCTTGGGATATGAAATTCTCCGAGATGTTCAGCTTGGTATAATGAGAAAAGATGTTTTTACTAAAAAAAAAAAAAAAAAAAAAAACTGGCTGGTGTTTGTGCAATATTTTGTAAAGAAAACCGTTTCCAAACACAGATATAACCTTCAACATCCTTTCCTTGCCTTAAGCAATGGATGTGGTAAAAGGAATATTTGTATTGGAAAAATCTGACTCCCCAACATCTATGGAGAAAAACTGGACAAAATTGACTCTTGACATTGGAAAGACTTTCTTCAGTTGATATTGGTCAAGTGATGCAATTACAGAAGAAAAGAAGCAAAACTCATGATGTCTTGACAAGTCCAAAAATTCCAGACACGTAGCTCTACTGCTTCATATTAATGCTACGACGACAGAACAAAGTTAGGTTTATTTCTGATCAGTTTTAGAGGATATTATACAGAGAGCTCTTGTTACAATCTGGACTTTTATTGTCTTATGTAGTTTTCTGTTGGACTTCCTGTTCTGTCATTGTTAGCGTCTGGGCTTTTATTTTGTCATGTTGACCACTTTGTCTCGTTTTACTTCCTGGCACTGGTGTTGTCACGCCCCTCTCATTTATCCTCATGTGTCCCACATGTTTTGTGTAGTATTTAAACCCCCCGTGCCCCTGTCTAATTGTGAATTTGTTTGTTATCCACGCATCAAATGAGCGATCTTTTTCATGTCCGGATTTTTCTGGTTCTGGCCTTGTTTTTGCTCACTGGATTTTGTTTGTTGTCTGCCCGATATCTGCCACCTGTTACCAGACCTGGATTTCACACCTGACTAAGAGGCTGCTTACTCCCCATCGGTACCTTCTTGGATTCTGGATACCTGATTTGACCTTCCCTTGTTCTCCGTTTTTTGGATCTCCTCTGAGAGTTTGCCTGGTCCCCAAGTTGCTGCTTTGACCGTTTGTCTCTGGATGATCTCCTTTGCACCAGCCCATCTACCTCACAATTATCAGTTTTACAATAAAGCTGTTACAATTCTATTTCTGTCTGGGAGTCTTGCATTAGCCTCCATATTGTTCTTGGTCTCGTGTCAGCTCTTTTAGAGTTTGAATATGTTACTTGCCTTCTTATTTTTTATTTACATTGTCTTTGTCTTGTTATTTAATCAATTATTGGCTTTTGAAAGGTCAAATGTTTTTGTGCTTGACATATTTTAAATAAAATGACTAAACTAAACTAAGTCTGGTGATTTTCCATCCTTCAGTTACTGGCAACACATCCTATGGAAAGACTGACATCAGTGATAAACTCATCCTGCAAACTAATTTTCATGTTTATATGTAATCAGATTACACATCCATTGTTTTCTGAAAAGGCTTAAACACAAAAGTCAGAATAAATTAGGAATTAAGTTTTAAATGAGAGGGGAAACAGTGTGGTAAGTTAATGTGGGGAAAAAACTCAGAAAAAGCAGCCAAAAGCAAAAAAAAAAATTAAAGAAATAAATAAACTAAAGTGTAAATTAGAGAATCAGTTAATAAATGTGACACTGGTGTAAACATTTCATATCCTGAGGCTGGTTTATAGCTCAAAGGCCACACACACACACACACACACACACACACACACGTATTTTTAAACACACGTTTGCTGCTGAATACATAAAATATGAGAAATGGGAAATTTAGCAATGATTTACTTTCCTTTTCCATATCAAAACATCACACAATCTCATAATTGTTTGCTTTTGCCACATTTTCCGCTGCCTATTATGTAAATACTTAAATGATAGCTGTTATTTTCTGTTCACTGGTTTGAATTAGCTGTTGTAAGTTAGCCAAGTCTCTCTCAGAAAACACTTTTTATCTGGTTAAATAAAGGATGAAATATTCTAATGAGACAAGACAACCCTCAGACACGTTCTCAACATGAAGGAAAAATGACTCAACTTGCAATAAAAGTCTCAACAACTATTGATTTATTCCCACAACATATTTTGCTCTCCACATGTCCTCTCTGAATAAGCACTCACATTTATATTTGACCTTTTTGCGTGTAACCCTGAAGAAAAATCGCCTAACATTCCTCCATCGTAGATCAGAAAAACAAAAGATCCACTGAAGTCAGCCGTGATAAGTAAATCACCATGATGTGTGATATAATCACTGGAGAAGTGCTGCTATTTTCTTCATTTCAGACACTATCTCTCTATTCCTTTCCTGAAAGCAGATATTGTTGCCTGTGAGATGGTTATCATAATTCATGAGAGTTCAGCTGGAGTTCAGGACAAACACTTCTTACGCTTGTTACGTCTTAATAAGATGACACGACCCAGATAAAGGCCGTCTGGTCATGTATGCAGCGGTCAGAAATAAAGACGTCTTTATAAGAGTCAAATCAGTGACGTACGGAGGTTCTTTAACACCAAGAAAATAAGAAAAAATAGAATGGAAATGAAAAAAAGCCCAAGATTTTAAAAATATTTTATTCTACCATGTGTTAAAACTTTGACAAATGGGGTAAGAAACTGGAAAACAGTCCAACATTTAGGATTCAAAGATAACGAGTGAAATATAAAGTCATTCATTGCAAAGAAATCAATGTTATAAGTGTAGTTTTGGTTATGGATTTTATATTTAGAGATGCAGTTATTTTTGTACTAAAACAAAATATAAGGTAATAAAGATGACATACTAACTACAAATACTGTACACAAAATTAATAAAACTGCAATATATACAAAAATAATTGTCAGATGATGAACAAATATTATATTTTTACCAGAAATTTAAAGTTTCCAACTGTAGGTGATTTTTTTTTTCAGACAAACTCAACTTTAAAAGTCAAATTTAAAGTGTCAAACTCCAAAAATGTGGAAATAAAGAGTATTTTAACACTGTGGTATTAGTATTTCTACTTCGGTGCATATTGACGTGCACAGGTCGCAGCCAATAGAATCATACTTTTACATTTAAGAACATAAAACTGCATTACACGAAGACTTGCATGATGGTTTTCAAAAGTAAAAGTTAAAAGTTAAGTTAAGTTCTACGCATGATTGTTTGCTGTTTCTACATACATTTCTAATTTGGTGTACATTTTAACATTGTCTAATTCTAAAAACAAAACTACAGAGTTAGATATATTTTAACTCTATATATATTAACTCAACAAAACAGTATCCCAACATAAAAATATATCAGGATACACAAAATGTTTCTGTGCTTGACATATTTGAAATAAAATTATTAGAACTACAAATACTGATCTTTCAAAAGCTAATAATTGATAAAATAACAAGACAAAGACAATATAGCAGAAATAAAAAAAGTAAGAAGGCAATTAACATATTCGAAAGGGAGTGCGAAGAAGTAAAAAATAAATAAATATATATATATCTCCCACCCCTATAATATATCAGATGGGTATTGGTATTTATTATTTTCTGATATTGGCCAGTATTTGTACAAAGTCAAAAAGTTAAAGTCAAATATGCACAACAGAGCACAGATGAAATTACATCCTCTCACCCCATGTGCAAATGTGCAATAATTAAAAACACAGAATTCAAAATAATGACTAAGTAACAAAGTAATATATATATATATATATATATATATATATATATATATATATATATATATATATATAATATGAATATAAAAAATATACTGTAAATACAAAAGAGAATAAAAGATCAAGTCTAACTTATAGAATGTGTAGATATCCATTTGTGTTGAAGCAATGATAATGTGAAAGACTTCAAAATATTAACTATTTTTATATTGACAGAGAAGCTGGATTTGGTAATGGAGGGGGGAGAGGTATATAAATAAGGTCAAAACTTCGTAAAACGTCAGTATTTAAGAATTTTCTAATCGGTGCATCGCCTAAAACATGCACCACAACCTGAACTTGCAAGTGTTTGTTGATATAATATCAATAATTAAAAGGTTATTCATTAGATTGTGGCATCTAATGAATAATTAACTGGAAATAACATGTTTGTGTAAGGTTATTTTAGACCACTGACACATAATAGCAGATTTTCTCTATAAATATATGAATTCGGTAGAGATAAAAGAAATTCAGTCAATGCCAGAAAAGTATGACAAAAGGGGAAAATTCCAAGGCACTTTCTTATATGTGAAAAATTTTAAAGGCTTTATTACATTAACCTATAAAAGACTCCAACGCATTTTAGCATCCAAGCCTTGATCAGGGAGTAAAAACATCAAACACAATGTCAGAAAAGTGTCAAAGGTGGGATTCAGGCTCCAGAAAGAAAAAAAAAACATGCAAACCCCCCCCCCCCCCCCCCCCCCCCCAAAAAAAAACCAAAAAAAATGTAAAAACTCTATTCACATATTAAACATTCAGCCTAACAAACATAACAACAGCGGAAAAAAAGGAAAATTACATTATCATTTTTTACATCTACAAGCTTTTATAAAAACTGAATCCCATGAAGAATCTGAAATGTCATGAAATGTAAGTGCAAATTTAACAATATTATGCAACAGTTTATCATTTACACAAGTAAAAAATAACAGCTTACAAATCACAGTGGGTCTAGAAACTCACAAAACATGCAGCGACAGCCAGAATATTGGTCAAATTCCACTGACTTCTCAAAAGGCATTTCAGGTTGTTCATATTTATTCAGATTTTTAATATTTTTGTAAAATAATATTTTCTACATGTAAACATTTTCATATAATTTTACTTTTTTATACCAAAACAAAGAGGGAAATAACCTTTAAAGAAAAAAAAAAATAGAAACAAAACACAACAAATATCCTCTTTTTAAGAATATCGTGATATATTGTGATGTATCGTATTGTCATTTATATTGTATTTTTGCCAAAACAGTGGAATGTATCTTTTGACACTTGTGCTCTGACCTGATGGACGCTGGAAATAAGTGAGATGTTTCCACTGTTTGAGAACAAAGCCTTGTGGCGTTTTGGTTCCTGTTAACAGGTGAGTGCTCCTGCTATTAATTTGTGTAGGGCCACCTACTTTAATTGGTCCTAATCTGGAGTGAGTAGCTTTGATCTCTCTGACAGTTTGACTGCATTAGCACGAGTGTGGAGGCTAATCCTTTGCGTAGCTTGTTCTTTTGGCGCACTCAGAGGCCTGTCCAACGATAATATGTCAGCTGAGGGATAAGCTCTCATCAAACAACTGGGTCTAAGCTTCTGGAAAATGGGGGTTGAAGGGCCACCATCACGCTGTGCTTCAAACAAAGATAGAGACGTAAATCAACACCAGCTTGTCTGGAGTTGGTGAGATCAGGCATCGAGACGGACGAGTACATTTTTGACGTTTGTTTTATCGTTGTGTGAGACTAGAATTCTTTGAAGATGAAAATAAACAAGCTTGGAATGTTGAAGTGGAAATAAAGACGATAGAATTTGAATTCTGTCGTACTCAGTGATTAGCAATTATTTGAAATGACTTAATTTTTCACTAAATATGTTCATCTGGGCCAAGAGTTGATGTCAGTGAACCGGTATTTCTAAAAACTGAAGTTTTTCGGGATTTATTGTCAAAAGGTTTAATGTCTTGGTTTATACGCTATTGATAGCTTCTAGTGTTAGCCTTTTGACAAAATCATATCTGGCTGTAAATTATGAATACAACTTGTATACTGTATTTTATTTTAGATAATTTGTAAATAAATGTGAACTGAAATTAACTTTTAGCCATCTATCACACTATCTTTGGATGAAAAACTCAACGTATTTTCTGGACTATAAGGCACACTTAAAAGACTTAAATTTTCTCCAAAAACGACAGTGTGCCTTATAATCCAGTGCATTTTATACATGAATTAATTGTGGTTGTGCTTAGTGACCTGGAATTTGGACTTTTTCTCTCATAATTTTTACTTTTTATCTCATAGTTTTGGCTTTTTCTCTCATAATTTGGACTTTTTGTCATGATTTTAACTTCACTTAATGCGCCTTATAGTCCAGTGCGCCTTATATATGAAAAACCATTAAAAAATAAACTATTCTGTGACTGAGCGCCTTATAGTCCAGTGCGCCTTATAGTATGGAAAATATGGTATACGACTTTCATCTTCAATATATCATAATTTTTCTTTTAGTAAATCAACACAATATTTATGACCGTCGTCACATTTATGGGATGACTTCTCCTGTCATCCTGCGATAGTGAATAAACAATTCAATTCAATTTTCAAGTCATTGAATTTGTGATTTAAGCAAATAACGGAAACGTCCAGTTGGAAAGCGATTACTGAACAATAGTGAAGCACATTCTTAAATCATTTAAAGGTAATTTATTGAATATAGCCTTTGTGTTTACTAGTCCTCCACTTGAAATGTAATGATGATACATGCACTGTGAATTGCTCTGTGGATGCATGTACACAAATAAACCTTGCCGAGTCAAGATGTACTACTGAGATAATAGGTTACTGTGGTAAGTTCAATGACAAGGTAGTGAATGGTCTTTCAGTTATGCTTCAGAAACAAAATGATGACAGACAGGCATACTGGCCACTGATAAAAGCATCTAAATCACCACATTTGGAGATTTGTGGCTTTTACTCAATGGGATAAAGGTGAAAAATAGTCATGTATAATGCAAGTAAAGCTGTCTAAGTACAATATTTACTTCCATAAATTCAAGTACAGTATGCCCAGTAACACTTTACATTACAGATCACTAATAAGGTGGTAATTTTATGGTAAGTTTGATGTAATTTCATGGTAATAATGCCTTTCTAACTGCTTATTACAAGTAACGGATTGCTAATAACGTGGTAATTCTTAGTGGTAATTCATCGGTGAAGCTCCAAAAAGGTAAAGAGGAAAAGTTTCTGCAAAGTACAGATGCTATGAAGCCACGTTTCTAATTTTGCTCAATAATTGTGTTCGTGTCCTGCATTAGAAAACTGAAGGATCTGAAACCCATGGAAGCATGTCTGTAAAATATACAGATTGTGCTTTAACAAGGGAAAAGCAGACAGTAACCATGGTAACCAATAATAATAGTTAGCCAGCCTGTTCAAGTTAGCTATTGTATATCAACCTAGCAGACTTAGCTAGCAGTAGCAGCTATGTTAGCATACAGTAAGCCAGTGTAGATAGTTGGTACAACAGGCACATTTTGTACAATTTCAGTATCTTGTTAGCCTAGCTGCGCTATTCCTATTCATTACATGTATGGGTCTAGGAATGCATCATAGTCAGGGGAGGCGGGGCTAAAAGGTTGTCTTTCCAATACCTCTGTATGCAATTGGATGGTACTACAACCAATCAGCGTAATCTTTAGGATGACGTAGTTAGAGCACTGGAAAGAAGCTTAACGACTGTTGTCACTTCTGGAAAAAGAATTTAAAGATTCCCGATGTTTTCTCACATTCTTTATCCTTTTTATCTTTGATAAAAAATAATCACCACCCATTGTTGTTTTTCTTCTATGGTCATTTTCGGTTGTTTCTCTCCAAATCGTCGTAGCGTCACTTTGTTACGCCCACCCTCTGACTCTATACTTCACCGTGATTCATCGGCCAGATCTAGCCAAAGGTTACGTTGAGCGAAACTAGACTACTATGGTAGCACATACGATTTGCTGCAAGTAGGGGGGTCTTGCATCATAAATTACATGAAAATTCCCATAGTATTACCACCTTATTAGCCATCTGTTACATGTAATAAGTGGTTACAAAGGCATTATTACCATGAAAGAACACCAAAAATACAACAGAATTACCACCTTATTAGCGAAGTGTAATTAATAATTATGCAGTGTTACGCTATGCCCATTTCAGATTTTTACTCTGTTGAGTAGAAGTACTTTTTATTTACTTTAGTTACATTCATTCCTAGGCTTCTGAAAATATACAGTGTGAAAGGTGAGAGCAGAAGTAAGCTGTTATGTTCAAATGGAAACGCGACGCAAATGTGATTGCTACCGTTAATGGAGCAATTTAATATAATTGGCACTTTACTCAAAGGCCACCTTCCCACTATAAAGACTTTGATTTGGCTTTTACAGGCCAGTACATTCTGTTAAATAGCTGTTACAAAGTGCCCTATGGAGCTGCCACATCATTATAATTTAGACGGCATGCAGGACTGTTCCTTTCCTCAGTCCAATACGGTTGCAAAAATGTCTTTTACGCACAATTCAGTTTGGACTGTGTGGGTTAAAGACACATTTATTATATCACTGAAAGGTGTCTTAGTGACCTTTGTTTTCTCTTCTTGCAGTTTTAGTACATAAACAAATAGACGGAACATATAAAAAGACATCAGGATCTAATAAACATTCAATTAGAAAGAATCTTAATTTGTAATATACCACCTGCTTTCTGACAGGTGGTATTGAAAGAGTAATTATGTGATTTTATAACTAAAGCTTTCAGTTCATTTGATACAAAAAAAAAACGATGGCTGTCAAAGTGAATACAACACCACCGATTAATCCATCATCGTGATTAATTTAATCTGATTAAAAATGTTTAATGCAGTTAAATGGAACAGTTGTTTTGTTGAAACTGTAGCATAAACATGTTAATTGCATATATATTCATATTTTTTGCATATGTTTTGGATATTTTATCACTTTTTTATGTTGTTTTCTATATTTTAGAGAAGTTTTTGAAAATGTTTTTTAATTTGTCATCACTTTTTGTTTTGTTTATAACTAGATTTTAGCATATTTTGTATATTTTTGTGATATTTATGTTCATGGCCAAATTTACACAATGACTTATTGTGTCATTTCATGACAATATATCAACAAATCACCGCATTTGTGATTTAATGGGAAAAAATACATCGCGTACTTCTGTTTTGTTTTTTTACATTTAGTAAATGTTAGTAAAGTATCTGGAATTAGGCCACAAACACCTTCAGTAGCTAAAGTGTGCTATGAGCTAATGCTCATGCTAATGCTAGGTGTGTGTGTGTGTGTGTGTGTGTGTGTGCTTGTATTCCTATCTTCATGGGGACATTGATACGTTTGTACAGTCACACCATGGGGACCTCTGACAATATGGGGACCAAAATTCAGGTCCCCATGAGGGTTAAATATAAATAACGGTCCCCACTAGTAAAATAGAAATTATGTGGCTCTATAAATACATGTTTTTTTTCCCCAGAAGTCCCCATAAAGCATGAGGGAAATGGGTGCAAAGTGAAACATGGATTTTTCCAAGGTTTGAAGATATCTATGCTTTAAAAACAAAAAAAGTATAAATTTTTTGGTGTTTTATAAAAAAAAATTATTATTGCTTTTGTATTTATTCATTCTATTCATTCATTTTTAAATTAAATGCAAAACATTTTATAATTATTTCATTTATTTATGTTTTACTTTGTAATTTTTTTTATTTAATTAAATAACAAAACATGTTATTATTTGTATTTTAGAAAAAAACTTGGTCCATGGAAACGTGTGTGTGTGTGTGTGCGTGTGCGCATGTGTGTGTGTGTGTGTGTGTGTGTGTGTTACATTGAGTGAAATACAGAGCCTGAATGTCCCCACGGGAACAGTACAGTAGCCAATGTGTTCTTGCAAAAGATGTTTTCCTGGTTGAATAAAGGTGAAATAACCTTTAACCTTTTTTTTTTTTTTTTAAACCAGCACATTCAGTGTAAAGTTACCACATCATCACATGGAGAAATACTGGATAAATGTGATCAGGTGTATGTTTCTAAATGAGGCAATATAATAAATTCAGGTGAGTAACATGTAGATGATGTATTGCGTCAGAGCTGATCCACATATCAACATTACTAATATATAAATCTTTCATAAGGAGGCTGTGTACGACTGTTTCCAGCACAAATGTGAAAATGTATCATGATAATTGCTTTTATTTACATGGACATTTCTATTGCGTCTGCGCATTATTTAGAAAAAAAAAAAACTCAACCTCATCTACTTTCTGTATGAAGTCGTGTGAAATGAATAAAAAAAAAAAAAAGTCTTCGCACTGACATCTATTGATTCGCCGCGGTAATGAGGAAATTTCTGCTCAAGCAGACGTCGCAGGTGGGTTTTCATAAGTGATTTTTCACACGCTACAAACACTGCAAACTAAATCACATTCACTACCTTTGTATTCATGGGGAAGCACAAATCGCAGCGGTGAATATCTTCACAGCTCAGCACATAAAAACCCCAGTATTTGCTCCAAATGATTCTGCAAAAATGCATTTCCTGCCAACAAAGGGGGAAGATGAGCTCTTGTTGATGCCGCCGCCGCAGTGTTTGAAGGGTTAATAGTCTGGGTTATAACAGTAATGCGAACATCTCAGACTTGAGGCATCTGAACCACAGCTGGTTAGATAGACTGCAGGTCATCCCAGGGCCAGCGGAGGCTCTGCTGATCAAGGCCTCAGCTCACGACAGGGGGATGAATGATGACTGCAGAGTAAATGCCAAAACTATAAATTTCATCCCACACTTGACCAAAAGCTCCTCTAAAGTTTATTTACATTTTCACATAGCATCTACCCTCAAACGTCAGTGTCAGAGGATCAGGATGAATTAGTGACTGCAATGCTCTAAAACACACACTCTCGGGAAAGTTCATTTTGCGCCGACATGTTCGTTGTGAGGAGCGCACTGAAAGGATCTTTCATTAACTTGTCTTTCCTTGTTACGCTCTCCAAATCTCCAGCGGAGCTCAGCAGAAGCGGGTGCCGTGTCAAAAGCGCTCTTCAAATACATCTTTGTCCCGTCAATTACAAACACTAATGAGGGGGATTTTTTATTTTTGTAATTTTTTATTTTTTTTTTTTGCTTCGATAAAAAAAAAAAATAAATAAAAAAATAAAATAAAATAAAATAAAATGGAAAAACTTGACGGCCGACACATTTTTATACCTGGAAAATAAATAAATAAGCTCAGCACCCCGCGGTTAACTTTCCAATGGGCTTCGCAAAGAGCTGTGTTTGATGTGGATGCCTAGAGTCGACTGTGTTTGGACAGTCATGGGGTGGAGCTGCCAGGCTTTTAACTGCTCCAGAGAACACAACCCACCACAGAGCAGCACATAGGAGTCCCTCTGTCCTCAGGCTGGACACAAACTATCAACTTAGAGAATGAGAGTGAGAACCGCAGTGGGAGTTATCGCCGCACGGGCCCGCAGACCGAGCCCAAGCACAGATGCTCCAGCAGTCCCACAGCCCTGAAGACGTCGCTAGTGTGATTCTACACAAACCGTTTGATTAGGTCACCTCTGTGAAGCTGCCAGAGACCAATATTACATCTTTTATTCAGCACTTTTCTGTCCAGCGCAGGTGAAGTGATACTGGCAAAATATAAGCAAACGTCAAGAGCTAAAAACTGTCAGAGCAGCAAAATAAACCACTGCCCTGACATTACGTGCTTGTTTATAGTTTTGGTTGTCAAATAAATATAAAGCGCACTTGTCAGACAGGATTAATATCAATACTTTTCATCAAACCTTGGTAATTTAACGTCGTGCAGGGTTTGGTTTTTTTTGCAGGGTTTACTATATTTACCATGCCAACTTTATTTCTAAAGGATTTCAAAAACTTTACGGCTGGCCAAAGTACCACACATGAATCATAAAGTAAGGGGATAAATAAGTAAAACAGAGATTACACAAGATGAAAAGCAGGTTAACAACATACTAACATATTCGTCTTTTCTGATGTTTTGTTAACCTTACAATAAATATGGCTTTACTTTTTCCAATTTTTCCTCATACTAATCTCTGGCTTGTGTCAATGCAAAAATCAGCCCCACTTATCCATGGTGTTCCTCAGGGAATAATATTGGAGCCACATTTATTTGGTACATTTCTCTTTGGATGGATTATACACCATTATGAAATATTGGGTTTCTACTGTTACACTGGTGACATCTAAATCTACTTAAAAAAAAAATACTCCCCTCCTCTTCCCCCAAGGTCATTTTCAAGCCACCATCATACATATGTTAAAGGAGATCTATTATACTGATCCGTGTTTTTTTACATACATACAATTAAAGTTATAATGTTGGATGTCGACCGCAAACATCAGCAAAGTTACAAAACATGAGCTATAGTGTTTATACAATAGTCCTGCAACTCTAAACAGCTCGTTGCGAGATGTTCACAAGATGTGTACAAAACCTGACGTCAGGTTGAAGCGTCCAATTGGGACGAATGATCCAACAGCGTGGAACCGGCCCCTGTAACGGAATGTAATGGGCGAGTGGTCCAAAACATTGAAGTGCTTGATTCCTCACGGATTCCTCACAGCGCACCAGAGAAATTTATATTAAGACCGAAAATCATGTGACTAATTAGCTCTGTGTACAGTAGCCTATGTTAGCTTACCACTATTTGTTTGTTTGCAGTTGTTCACACAGTACACATGGGGGGGGGGTAGACCCCAAAACCTCAGTTGGACTCTAGGTCTGCCCCCCCGGAAACCTCCAATGAGCTGGCCAATCAGAGAACAGCGAGATTGTCCAGAAGCCAAAACTGAGCATTTCAGGCAGAGGCAGAAATCGGCTTGGATCTGGACTTTTGTTAACGTCGGTGTGAGATAACTATGGAGTTTTTTGAGCTGGAAATCATGCAAAGCTACTCTGTAGGTGCTGAAAACTCACATACTGATGACAACACTTTTCTAACTCCACCCCATCATTAGTACCATCGTCTACCTCAGGTCTGGAGATCATTGTAGACAATAATGTTAAGCTAACATATTGGGCCGAGATTTCCTTTTTTTTTTTTTTTTTTGTTCGGGCACAAGCCTGTTGCATTGGTCGATATGATCTTTTTTGCCGCCAGGCCAAGTTCACAACACATGTGTTGAGGGAGATACTCTTACCTTGATGTTTATTTTAGAGAGAACTTGAATTAGTTTCACTGAACACTTGTTTTTTTTTTTAATCTGAATGTAAGTTTTATTATGTGAAATGTTAATGTTACCTTCTCTACCATACCTTTCTCCTTTTATTATTTTTTAGTTCAATAAATTCCTAGCTTCCTTAAAAAAAAAAAAAGAAAAAAAATATAGGATTTTCTATCATTTATCATTTGAAAGACATAAAAAAAAATGTGTATTGGCTCCAAATATGAGCAGCCTGTATCAGTCATTGGCTAAGGTTGATGTAACTAAATAATAATAAAAAAGATAAATCTGTATTGTATCAGCCCCCCCCCCCAAAAAAAAAATCCAGAACAGTCGATCACTACTCGACAGTATAGTCTATAATAAAATAATATGCCAGTATTTCTTCTAAGTAATATTTCCAGACTGGAGGCGTTCTCTCAACACATCACTCAAGTCCTTTTTCAGGCTCTGGTCATTCTCTGAAACACCATCCACGCTGGTGTTTCCAATAAATGTCTCAGACTGCTCCAAATCACACAAAAATGCAGAGCTCTGGTGTGGATCATCACCTAAACCAGATCCAGTGACCATACCCCCCCCCCCCCCCCTTTTCACGCCCCACTACCTCCCTGTCCAGTAACAACTCCATTACAAATGCTTATTCTGAAAACCATAACCTGCCTATCCTGTCATTTTCACACCATCTTGTGTTCTACAATGTTCTTCAGCTCCTTCTAGACTCAACGCTATGGCTGCCAAGTGCTCTACAAAACTAGAATTTAATACCACTTCACTTGGATCAAATTGGCCCAATTAGTTACATTAGCATGACATGAGGAAAGGTTATTTTATTGTTAGTGTTATTATGGTTGATGTCATTTTTTTAATATATTCTTGGGTCCTGAAATGTGCCAAGATAATCACATTATTACTGTATTTTCTGCACTATAAGACATACTGGAATATAAGGTGCACTATCAATAAATGGTTTATTTTTTAGATTTTTTCAGATACAAGGAGACCTGGAAAATAAAGTGCATTAAGTGAAGTCAAAATTATGAGAGAAAACGTCAAAATTACGAAATAAAAACGGTAAAATCATGAGATAAAAAGTCAACTTTATGAGATGAAAAGCCAAAATTGATGAGATAAAAAAAGTTACAATTGTGAGATAAAAAGCCAAAATTATGAGACAAAAAGTCAAAATTAGATAAAAAGTCAAAATTATCAGATAAAAAGTCTAAATTATCAGATAAAAAGTCAAAATTATCAGATAAAAAGTCAAAATTATCAAATAAAAAGTCAAAATTATGAGATAAAAAGTCAAAATTATGTAATTATCTAAAGATAAAAATTTAGTCTGAATGAAGCTTAAGACATATCTTTAAAGGGCCAGTGCTCAAAAACAACCTTTTTCCTTTCAGTCAGAAATAGTGTTGCACATGGACCTATGGCAGGGGTGTCCAAATGCAGTCCTTGAGGGCCGGTGTGCTACATGTTTTAGACATTTTCCTCTTGCACATGATTCACTTTAACCCTTTAACTCCTGAAACTTTAGCAGTTCCACAGTGAAAAAGAATTAAAATAAACAACATGAACCAAAGTAATAATCATAAACTGACAAAATAATTAGTAACATGAACAAAGTAAGACAAAGCTTTTGTTCATTTTGTTGCTCATTGTTTATTTTTCTACATTTTAGTTTTTATTTTATTATTTTTTTCTTTAATTTTGCTCCATTTGTGTCTTACTTTCTTCATGTCCCTAATTATTTAGTCAGTTTATTATTCATTTTTGTTCATTTTATTGATGACTTTGGCCATTTTTGTTCATCATTGTTGCTTATTTTAATCATTTTCACTGTGGAAGTGCTAAAGTTTCAGGAGTTAAAGGGTTAAACTGAATCATGTGGAAGAGGGGAATATCTCAAACATGTCGGACACCGGCCCTTGAGGACTGGATTTGGACACCCCTGACCTATGGAGTTTAACTAATGAAGAATTCAGACCCAACCATAGCATTTACAGTTTATATGAAAATGCATAATTCCATCTAAAAAAAAAAAAAAGAAAATGATCACTTCTTTAAGATACAATTTAATTATAGGAGAAAGAGCCAAAGAAAACAGATAATTTCGCAGGTAACTAGATGGAAGTGGGTCAGTGACTACACCCAGACTGCATTAAAATGACTGCACAGGGCGAGTAATATTAAAATCACACCACCTCCTCTGAAGATACAAATCGAGTCTGAATGGAGCTTAAGACATATCTTCAAGGGAGGTGGAAAGAAGTCATTGCTGCTGTTTTGTGAAGTGGTAGCCATGCGATTTGAGAAAAGGAACGTGCTTAAGTTATTACTGCAGAAGGTAATCTGTCAAAGGCCGGCTGTTTTGGCATGTTGCATACCGCTGCTGAGATCATAGAGTCAGATTCTGCTCGCAATTACTGCTGAAGGACCTTGGATTCAGGCAGACGGCCATTAATCCTGCCTCTGGCCTCGGATGCTTTGACATGTCGAAATTCTCACTGTCCTCCGTGCCACAGAGCTGGGAAAAATGCACCACAGTGGCCAAACCTCAATTGATGCCATCATTAATGTAATTAGGTTCACTTAAGTCAGCAGTATGTTATGACTTAGTCAGTTCTGTAGTGTATGGGAAGTTACTGTAGGAGGAGGAGACCGCTGAAATTAAGTACGTTTGGGCAGCTGAGGAAGAAAAAGTTGTTTGGATTTTAAACTACAAGCCAAAAGGTGGATGGATTTTTACTAGAAGGGAAACTCCGCAGATTTCATACATAAATCTTGGTTTAAATAAGTATCATTAGTGCTACCAGTGCACTGTACAATACGTAGAAAAGCCTTTTTTCACCTTTTTCTCCTGCCAGAAAAATGTGAAGTTGAAATATTGCGTTTACACAAGCTGCCACATTTCTTCTGTGATATATTTTGCAACCGCAGTCTGTACAATAGAGACATGAAGGTGGGATTTGTGCCCGTACATCTGATTCTAACAGCTTGTAATGTGATTAGAGAGATTTGGGAGGTGAACACGTCAGCACCTCCACTGGCCCCTGTGACCTGCGGTTACCCAAAATGCCCTTCTTCACAGGCACGACAAAGCCACCCAGATGGTTTCATAGGGTCATTTCCATCCCCAAAACTACAGTTCTTAGAAAAAGCACACAATATTACCAGGAAAATGTACGAAAAAAGAAATATTTTGGGAAATACCAGTTATTAATTTCACCCAACATTGTTAATCTCGCCCAAGATTAGTTGGGAGAGATTATTTTAATCACCTTTTGAGTGTGTATGTGTCCACAGAGACATATCATACTATAACTCAATAAATACTTGAGGTGTCACCATAACATTACATGGGCATATACATATAGTTAATGCGTATCAGGTGCAATGAGCCATTTGAGTAAAGGTCATAGGTCAAGGCCACAATTAACTAAAAAATCAAAGTCACATTATGGGTTATAAATCAAGAAGGGAGGGTCACAGAACTTTCAGATTAGTACCAAACAATGCGGAATGAAGATTTCTACAATTTATGTTATCACCTACAACCAATCGTTTTTGAAATCTCTGGAGGTCAAATGTCACGTCGCAAATGAGTTTCTGTAACACCGTTTATGTGTGTCAAGCATAGACATATCACGCTATAACTTATTACTGGATGTATTATCATAATATTACACACACTGATGGATATATACATATACATATAATATTGTAAAAGGTCAAAGGTCAATGTCTTATTTAGCAGAAAGGTCAAAATCACATTATTGACTCTAATTTAAGAACGGGTTGTCATAAAAACTTGAGTGGCAACATTAGGCATTCTCTGAATACTAGTGTTCAGTTGTTTTCAGTGGTTTCATGTGGACGTAGATATTTCCTGAAACAAGTAATTTTTCATGAAGCATAAAAAAAAAAAGACAGAAAGATCAGATAGGAAAAGGTTTAGTTTCATTAGGATAATAAGGCCTCTGAAGAAATGTTGCTGTGACATGTTGCCTCCAGCCTGATGGGCCAAGGACGGCTTTATTTGTATAACACATTCCATGTACAAGATAATTCAAAGTGCTTTACATAAAACATTAAAAGCATTGCAGCAGGCAAATAATAAAAGCAAGAAGCTCCTGGGTTTGATCCTGTGGCCAGCCAATTGGAGCTCCTTCTAGTATTTGTATTTTCTCTCTATGTCCGGGTGGGCTTGACCCAAATACAACAGTTTCACCCACCGTCCAAAGACCTCAACTGGGTCATTAATTCGCTCATAGGTTTGTATGTGAGAGTCAACGGTACTGTAGTTTATCTGGATACGTCAGCAATGCAAGGAACTGGCAACATATATAAATACTTTATTGTCCACAATGTGTAAATTTGGCTTCAGTTTCACCATAAACGGTTATAAATTAAACATCATAAGACACAATACACAACTTATTCAGGCTCTGCATCTCCCCCAAAGTAAAACAGGAGCAAGTTAAACCCTTATTAAAAAAGAAAATGTGTGTTATTTAGGGGCACTAAATTAAAAATACATATACATTACCACTCAAAGGTTTGGTGTTTAAAAGAATAGGATAGATAAGGAGTAATAAATATCATGAATAAGTACAATAAATACATAAGTAATCAAACCCATAAAGACTGGGGTGACTAAGTGGGGATTCCTATATTGTTTATTGCCCCAATTCCCATCAAGACAAAGGAGTTTTTAAAAATGTTCTTGCTCTGAAACGCCTCATTGATGGTAGGAGCTCAGTGGGTGGGATGGGTCATCTATGATTTTCCTGGTTTAGTTTCAAATCAGTTCTTCATACATTCCACTTAAATCAGGGGTCTCAAACTGATGACTTTCAGCCCAATTTGATTTCAAGTGGGCCAGACCAGTAAAATAATAGCATAATAACTGACAAAAAAAATTACAATTCCAAATGTTTGTCTTTGTTTTAGTGCAAACAAACCCAATTAGCTTATGAAAACACTTACTTTCCAACAAGAAATGTGTGAATAACCTGAAAAAAACTGAAATATCTTAAGAAAAATATGTGCAATTCTAACAATATTATGCCTCCGTTAATCATTTACACACATACGTTATGGATTAGATCTACTACAAAGACACTAAATAGTTAAAATTGTGTTTAATTTTCTTTAGAGATTTCAGGTTACTCATATTTGTTCAGGTTTTTCCACATTTTATTCTTACAGGATAGTTCTTAAGTATAAATATTTTCCTAATTTTATGTTATTTTTTGCACTATAACCGGGCCACATTGGAACCTTTGGCGGGCCACATGTTTGAGACCCTTGACTTAAATGCTTTTGGGGCTGTCCTATCATTTTTATTATTTTTCCTCTGCATGTTCAGGTTACCATACCATACGATCATATCCTGGTTGTACTCCATCTAAACCTGCGTGGACAGTCTCCAACAACCACATAAACCTCTCAAAGATCACATTTTTAGTCAAATTATTAATGTATGAACCAATCTTGCTTCGAGGTCTAACATGTCTCCTCTCACAGCCGTCCAAAATGACGCAGTAAATTTATAGCCAACGACACAACATGCGCTACTCTTTCCTGTCCAGAAATATGATCTTTATCTTGTCTTCCCCAGCTCAGCAGACACTACAGGTTCTGTTAGTCCACAAATATTTGCCTAACCACATCCTGTCACCCAATACTAATGCAAAACAAGTCGGATTTCTTGACATGAAATCACTGGCTCCGGCAGCTAATGTAAGACACTTTCTTTTTTCATTGGGCAGAACCTGTTACCATGTCAAGTGCTGGCTCAGCTGGTTCCAATAAATCAAACCAGTTTAAGCTCCTTTAAGCTCTTAAACTAGATATAACCAGCAATTGTCACGACTTTACAGCAAAACCTGATCATGAAGTGAAACTGCAGTGTAAAGTAAGGGCATAAAATGAGACTAAAATACAAACTTTAAATCACAATCAAGTCAAAGTCTACTATTAAAAAAAAAAAAAAAAAAAAATTGTCACAAATAAATCATGAAGTGCTTGTGTCTGTAGCACTGGCTGTACTGCTACCACATGAAACAGTGGTTTTGCAGATAGTGTATTTGTTGGTCACGCTACAAAAATCCCAATAAAACATATATTTTTTTGCTTTTTCCACCTCACAGAGACTATTATAACATAAAACTATAAAAGTTAAAACAATATTTACTGACCCTAAATTTAATTAAAGTATTAAAACTCAAAAATTATTCCTTCACCAATCTTATCAACATAATTTGGTTCAAATTAGATGTATTAACTCTTTGTGTTTGTATCATTAGTGATTAGCATTAGCATTTGGCTGCAAGGCTAAAAAATGCATTGATCTCAAACAATGTTGACACTCTCTCTGTGGTGTTAAACAATGAGAACAAATGCAGACAAAAAAAAAAAGCATTAGCATTTCATGACCCTTTACTATCATCTCTACCGTTTGGTTGAGCATGATTTTAAAAAAAAAATGTATTACATGAATACCAAAGTATTTCTGAAACATGATGATAATTATTTATGTAAAATACACTTTGTAAGCTTCAATAAAATGAAAGAAAAATAAAACTTGCCCGCAATTTTGTGTCAAAATGAAAAGATCATAGCAGAGGTGTTGTCACAGTTATGATCTTCTTCGTTGGTGGCCAAACCAAGTGTCTCTATCCACTGGGTGAATGAATGTAATAGAAGATAATGGTGTTTCCATGCTAACTACAGAGCCTCTTAACATACTTGATGACCATAAAAGGTGACAAACTATATTGATAGGAATAGTGGTTCAATAAAACAGTTAAATTAGTAAATTATTTTAGTCAACAGTGGATGTTTGGGTCTTTATGGATTAAATGGCTCAGTTTTTTCATTCAAAATTCGGAATAAAATTGTTTGAAATGTTGGAAATGTTAATGCCCAATAAAGGTTTCCATGGCAAACACATTTATTCACCTTTATATTTATAGCTGGGGGTACAGAGGTTTCTGATTGGAACGAATGTCGGCGTGATGTCTACCAGGAGAAAACAATTCCTGCTTCCCTTCGTTTCAACTAGCAACATGGAAGACCAGATACTATATGTGACATTTAAATTTATTATTCTTGTAATAATTGTGAAGCAGCAGCTCACCAGAATCAGCGCACTAATTCATTTTGAAGAAGAGAAGGATGTTAGAAAAGTGAAGACGGCAGGCGGAAGAACCATCCCAGCAGTGTGGGATATGTGCGTCATTGTGGAGCGTGTGCAGAATGACGGAAATAACTTTAAAGAGGAATAAACCCTTTCCATGTCTGAGGAATTATTTAATTCGGAATTAAAAGTGGAATAAATAAGTGCATTTAATCTGAATTATTATTAATCTGAATGGCATTAGAACCATTATAACCACATATACGTTAAACTGCGCTAAAACAATGCAATGCCCTAAAAATAATAAAATGCACTAAAAATAAACCAAATTGCACGAAAAATAAACCAAAATGCATATAAAAAATACACTTAACTGCACTAAAAACAATAAATGCACTAAACATAAATGAAATTGCACTAAAAATGCACATAAAAATACACTAAAACTTCAATAAAAAAATAAAAATAAAAAAAATGCACAGAAAAACCATAAAATACACTAAAAATAAACCAAAATGCATATAAAAATACACTTAACTGCACTAAAAAAACAATAAAATGCACTAAAAGACTAAAAATTCATTGAATAGTCATTTTCAACTGGAAGTTAATGTTTGCATGGTCATCTTAGAGCTGAATTAACCTTTATTCTGAATAAAAAGTCTTGAAAACAAGGAGAACATTCATGCAACAACCTAAACTCCTGCCGACACACACGGTTGACACTTATTCTTTAAAGTCTGCAGCGTTTACATTAGACAACAATGGTACAGTGTCCTTTTAAGTTGAAATCTACGTCCGCACTAACAATAGAACCATCACAAACCTGTACACAGGCTTTGTTCCCGACACAATACCTTGTTGTTTACGTTACAAAGAGTGTGGTTTCTCCTGAGTGAAAACAACACAGACACGGTACTTCAAAGCAGTAGATTCATCACCGAGTGTCGGCCCTCCCACCCACGCTACACCTACACATCGCTGTGATCAGGTCATTTAGCTGTTTAATGTGGTATGACATTTTATCCCCACCTTAAGCACCTTAAAGCAGTGTGTTATGCGCTAATAATTTGGCTGTCAGCAAACGCCTCAGAGTTTCTTTAACCCACTGAGAGGTTTAATCTCAAAGAAAGGAGGTGAACGACCAAAAACCCTGAGGAGGATGATGTTCATTTGACAAAAAGAGAAACCCAGGCTTCAGGCAGGGTTCACCAAAGTAAATTTAAGACTTTTTAAGACGCTTTTCTGAGCACAGAGAATTAAATCTAATACCTGTTTCCAAACTAAAGAGCAAAGTATGAAAGACTTATTCACACACAACAAAAATGGCAAAGAATTCACTCCTAAATGTTTTTTTTTCCCTCCTTCTCCTGCTGGTAATTAAAAAAAATATACACTTTTATGATGTATCATATAAATCTGATGTAATATATATTTGTATGTAGCGCTGTCAGTGACAAATTAAAGGAAAACATCCAACATCCAACGTACTGACCATTTTCATTAGTTTGTATTTTTTATTTTGGTGTAATTTAACTTAAATTTTAAACCATTTTATTTTATTTTCAGAATTTCCGTTTCTATTTAATATTCTCGTGCACTAAAAAGAAAGAATATACAACAAACATGACAGAAAAACACTAATATTAAGAAGAATATATGACAACATACCAATGTCCATTCAAGATGTTATATTTTGTAAAATTACATTTATTGGATGTGTCATGTTGCTGCTACACTGTCATTTTTCAGTTTGGGAAAAGTCTGTCCGTCTGTCTAATAACATTCAGAGGTCTTCAACGTACTCACATTCTGTACTTAAGTAGAAGTACAGGTACTAATGTGAAAAAATACTCTGGTAAAAGTAGAAGTACTGATTCAACTCTTAAGTAAAAGTAAAAAAATTTTTTAAATTTCTCAATTATAATAAAGTACAAAAGTAAAACTACTGATTTAACCAGGAAACATCTAAAAAGTATCAAAAGTATACAAATTAAACCCTTTAAAAGTGAGTTAGTGTGTAGAAATTGTGTTTGATCAGGTCACAGTTACTCAGTTTTGTGGATTTAGGAAGAAATTTAGGAAAAATTAGGGGAAAAAAAGTCACAATTGAGATAAAAAAGTCATCATGAGATTTTTTAAAAAGTTATATTTGATTTTTTAAAAATGCAGCGTTTTAAGATAAAATGTTAAAAGTGTTATAACTATAATCTATAAAGTCACAGTTTCTCTCCTCCCCTGATTTTCCTTCTGAAGCCACTCATTTTTGTACTGTCACATCTGTTTACTTTGAAAAAGCCTATTCTGAGAAAGTAAAGAGTATAAAGTACAGATATTTATGCAAAAATGTATGGAGTAAAAGTAAAAAGTACAGTATACTCAAGTACAGATACCTAAAAAATCTACTTGAGTACAGTAATGAAGTACTTTTTTCTTAGTTACTTTCCACCTCTGATAACATTTCATTAATGTCAATAAAATAAAGGAGCTGATTTCATCTTCAATTCTATGCTATTTTTAATTTCACTAATACTAATTGAACATTTTATTTAGTTTGGGCAGTTTCTGAAAATTGTCAAATGCTTTTTCCTCTATAAAATTAATTGGCTATTAATTAAATATTACTTTTTAAAGCTTCACTTCTGCTGTTGAAACAATAACTCAGCTGAAACCCAAAGTCAAACTGACAGACTCAATAAAAAAAATAACAATGTCTGAAGTATAATAAAAGTTCTATCAACAGTTTGTTTTCCATTTACGTGTCCTGCAGACACCGTGGAAATTCACACACTTAAATTTGCTGTTAGCGAGTGGTTAGACGAACCTGTTTACCACAGACATGAACTGTGACTCTAAACATTTTGTCACGCATCTAAATATCTGCATAGAGGATCATGTTATGCTGGAGCATCTGCGTCCAATCTGAATAACTAGCATGACTCCCGTGCAGATGGTCACAGGATGTGACCACTTCGCATCGCCTGTTCCCATCCATCTACCACTAAATAGCTCCTTTGACACCCTGCGCCCGCTTTTTGTCCAGGGTGGCTCACATGACCGCCGCCATTTTGAACAAAACACAAGAAATTAGAGATGAGCAGCAAAACACCACAGAGTCTGTACGTCCCACAAGCACTTTTGACCCATTTGTGGCGGGCCACGAGTCACGAGTTAGTCCTCTTGATATCACTCCTTTGAAATCTTAATGTCGGACTGCCCCTCTTCATGGCCCCTGCTCAACAGCTAAATCAGATTTATAACTACTGTCACAGGCGGGGATGACAGATAAATTAATCTTCCCTTCATGAGTTTACATCTTGGGCATCTGGACTGCTGATCTTGCCCTAACAAGCGCAGAGGTCTCAGCGAGCTGTCTTTTAATGTTGATGTGTTCGTGGCTGGAGATGAATGGCTCTGTCACAGGAATCTATTTATACAGCAGTTATATGGCAGTGCCACCAGATCCAGGACATTGCACTTCCAAGAGACGAGCACCAGCATCTGTTAGAGGAAGTCAGCAAATGACACTTGTTTGGATTTGGAGCACTGTTCAATGTAATGTGTGTCAGCTACTGTGAGACTTCAGAAGCATATTTAACAATGACATACTGCATGGTCCTATTTTATTTCACTCTGAAAAAGAAAAGGAAAAAAAAAAATCATTACCAGAGCTTGTTGAGCCGCATTTTGTAATAAACGCCCAAAATGTAATAACTTTTTCATTTCATTTTGTCATAAACTGCCACAATGCATTTTGTAATAAATGTTGCCACATTTCCATTTCCAAAATATATAAACACATTTAAAATATTGTAGTGTTTTCTTATATATTTCAAATTGTCCATGTTGTCTAATATGTCTAATTACCAGCCCAGCCATGAACCACTTGGAATGTTTCCCAAACAGCTCTTTGAGTTTTAATGCTACCCTACCAAAGTGCCCTGCTGCTGCAAAATGTACAAACGTATTACATAATACAGAAGTTATCTCATGACACTTTACTTATAGAGCCGGTGGAAACCAGACTCTAATTTTAGAGAAACCCAACAGAATCCTCCAGGACCAAACGCTTGTGAGTGGCGACGGTGGCGAGACATTGTACTGATAAAAAACTGTGCTTTTAGGCATTCCATGTTTTCTTTTCTGTCTGGTTTAGTCACATGACTCACACAGGAGTTAGTACTGGATATTTTTGGGGGGTTTTGTAGTGTTTTCTCGACGCGCCGAGTTTGCTCGTGTTGACCACCGTACAATGCAAGTCAATACGACATTCTTACCAAGTGAAACGATACAAGTAATAGAAAAAGCCACACTGGGGCAGGATATGGCAAAGTGCTTTATGTCGCACCGTCACAGTCTGGATATTGTCCGTGTCTTATCAGTAACTCTCTGGACATTTATAATTTCTGCTGGGAACCCAAAACGCTGCCAAACAAACCATTTGAAAGTGCAGGGGGTGTCATCAATAGTAAAACCTATGTTTTCTGACGTCATTCTGGCTGCTGCTGGATAACAAGCAGCCAGACGGCCTCTTGCCTCACAGCGGTTAGCGTTCTTGCCCGAGCCTCACAGCAAGAAGGCCCGGGTTCAATTCCCAGACCATGCTGGCCTTTCTGTGTGGAGTTTGCATGTCTGGGTGGTTTCCCCCATCACCCAAAAACATGTTTGTTAGCATAAAATCCTCCAGTCAGGTGATTGTGACCATTAGCCTTGCTCTACAGCTGGAGATGGGTCCCCGGGCGCCGCCCATGGCTGCCCACTGCTACTTACAGGTGCCCCAATGGCATGAAGGCTGGGTTAAATGCACGGGACAAATTCCATTGTACAGTGTATAATGACAAATAAAGTACTTTACCTTTACAAATCTTGCGAGACAGAATTTTAAAGCAGCAACAAATTTTGCCAAATTACATTAAATACAGTCACATGAGATCTCGTCACACCACTACAAACTACATATAACCCATTGAAACCCACCAACCAATTCAAACTAAACAGACACCATAATTCTAAATTTGCAGATCCAAATTCGAAATATTCCAAAAACAGTACTAAACATCTTTCAGACTTATTCAAGCTCAAAATATTCATCAAAATTACTCAAATTTAATTTAGCTTTAATATTAGCTTTTTGATGAACTAAAGCTGCTAGAACTCTGCATCATAAGAAAAAAACAAGCCCAGAGATTGAGATTAACATGTTACCATCGAACATATTAAGGAGTTTCTTCCAAACCGGCTGATGGACAGGACCACCAGGACTGCAGAAGCCAAGCCTGTCATTGACCGCCCACCCTTCTCTGTACCTACCACACCTCCACAGCCCGTCACATGAATCCCCGCCACCACCCTCCACTGCTTCGCCAACAAAAGATGCTTTGAGGTCATGCTCTTCTTCTTTGTGCTCTCCACGGCGCAAAACCCAATAGAGAACAGAGCCACACGAGACGAGGATGACTTAAGAGGAGATTAAAAAGAAAAGGCGTCAGTCACATGGAAAAGGGCTCCGGAGTTTTATTACATTTCGGGAAAATTAAGAAATTAAAGATGCGAAAATTTACAGAATGATTTATTGACCTACTGAGGTGAATAAAACAAAATCTAACCGTTTGATTTATCAGCCTTCATTGATGACAATATCCTTGAGCTTTAGCTGCTCCCCCTTTTTTATATTCATCGCCCCAAGAATCCTCTGTGGGGGTTTAAAACTTCAAACAGTACCTCATGAAAAAGTCAGGAGGTGTCAGACATGTGTTCCCTCTCCTCACCCCTCCCCAACCCCATCGGCTTGCCAACACCAAAGGCCAGAATTGATTTTGTGTGAAGCAGGACCAGCTCCACCCCCGTCAGGGATCACCTGCAGAACCCCTGCCTGTGGCTTTGATACGGCGCTAACAATTAGAAAGCTAAATATTGATGATTTATCTGCCATTTTAAGGCTGAATTTGGCTAATTACGACCAAACACGCTGCCCGTTTTGGACAGAGTGAGTTTCATTCAGAACATCTGAAGCATGTTGAATAGACACGCTTAATTTTTTTATTTTTTTTTCCTTTGCTCTTAACTCCATGTAGCTGATCCTCATGTATGAGCTAATAAAGTAAGGTTTATATAAGATTCGGGACAGATTATGTGAGGTAAGAGTACTGTCCTGCGAATAAGCTGGCTTTAAAGTTAGTCCAGCTGTACATAAAAAAAAATGTAGTATGAAAAGGTCATAGAAGAGCCAACAGAGATAAAAGTCTGAGGTGGCTCTCTTGTACGGTGATCCATTTACGATCCCCTTTAAATTAAACATTCCTTCCTGTTTGTCTGCATGTTCTCATGTTAACGGACCAAGGCAACACAGAGAAGGTAAACTTTCACCTGATGTTCAACTCCGATTTGTATGTTGGAATTTAAGTTTTAGTCACATTTAAAGCCTACATACTCACTTTTTGGTTTTATGCTAAAAGATGTAAACATTCAAATGTCTTTGACTCTTATATTCAACAACGTTTTTCTTTTTTCTTTTGAGTCTTCATCTTATAACAGGAACTGACTAACACTGCACCAAAGTTGACTGTGTTCACTGTAATCAGAAGAGACTGGTTTGATCAGGGGGAATTTTGACTTGGGTTGGGGGTGGGAGGGGGTGTAAATCTCTGATAATCTGACCGGCAGGAAAATATTAGTACCTATCCAACTGTTTCCCTTCATTGTTGAACACCTCAATGGTCAGAAGGTCATCCAGAGAGTATTT
This sequence comes from Siphamia tubifer, assembly GCA_020466265.1. NCBI lineage: Eukaryota > Metazoa > Chordata > Actinopteri > Kurtiformes > Apogonidae > Siphamia > Siphamia tubifer. The sequence continues at coordinate 36,528,956 of CM035801.1, read as the reverse complement.
AGGAATGGAAATAATATTGTGCTATTGAGTCGACCATCAAAAGATTACTCTCTCTATTCTCTATCTTGTGACTGCCAGACTCATTCTGATTAGTCTACAAGAAAAATGCTTTTTGAATAAAACTAATGACATTTTACCACATGTGTGTTACTGATAAAGGCTTAAATGCTGGTTGGCTTGTCTGGGGTCAAAATGTGAAACAAGAGAATAGGTTTTAGTCCAAAGGAATATTGGTGTTAGATCTACTTCAAAACACTGTCTGCACATTATGATCCATTCACTTTACAGGTTCTTTCTAGTACAATATTTACTAATCCATTGTATACATGTACATAAACCAGCATATATGTGGAATAACACACCATCATATATATTAAATACATGAACTAACCAACACTAAAGTCATTACTTTTCTGATTTATCTTATTAAAATATGTAAGATTTAATGTCTCAAGCAGATATTTTCTAAGTATTCAGTAGTATTCAGAGAATGCCTAATCTCGCCCCTATTTTGTGACAAATTTCTATCACAACCCGTTCTTGAATTGGACCCAATAATGTTATTTTAACCTTTCTGCAAAATGCAACCTGGACTTTTGACCTTTTGCAATATTGATAATTTCGTTATATGTATATATGTGTGTAATATTATGTTAATATATCCAGTATTGATCAAGTTATAGCGCGATATACACAAGTTAATTTTGCGACATGTCACCTTTGACCTCCAGAGATCTAAAAAACTATTGGTCGTAGGTGATAACACCAAGAATGAAAATTGTAGAAATCTTTATTCCGCATGGTTTGGTACCAATCTGAATGTTTTCTGACCCTCTGTTCACGAGTTATAACTGATAATGTGACTGCGGTTTGCAGCCAGTGGAGGTGACAAACCACGCAACAAACGCAGCATGTGTCGGTAAGCCGGAGTGACCCATCAGCTTCCAAAAGGAGCGTGGAAAAGTAGTTTTCAGCGGAATGACACCTGTAAAGGTAAACATACGGTCACTAGTTCACACAGTATTGGAACAATAACAGAATTAAAGGACTGTTTTACATCAACAGCAGCCACCTTGGTTGTTTCTAAAATGCTAGTGCCAGTCATAGTATGAAACCCTGCCTCAAAAACAGAGCAAAGAGCAGTGATAGGCCAGTCCACTTTTGGTCAGGAGGAAATCAGCTTGAATGAGAGTAGGATGTATCTGTCAGAGCAAATAAAACATTAGCTCTCAGATTGGTCTGGTTCTTACCGTCCCCTCTTTATCTTGATTGAAAAGTCCTTCAGATCAGTCCAGTCTCTTCCACTTCAGGTGGTTAGACGAGACATTTTTATTCTTATCGGGCTGTTATTTTAAATAATAGGGGTCTGTGTAAATGGAGATACTGTACACTCCTAAATGCAAAGCTACAGAAATAAGACCTATTGGCGAGCGTGTTATGGAAAGCAGAAAATGTCGGATGCTTGTGATTCATTTGTGTGAAATGCCCCTTTAAAAGAAACATATCGCACTAAACATTATGCCTTATGTAAACTGTTGTTCCTGAGTGCATTTGGCTTTCATAACCAGCCTCGCTGTGGATCAATGAGGCATCTGTAACGCACAGCTCGGTAGAAACACTTCATAATATGTTTCTCCTCCGGTATTCACTGTAAACAAATAGCTCTCAGCGCCGTACGTCTTACTGTACATTGATCACAAGCATGAGACCCCAGGCAACAATGCACAAAAGAAGAATGGCTTCCTTATTTTCACTCATCCGAGGCCCGGTGCAGCCTTTAATAGACAGAATCAGAATGTCTGCTGTGGTGTTTGCAGGCTTTATGAGACCATTACTGCTTTTTATTGTGTATCCCTGCACTAATGGGTTTCTATAGTCCTTCTGATTTATGGCCCGTCAGCTTTGTGGCTGTCCATTAGAGCAGGACGTTGACATGAAGCCAGCGGTTGAAGTGCCCACTGTTGAAAAATAAGGAAGTCTCCAGAACGCATTCACGGCCGCTGGTTTTCCAGACACTTTTTTTTTTTTTTTGTCTTTTTCATCCGCAGCCGTTTATGAAGTCATTAACTTTAGACAAGTGTTGCACTGTTGCCGAGTGATGTGCTGTGGAAAAAAAAATAAAAAAATCAAAGTTTGTCAAATCCATTAACACTTAATACTTAGAATACGCTTCATTACACTGTGTTTTATTACAGGTTATTAACTGCAGTTGTAGTCCTTAAATGTCATTAAATGTCATTAGCATTTTATCCCCCAGTTGTAATTTCGTAACGTGTTTATTTGGTGGGTGTGATCCTTCTAGTTTTCTGGTGCTGACATCAGTCACAACTGGCAAACCTGTGATGTTTAAAATTTATGATGAACTGGGTCTTGAGCTGTCATTTTAACTGCTTACATTAGGGTGCATTTAGAGCTTTTCCTGGTTTTGAGTGTTGGGTTGTTTAAACACATTCTGGGGTCTCAGTCTTTCGCCAGATTCAGACTGCTTGACATTTTTGTCCACTGTGATGGTCGCTGTGCTAAATGAGGCAATTACAGAGCCATAAATTCTTGCTCTGCTAGTGAGTGTAGAGGAATATAACATGAGTGCATTTACTGAAAGGCAGTAGAAATTCAAGGTACAGTACTTGTGCTTTACTTGACTTTGTTTTATGCTCCTGTTGTACTACATCACACTGACAAATTTTCTACTTTTTTACTCCACTGTATTACATACATCTCATAACTTGTCAAACTGAAGTGCTAGTGTGCCGTTTTTTTTTTTTTTCATGATAACACGAAAGATGAATTGCTCCCCTTTCTTGGACTAAATAAACTATTTAACCCTTTAACTCCTGACACTTAAACAATTCCACAGTAGAAAAAAAAAGATAAAACAAGCAAGAAAATGAACAAAAACTGCCAAAGTGATCAGTAAAATGAACAGAAATGAATATTAAACTAACAAAATTATATGTAACTAGAACGGAGTAAGACACTAACAGAACACAATTGAAGAAAAATAATCAAATTAAAAAAATAAATATAGAGAAAAAAAGCAACATCAACAGAAAATAACAAAAAACATGAAAAAAAATTATCTTAAGAATTATTGTCAGAAAAGTTTTGTGAATCCGGAACCTGGTCCTCGAGGGTTGACGTCCTGCAGGTTTTAGATGCTTCCCTCCTCTTTCAGCACACCTGTCAATCATTATCAGACTTCTGCAGAGCTGGATGACAGGTCGATCATTTGAATCAGGTTTGTTAGATGAAGGATGCATCTAAAACATGCAGGGTAGCGGCCCTCGAGGAGCAGAATTGGGCAGCCCCGATTTAGGAATTCTGTAGTTACCATGGAAACAAAGTAATATTCTATAACACCGATTCACTAGTAAAACCCATGGAATCTGATTAATAACATGGATGGAAACGCTTGGTTTGTGTTCAGTTGATAGATTTGACAAAAACTAAATCACTTTTTCTCGAGTTTACTCCATTTCTCGTATAATAACCCTCAACTTTAGTCTGAGCTTTTATTTTTATGCATATCTACATGAGCAGTGAAATAAATACAAGACTAGAAAAGCACTGGGAGACTGCAGACTCCACCCACTGATCATTACCAGACTTGTTTTTTTTTATAGATAGCTTTATTGTCTGTTCCACATAAAAAAAATAGAAATTCTTCTTTGTCACGGCTTCTTACAACAAACACCCTCCCCACTAAAAAAACATTTCCACAATCAAGAGATATTAATAAAAATGAAATAAAATCACATAAAATAATTAAAAACCCTAAAAACACAGTACACAGTTTTTATGTGGAACATATCCATCTATCTTTTTGTGCCAGTATCAACATTTCCTGAAAATTTCAGCCAAAACCATCCATAACTTTTCGACTTATCTTGCTAACTACCAAACCCACAAACAAACACAAACGCTGGCCATAACCCCGCCAATTTCTTGGTGGAGTAAAAATACCTGATTTATGCTGACAACATGTAAAATACAGGATAATAGTATAATATAGGGTGATAAATTGTTTAAGAAAAGTTAAATGTAGAGAAGATTACATCTGGGAATTGACATAAAAGTCAACGCTGGGTCTTTATGGATTAAAACCGTCTTTAATTAGCAGTTAAACATACTGTCACCAAACTGAAAACAGACTATTTTAGTTTGACCTCTTGGAAATAGACGATTTAAGGCTCATTAATGTTCACTTTATATATGTAAATCAGTACGTCCATTTCTAACCTTGTCATGCATCACTGCCATCATACTTAGATGCATCCAATGCATTGAAATGAACATTTGTCATTCAGTCTACTTAATTAACATACAGGCAGAATACCATGAAGAGTAATGCTTTTTGAGAAGAAGAAGAACAACGATAATAAGAAACATTCTGATGACAGTGAAGATTTTACTAATAATAACTGATAATGAGATGGGTAGTCGTCATAAATATGTTGGTACTTTTTCCATTAACTCGCACAGTTGCTCATTGAAAAGTGCTGCTATTTCTGGAAATTCTCTTGAAATAACAATACTGCCTCCACAGTTTCGGATGGTACTGCTCCGTATTATCCATCTGGGTTCACGTCCACAAGCTCCAGGGAAACAACGGACGAACAAAACGCTTTGTGTTTTTAACAGGGTATAAAGTTAGCCTTTAGCTAAAGCAGGCCTCATAAACTTTTTTTTTTTTGGATTGCCTCTAGCTTTGATTACAGGATGAAATTCACTGTGACATTGTTTATACATGCACTGTTCATAGAATGTCTACATTTATTTCAGTCCAATATTGCATTGATTTATTAATTTTTTTAACCAATAACTTGTACTAATCACGGAGAGTCATGGACTGGTGATCAGTGATGGAGAACTGTTATCCATGTGTGAAAATTATATCTCATACCCCTTCAATCATTCTGTCACCAGAGCATAGATTAGAACATTGCCCGTACAGGCTTGTACCATCGGCACTGGGCATGATAGGTAAACACTTTATCACTCTGGAAGAGGATCCATCAAGACTCATCAGACCACATGACCTTTTTTCCAATGAAACATAGTCGCTCTCTATAAATGGATGGTTGTTGAAGAAATGAGAAGCTAGTCATATTAGTTAAAGGGTTAAATAATTTGTTGTAAATCAAACATATTAATCATTGCAGTAACTATCTAATAAAGGGATATTAACCATTTACTTTGACAAACCAAGATGGGATTGTTTTTCTGGCTACTCTGATCCAAAGTTGCATGTTTGATGATGCTAGAGGCTAGGCTCAGTTGGTAGAGTGGGTCGCCCAATGACTGAGAGGTTGGCGGTTCACGTCCCAGCTCTAGCTGTCCACATGTCGAAGTGTCCTTGGGCAAGACACTGAACCCTGACTTAGGCCGCCAGTAGGACTGACCTTAGACCTTAGAAACCTACTGGTGTATGAGTGTGTGTGTGAATGGGTTAATGTGAGGCTAATGTAAAGCGCTTTGAGCACCATGAAGGTGGAAAAGTGCTATATAAGTGCAGAACATTTACCATTGGCTAACACTGGCTAACATTGTAAAATGAATACTATGTTAAAAAAAAAAAAATCTTATGAAACTTGGTTAACTCATTTCCATGTGTACCTGGCTGCAGTAATTATAAGGTTTTTTTTGTCAAACTTGGACACACTGACAACTTATCTGAACATCAATTAACACACACCGCCCCTTCTCAAATGAATAAAATTACAAAATAATATAAAATAAATAAAGTTTATAGTTGACTGTCATTTAAATTAAAATGGATCCAATTCACCAGACCTCTGAAACTTGAGTCAATTCGCTCCAGCTCTCATGATCTGGACAGCAATATGGAAACAATCTCGGCTAAATTTTCACCAGACGAAGCCAAATTCTCCTCTTAAAAGATAAAGAGTCTCCTGAGTGACATTTCAACAGGCTGCTCCTATGTTACAGGCAGATTGAAACTGGCCCGAAGACAATGACAAGCTCCTCTCTGTCTGATGTCACTTCCCATTTCCAGGCCGACGACTGCTATCTGCTACTGGCTCCTGCCAATAATAGATCATCAAAACAACACAAGCCTTCTTGGCACCAAAATAAAGGCAGCGGTCCACGTCTCTGCCACTCAGTTGTCAATTAACAGTCCTCTTCACGCTGACACTTGTGACTTAAAAGAAACAGTCGAGGATGTGATGAATTTGAGCCGACAGACGAGGAGGCAGAGCGCTGCGTCGCACTACCATAATGCGCTTGAGATATGGATAACAACTGACACCAGTGGCAGGTCTTATGAAGTTTGATTTCATTTGTCAGGCCTCTTCTACTTTGTCTTTTAGCTCACTCTGTCTTCAATCATTGTGGTAATAGCTCATTCTCAGAGCCTCAAGACATTCACACTCCTTCCCCATTTAATATGCAGAGTCACAAATAGGTGCTGTTTTCGGCTTCACAACAAGGGATCATATGTTGTACCATGTGCTATACACAGTCGGCTGTACTGTATATATTTAGTGTGTAAGTGCAGTCTAACATCGTCAGTTAACACATGATTTTACACCGCCATTGCAGCACCCGCGGGGTCACCTGACATTTCACATAACATTTCTCACATGATTTTTTTTTTTTTTTAAATATAATTTAACTGTATCAAAGCACACAACAGATGATTCAGTCGAGACACACGATGTGGAGACTCAAGCAGAAGCTAAACTTAATAAGTGATCAAACAAACTTTAGAGGAAGCATGTATCTTCTATTTTTTGTACCAGAAAACAAAAAAACTAAAAGTAGAGTGGAATTTTATAGATTAAGTGTAATCTGTGTATCGTTCGTTCATTCGTATTTCAAATTGAAACCAAAAATAATGGAACAGATAACGACCGTTTTCCATTTTATCCAATTTTGACCTAAAACAAGTTGAGTAAACCAGAGCTTAACACTAAATATTCATAATAACCGTGACCTGCAGTGACAAAGATGGAAACTAAGAGGGTCACCCTAAGACCTGAAGATATGACGATGGAGAATCATAATGATCTTTGAGTCCGGTGGCCATGTTTTTTTTGATTAACATTCATTTCTGGTTTACTCAATTTGCTTCATGTCAAAATTGGATAAAACGGGAAACGGCCATTATCTGATTTTTCTATTCTTTTAAACACAAAAGAAAACTAAAAAAAATGCATCACCATCCATTTTTTCATATTGGTTTTGGAAACAAATAATGAAGAAATGTCTTATTTTAGTTTTATTTTGAAAAACAAATGAACGAATGACACACAGATTAACTGTAATCTATAAATTGTGCTAAATCTGATAAATTTAGGTATAATATTGTTGAAACTACTTATTTTTCTTAAGATATTTGAGGTTGCTCATGGTTGTTCAGGCATTTAATATTATATGAGGGGGGTCTAGAGTTGACTGGTTCACTTTTCAAAACCAACCCAGTGGACGATTGTGTCCCTGCATATTTTAAAACTCCCACAGTGGCTTCCCTTTTCCGCTCTGACAGTTTGCATTTTGATAAAATAAAGCACATTCTAGAAGTAACTTTCACAAACCTGTCGTAAACATCCATATGGTAACACTCACGGTGCTGTCATGTTAAGGCCCGCGACTATAATGCAACAGGTCGAGCAGATAAAACATCAAACCGGCGTCCACCAATGACCTGTATGTTTCTGCTGTACGGTTATTTTTCTGAAAGCAAACAGCCAGTCACAGCAGAGCAGGGCTGATCAGGCTGATCCTATCTACCACCAACCATCCATTCAACCCGACCTCATTCCTACACCCGGTTTGTCTCCATGGCAACATCACCACATATTCTGCTGCAGTTTTGAGGTCAACCAATAAAGGGTAATGATAGATCGGAGCAGGAAATAGTCTAGTTAATTGGTCAGTACCACCATCTAATCATAAATAAGTCAAAGTAATATGTATTCATAGAAATTAATCAATGAATAAAGCTGGATCACATCAAATGTATCTGGAAAAAAAAAGAAAAAACCTCAAAGAGGGAGACATTTTTAGCTCTGGAGCTGTTGTTTTGGTATTTCTAAACAGAGCCAGATTGTCCAATACTGATAATTTGCAAAACATATCTTCCTGGGGAATATTCTTAAGCCAAAGCACATGTGAATCAAACATCAAAACATGCAGCTTTGAGACACGATTGCTTAACTAGTTGTCAAACAAAATGTAATTCTGGACAAGTACTGGCTGTTAAAGTCTCCCCCCCACCCCATTTCATTCTTTCATTCTTACTTAAGCTATAATGAGTGTGAAGGGTTGTTCCATGTTACATTTGTACACGACTTGTGCAATACTCTGTTTCTGTTCTGCAGGTTTTCAGATCGTTTATGTGACTAGCTGGGTCTAACCTGCGTGTAATAACCAAATCAACCTGCTGCAGAGGTTTCTGATTCCATTCATCAAACACACGAAGACATTTCACATAAACTGCAGATGACAGAGAAATAACCATCAGCCTCAGTATTTGATCGCTAAGTAGACAAATGGAGCAGTAAGTGTCCAAGCCTGTCTGGGTGAATACCTTGCATGCTTGTCTCCACCCGACCACATGACGCTAATTCCTGACTGAAGCGCTCCTCCTGCGAAGCCCTAATCCTGCCTGTGAAATGTGACAAGATCATTCTTTAGGCCTACTTTAGTCTGAATAATCTGCCCATCGCAGACATTCATCCCGACCTGCACAGTGCTTCTAGTGTCATAACACACTACCTGTACATTTTCACCCCTCGGCTTAGGCTCCATAAATTAAATCTCGATGAGTAGATGTGGAGGACATGGCGTCTAGTGCTGCACATGAGTAGACCTGTGTTGATGTGTGCTTTCCCTGTCATATTTATTTGATGTTGGACCAATTATCTGGATGTTAGCTGCTGAAATAATGCGTCAATTAATGGGTTAATGACTTGTAATATCTAACAAATGATGGCGCACTGTGTTTTATATTGTGGAGAATTAAATGAAAGATGCGCGCCGGAAAAAACAAGCAAAACTAATTTATTACTAATGACTAATGGAAGCGTTTTTGAGCTGCGCAATCAATTTGAATGATCAAGTCACAGAAAATAAATCGTTAATGTAAACTCGTGTCAACAAATGATTCAGTTAATTATGAAGCAAAGATCCTGCTATTTTGTTTTTGGTTTGCTTGTTGCTTTAAACTGAATATATACAGTATCTATGAACTGACTGTATATACATTGAACCCCCCCCCTGAAGAAAAAAAAAATCCCAAGCATGATCTGGTTACATCTTCTCAAATGAGAGGATTTGCATCTTTTCGGGTTTGGAGGAACTGAAATAATTGACTGAAACACAACTAATACTGAAAATCATCATCAGCCGCAGCTTTACGAGTATCAAAAACTCTTTAAAAAGTAATTTCATGAACATACCCTGACATGAGATCCATCAAATGTGGAAAACCTACAACCTTGTCCTTCTCCTAAAGCTGTTCGTCAAGCAGAAACAGTACAGTAGGTTTTAGAGAAGCTTCTTGAAGTTTCGACAAAGTTGTGAAGTTCATAATATGGCAGCTGTCAGGTTGAATTGAGCCGTCGGTTCCAGTGCTAAGAGGAGAGTAGGTGAAGCTAACTCCTCTCTACAGCATGACTACAACCTGCCAGGAGCCTCACCTACCTGATGGCAAGTGGACGACAGCGCATAATCTCCATAGGCTTTACCTCCTGCTCCTGACCAGCTTTAACTAATTGAGGAGACAAAGTGAAAAAGACCCTTCACCGCCGCGATCTTGGCTGCACCTCAACTTTTCTAACCCTCTCCGTCATGCTGCGCCGCCGTCGTCATCTGACTTCCGGCGAGATACTGTAAGTTCTTCGCGTCAGCTCCGAGTTGAGCTTTTGCAAATGATGTCAACACTACAGTACTTGACACCGATGGGGGAGGGGTAGTGGTGGTGGTGGTGGTGGTGGTGGGGGGGAGTAAAATATCTCGGGTGCAGTCAAGGGGAATGGGTATAAGTATCTGAAATGTCCCGTCTTAAACACATAATATCCGTAATACTTCCTGACACGTTCTCCTATAACCTCTTATTCTCTGCCAGAGTCTGTGGGGCCTTATTCCCCCTCTCAAGGAGCAGAAGAAAAGCAGTCTATTTTCTTGTCATATTTGGTTGAAAGGCAACTCTCAACTTGGAGTCTAATTTCCTGCACTTTAAGACAGTCCACATGCAAGGTGCATTACCATGCTATCAGGGTGATGGGAGCAATTTCAAACTGTCAGTCAGTCATGGAAATATCAGAGAGACTTAATGTCAGCTGCAACCTGTCTGAGGCTCTTGTGAAGTGAGTCTTATTCACTCGACACCATTTACTTGTCAGCAAAGCTCTGTTTTAGTCAGGATGGCGGTTCGTAATGAGATGAGGATATAATATAGCCGTATATAATATAGCTTCTCAAAATGAAGAGGTCACACTGCAACAGGCTGTGGAAACACACAGAAAGCCTAAATGTGCAGCTGCTGCTCATCAAAAGACATTAGTAATGTATGAAAATCATAGTTTCAGCCTCTCGGTAGCTCATGAGATCCCACAGTTCTTGCTTCACAGACAGCAGTTAGTTAAGGTTGTTAATTTCCCGATAGACGCACCACTCTGGGTGACACACTGGGGCTGTACTTAACCATTATTAATGTGACAGGCCTCAGTGCAAAGCAAATCAATTAAGCAGGAGCAATCACCGTAGTCTGGATAACGGCCTTTTAAGACTGTTTTCATGTGACAAGGAGGTCCTCGATCCAGGCCTCTGCGTCACGACCTGACAGGTCAAGAAAGCGGTGTGAAACAATAGCACCTTCTAACCATCATCTCCCCTTTTTACCTGTCACATCCAGTCGGCCTGTCTTGCCGCTGACGTGGTGCGCCCTGCGCCGGCTGCCAAGGTGAATTTTCATGTCATGTCGAAAGAATTACTTATTCCATTTGCTCAACATTACAATGCAGCATTTATCAACAATATCCCCATTTTCCTTACAACTCTATATGATAGGGTTTGCACGTCATTTTTGGACTTTCTAATGGTTTCCATTATATACCTTGTGTGATGGTGACAATGTACAAGTAGAAAGTAGGGAACGAATAGAACTGATGCTTACCTTCACACCGTATGGCACCTGGAAAAGAAAAGTTGATGTAATTTATCACATTTTTACTATAAAAAGGTGATGAAAAGTCAAGAATTTGATGCAAAGCCAATGCAATTTTTTTTTTTTTTTTTTTTTTGCAAAAACATGCTGTTGCACACATTTGGGTAATCAAAGCTGAGGAGAGCTGAATAATACAATATGCATTAAACAATTATACATTATAGAATAGCAGTCACAATAGTAGCTCCTGTCATTGCACCTTTAAGTGCCATTATTTTAAATTTTTAATCAACTCCGATGACAGATGTGAATACACAGATGAGACATTGTTTCTGCACAGATGAGCCATTAATGTTCAGACCGTCAAAACTATAAGTTACAATGAGGAAGTGAAGAGACTGAGACACTGAAGATAATAAAAGTACATCCACCAAAGTCTAATAGCATTTAAAACAACATAAAAAGTAAAAAAAAATATACTGTCAAAGTGCAAAAAAAATATGATTGGAGATTTTTCTAGACTAAGGATGATGATAAAGATGGAAATACATACATACATTCTCTTAAAATTAAAAAAAAAAAAACATCCTGAGGGTCAATGCATATACGTACATATAAGACATCAATATTAATTCATCAATCATTTTAATATGATCCCTAAAGGAATAAACTTTATCTACTCTGCTGATATTGAATTTACAAAAAGTAAATGCATTATCTTTTTCATAATTGTATGAGTCCTGCATAGAAAATAAACAGAAACGGGGATAAAAAAAGAGTTATAAAGAAGGTTTAGTTCATGCAAAATGCATCACTAACTGCTGCACACACAGTTTATGGAAATGAAATTGGCAAATATGACTTTCATACTTAGTCATTATTAGGCCAAGAAATAAGAAAAAAGAAGAAAACAAAGAAAAGATTACAATGCAAGAGAAAAAACCTCAAAATTATAATTAAAGTTTGCAGGGGTTACAGCATCAGTATTGCTTGTGTGCGTTTTATTCCTGTATTATTTCTACATGCGATTAAGTGAATTTTATCCAAAATAATTCAGTGTTCTCATCCATTTTGCTCACTTAGAGAATTATGCATTAAAAAAAACACAAAACAGGGAGTATGAATGTTTAAAATAGATACTTACATGTGTTTTGCATGGCTGTGTCTTTTCCTCCAAATCATCTAGAAAAGAAAAACAGATGTTAACACTTAATTAGTTTCAGTCAAGTCACAAATAACAATAGAGTCTTAAATAAGACTTTTAGGGCCATGGCTAAAACACATTAATACTGTTTGTATAGTACAACTATTTTAATATGATTTCTGGAGGATGCAGTGAAGTCTTAAAAATACTTTTCTCATCTATTCTATGACTTTAAGAGTAGAATGTATGAGTTGTGCAGAGCTTTGCAGGAATAAAACATGACATGATCCTTCCATAACAATATATTTTGTTCCCATTTCCTACATGACTAAATAAATACCTCACACAGAGGCTTGGTTTCTGTCTAATCACCCTCTACCTGTGCTGTTAAATGGCTGTATTTATACATACACACACACAGGCTGATTCATAAATGTGTCCTTGTGTGAAATACTAGCAGGAGATTTCAAGCTTTTCTGTTTAAAAGTAATGAATTACGGCAACGAAAAAATGTGCAGCCATTTAAGGATAAAGCCGGGAATTTGGTGTCTGCTGCGGCGAGTCATCCATCACGTCCACAATAAAGGAGTTTTTGCCTGACGGTCGAAATTTATGGTCGCCCTTCTCTGCCCTAATAACTCAAAGCGCTGTGTCAGAGCCTGACAGCCCTTGCCGAAAACAGCACCCCTGTTATCAATCAAAAAACACTTGCATATGTTTAACTTTCGCCTGATCAGCAAGACATTTATAGGCTATTGAGTAATAAGATAAGTGGGTCTATTTCGATAGGAAGAAATGTGAAAGCTTTAATGATTAATGGTGGGCAGAAAGGGAAGGTTTCGCAGCCCTTTTGGAAGAACAGGAGGATTTTGGATGATGAACAAAAACTGACTAAGATTTATAATTTCAGTCTGAATCAATAATTGTATGCTCTTATTAAATATACCCCTGCAGAATCATTAAGATTATGCAAAAAGAAAATACAAAACAACATTAAAAAAATAATAATAATACCTTCAGGTCTTATTAAACAAATTAAATTAAACACCACTACCACCTTGGAGGCCTGAAATATGATAGAGAGGAGTGGGATCTGTTCTGCTCATGGATTCACTTTACAGTAGTTGACCTGAATGTGACTGCAAGGAGGCAAAGAAGGGGGGAAAAAAAGAAGTCTGCAGAGCTGACAGATAACTGGCGTGCAGGACGGGGAACTGACAGATGACAGGCTACGGGATTGAGAGGAGGGAGTTGCAGAAAATGTGAAACACGTCGATGGATATCGGTGAAGGTTTGAAGGAATACCTAACCAGGAAAGTCCCACAAAGCCCTCAGATGGTGTTTTCTTCTCATTTAGGAGGAGAAAGTTACTGGGTCATGGCGCAAAAGCCATACTAGATTGTCCTGGGGGGCAGTTTTTGACATGAAAATTAACTCCAAATCAATTACGCACGGTTAAATGCGTTTCTAATGCGCCTCCTCGTATGGTCTGTCATTTATCTGCACTGTTTTAAGGACATTTCTGCTCATTTTTATACTGATACACATGAGAATTAAATATGTTTTGGCTGCTGAAATGACATAAACATATGTTATTTCTCATTTGTTTTCAACCCGAGTCCAGCCCAACTCGCAAACCACACAGGACGCAGCGTTTGGCGCATGCGTCAATTACGCAAAGTCGCATGTATATGAAACTGCAAATTAAAAGCGCACGGAGTGAGAGAATTATTAAATCCACGCCCGTGTGAGTGGGGGAACGTCACATTCTCTGTACCCTGCCATCACTCCGGGCTCTGTCTCAGATTGGAAGGCGTCAAAAGTGATCTGCGGACTCATTCAGATGCTGCTCAGGAGGAGGCGGAGTGATCTCTCCTGGCCACGACCCACGTATACGGAGTGCGCTCTCGGACCCACAGCCACAGTGTCAGAGCGACGCCAGGGATGAAGCAACGCGCACGGATCCTGCTCATACACTCCGACCTGAGGATTGTACATTACTGCTTTTTAACTTGGCACATGCTTTAACCCGTCTGTCGCTTTGGCTTTCTTCACCATACTCATGTCTTTTTCAACCATTTCCACGAGAATTGGGTCATGATCACATCGCCCACGGTCTCTGTCCTGAGAAATAGCACGAATCCAGCGTGGGAGAGCGGCTCTTTGGGAGAGAAGGGCGCAGCGAAGATCGGCTCCACATCCGTCCATAACTCCGTCTCTCCCGCAGACCCTTCTCGGCAGGCCAGTCGTCTTCCCATAAAGGTTTTGAAAATGCTCACGGCTCGGGCAGGACACATTTTACACCCGGAGTACCTTCAGCCTTTACCGTCCACCCCTGTCAGTCCCATCGAGGTAAGAACCACAGCTGCGTTTATGGAACAAATGCTTATTACTGCGCAAAAAAAAGTGTCTGACCCTGAAATGAGTGGACGTCTGAGCTTCGACCAGCGCGGATCGGATGTTTTTGTGGACAATTCTGGATACTAGGATTTTATTTAGACCGATATCGAATTATTCGGCACAAGGAACCGACCGTTGGAGTGTTTTAGATTGCGAGTCCGTAGTTTCCAACATATTATAAAGGTGTATTTTCCTTCAATTTGGAGAATATTGGAAATATGGGAAATGTAATTAAATGAAAAACTGTGCAAATGAATGTTGCGTTTGTGTGATATCATTCTACAGTCTTGTCATGTATCTACTGTGTGTACGCGTCCTCTGGTGACAATTACGCAGAGTAGTTTGGAGTTAAATGTCAAGATAAGTTCATGCGCAGTGCGTAATAAAAACCTGACAATAACAGTTCACTATAAAAACACAACCAGTGTTTTATAGGTTTCATTAATTTTATGTTTTTTTGTTTCACAGCTCGATGCCAAGAAAAGTCCTCTGGCTCTGCTGGCGCAGACATGCTCTCAGATCGGCAAACCGGACCCTCCGTCCTCCTCCAAACTGTCCTCCGTAACCTCTAATGGATCTAGTGACAAGGAGGGAAAGTCCGGTCCACTGAAGATGAGCGACATCGGAGCCGACGACAAATCCAGCTTCAAACCTTACTCCAAATCGTCGGAGAAGAAGGAGTCGAGCAGCAGCCTCAGTGGAGATAAAACCAGTTTCCGAGTGCCTAGCGCCACCTGCCAGCCGTTCACCCCCAGGACAGGCAGCCCCAGCTCCTGCACCTCCGTGTCTCCGCTGCCGTCTGAGGGCAAAGCGGGGGACAAGGAGGACAAGAAGGAGTCTGAGAGCAATAAGAGCAGTACGGAGAACGGCGGCAGCCACAGGATAAGTGGGATTAACTCTGAGGGGGGGCAGCACCAGGAGAACACCCCTGGATCCAAGGCTGTTACATCGGACTCCACATCAGTGACCTCCTCCTCCTCCTCCTCCGTCCTCGGCTCTGGACTGGTGGCCCCAGTTTCGCCATATAAACCCGGGCATACAGTTTTCCCTTTGCCACCTGCTGGTATTTCCTACCCTGGGAGTTTAGCCGGTGCATATGCGGGCTATCCGCAGCCGTTCCTCCCTCCTGGAATGACCCTTGACCCCACCAAATCCAGCAGCCAGCTGTTAAGCGCACAGTTTGCGGCTGCCAGTTCACTTGGATGCAGTAAAGCAGGAACCAGCCCTTTGGCCGGAGCCTCTCCTCCGACTCTAATGTCTGCGAGTCTGTGTAGAGACCCGTACTGTCTGAGCTACCACTGCACGAGCCATTTGTCCGGCGCATCCAGCGCAAACTGCGCACATGACTCTGCGGCTGCAGCTGCGGCCGCAACTGCGCTCAAATCTGGATACCCGCTTATGTACCCGACGCACCCCCTGCACGGGGTGCACTCCACGGCGCCGTCTTTTAGCGGACACCCGCTGTACCCCTACGGCTTTATGCTGCCCAATGACCCCCTGCCGCACGTGTGCAACTGGGTGTCTGCGAACGGACCATGCGACAAGCGCTTTTCCACTTCCGAGGAGCTGCTGAGCCACTTACGGACCCACACGGCCTTCGCGGGCACAGAGAAGATGATCTCCGGGTATCCGGGGTCATCTTCCCTGGCTAACGCCGCAGCAGCCGCCGCTATGGCCTGTCACATGCACATCCCTCCTAACGGGAGCCCCGGCAGCCCCAGCACACTGGCCCTCCGGGGGTCCCACCACCCCCTCGGACTCAGCAGTCGCTACCACCCGTACTCAAAGAGCCCCCTGCCCGCCCCCGGGGCCCCGGTGCCGGTGCCCGCCGCCACCGGGCCGTACTACTCCCCGTACGCCTTGTATGGACAGAGACTGACCACAGCCTCGGCCTTAGGATACCAGTAGACACAAAGAATTATACATTTATAAAGGAGATTTAGGCCCAATGAGTTTTATATTGTACTTCATGCAGGGACTGGATCCGTGTGGGGATCAGTGTATTTATTTGCGATAGCTTCAAGCGTGACTAAAATAAAAAATAATTATAATATAACTTTAACAGCCTCACTGTGCATTATTTTACGTCAACGGAATTATTGGTTTGTACAGAATGGTCCATTTTTCTGCAGTATTTGTTCAGATGCTGGCATGTTTGTGTTGTGTTGAATGGACTGTAAAGGTCATTTTCAGAGGTGTGGGGGGCTCCTGCTCTGGGCCTGTTCACAGGGATCTGACAGAGTGATGGACGTGGACTAAAATCAATCAGAGCTGCTTCTTCAGATTTGTCATTGATTTATTTTTGGGGGGGAGGGATGCTGTGGCCTTCAGCCAGAGGAGTTTGATGAAGTCTGGGTTTTTAAAGCTGGAGGCTGATGAGCTGTGCGCCGTGGCCCATGTGAGGGATCATGAAGAAAACATTTCATATATACATCATTATGTTTAGGCCTTATATAGGTCAAACAGCTTTATGTTTCATTATGACCATGTTATTTTTTTCAGCTTTTTTTCCATTTTAGAAGGAAGGATTTGACCAGGTTGTTGCAATGTTTGTGCAGCCTTTTTAATCAAGTTGATATTATTTATGCATTAAAATGAAAAAAAAAAAAGTTTTGTTCTAGAGGCTTTGTGATTCCATATAGGAATTATAGGTTCAATTACTTTTTAAATCAGAGGTAAAATTCTAATTTAATTCCTAACATACACAACTTTGAGTTTCTTTTTTTTGTGCATTCTGTGTTTTGTAGAGATACTGAATTTGTTGCTTTTTCCTTCTTTTACCGTTATTCATTTACTTTAGTTGTTTAAAAAACAAACAAAAACAACAAAGCTACCAACATTAGGTGTTTGTAGCTTTATAGGCCACCCTGCTGTGTTTATGTACTGTCCCAAAACAGCCCCTTCAAGCACAGGGTCATGGATTATCACTCATTAACAAAGACAAATGGGTCACCGATACCAATGGGGAGCACGCTAAACAAAGATTTACGACGACACCAGATGTGGGACATTTCCACAGCTTTTGTGATCGCTGTAATGAAGGCGTGAAAGCACAGAGCATGAAATAAAGCGAAGGCCTAACTCTTTAATCAGCCCCTTAAAACAAATCAACTAAATCAAGCCGGCATCGTCATTATCCTTCCTCAGTAAATCAGGCTGTTCTCCAGCAATAAAATCACCATCGTTAACACTCACATGTCATATTCATCAAAGCCATCCATCCCTCTTGTAGATGAGTCAGTGATATATGGTAATAAAGCCCCTAACCCACAATTCAGCGGTGCAACCAGTCAGCCGTGAAGGCGGTGAGGGTCGTACGTGGAGCCTCTTTTTCTTTTCTTTTCTCTTTTTTTTTTTTCTCCCCCATTTGCAAACACGTTAATGTGACATGAACAAACGAGATTTTTAAGGATGATTTCTCAGCGTTTAACCGACACATGACACCGATATGAAACATTCCCACGTGTCACCACATAAAACCAGTCAATACATTATTCAGTGGATGTAATGATATCATATTTGTTACTGGTTTACACAGTTATAATACATAATAACTCATGAATGCACTGAGGATTTGAAGAAATTGTAGAAAAATAATAATAATATGAGTGATATTCAGAAGTGGTCAAAGTACTCACCTTCTGTACTTATGTAAAATAAATACTCTGGTAAAAGTAGAACTCCTTTAATTAAGTACAAGTCAGAAAGTACAACTTCACAATTGTATTAAAGTACAAAGTAAAATTGCATTTTTTTTTTCTTGCTGTGGATGAAATAATACTTATTTAAGCAGGAAAACTAAGAAAAAAATCCAAAACATCCAAAAATAAAGCCTTTAAAAGTGAGAAACTGTGTAGATGGTATTCAGTTTAGTGGGTACGGATAAGACATTTAAGAAAAATAATAAAGTTGTTATTAATATGAGATTTTAATGACTCATTTAAATCATTTTTACTCTCATTTTGAGATTTAAAAAAACCTAAATCGTGAGATAAAAAGTCAAAATTATGAGAAAAAGTCAGAATTATAAGATTAAAGTCATAATTATGAGATAAAAATAATCATGAGATAATTGAATAATTGTGAGATTTAAAAAAAAAAAAGTCAAAATTATCATAGTCACAATGTCTGATTTACAACTTATTTTTCATATTGTCATGTAAGGAGTATAAAGTACAGATATTTATAGAAATGTAAAGAGTATAAAGTACAGATATTTATACAAAAAATTAGTGAGTAAAAGTAAAAAGTGGCCAGAAAAATAAATACTTAAATAAAGTACATATACCTAAAACATTTACTTAAGTACAGTAAAGGAAGTACTTATACTTAATTACTTCTACCTCTGGTGATATTCGTGTATTTAGTTAAATTTATTGACTTTTTTTTCTTCCAGACGTAACCCGGAAATGTAATTTATTACAGAACAAACATTACGCACTGACGCACTAAACAAAAAAAAAAAGAGTCACAAAGATTAATAATAAACTATATCATGAAGTTGTTTTGACATTCTGGCGCTTGTTTATAGGCTTTAATATCTCTGGTGTATTCCGCCTTTGTGATTTATGGTCATCGTGGATTAGTATAAAACGTTTGCATACAGCACCGTGGCCTCTCAGGTGTTTCATTTGCCAGATAAAACATTCTCAGCTGGTTGGACTGTCATTAAACAGGGTCTTATTAGAGTTTAACTCATAAAGTAGCATGAAGAAGCAACATAATGTAAAACCTATAATGTACATTAACTCTAGATATTATGAATAGTGTGATGATTGTCATGGTAGATGCATAACTGTAAATAGCACATTATTACAATTTTATCTTAGAAATTTCTGGTTATATTGATGCGTAAGAAACTTAAATCAAAACTGGAAAAACAAAAATAAAAAAGAGGTAGGTGATGGAGAACGATGGGGAAAGCACCAGGAATAACATTTTTGTTTTGTTTGCAACTTTGTACATTATATCATCATTATAATATGTATATTACATGTATATTGCTTTGTATAATCATGTGGTGCAAACTAAAGATCAATAAGTGTGTGTCCGCAGTAATACAATTTTTGTCTATTTACAAAAACACATTTAAGTTAATGCCACATAAAGATGAAACAGTGGGTAGATTTAAAAAATATATATATATTTTCCTGAGTTGGTACAGCTTATTATTAGTATTAATTTTCTTATATGTACATTAATCCATGCATAAAGCTTTGTATGATAACTCTCACAGTATAAACTAAAAGTGAATCAGTCAAAGTACTTATTTTTTTGTGTATTTACACAGAAAAGTCACATATTTAAGTTAGTTATTGATGTAAAAAAGTCCAAAAGTGGTAAAGTAGGTGCTGGTAAGTAAGAATAAAAAGTAAAGTCATTTTTTTGTCAAATTAAGACACTGTATTAAAATGGCTGAAGTCAGTGGATTTTTATGGATTCATACAGAAAAGTGAAACACTTAAGCAAGTTTATGACACAAATATAAAAATACTGGTGGAAAATAAACATCAGATTAACCAGATTTTTCCTAATTTTTTCACAAGTTTGATTTTATTATTGCTACGGCTACACTGTACATTAGCTCTATTCATAATTATTGTAATGATTATCCAAAAGAAAAGTCAAACAGTGTGTATGCAGGGAAACATTTTTTGCGTATTTACATTAAAAAGTGGTAACACTTTATACCTACACACAATTCACTATGTATTAACTGTTTATTACCTATTTGTTAATGTTTGTTCATTATGTAGTAACTATTCCACACACAGTCCAACGTTTACATTTATTTATATTTCATATCACTTCCTATTAGGGGAAAAAAATGTGTATTTCTTTAGTCGTGTCAGTAGAACAAACTGATCACATGTACAGCAGTTGTTTAAATAATGGTTTGTAAAATTATTCCCACAACATAAACAAAAGTCAAACAGTTCATAGTTTATTTTTTGTACGTTTCCACAGAAAGGTGACACATTTAAGCATGCACAAACTAAACCATATGTATATAAGGGCAGATGTTTGGGGGAAAAAAAAGAAGCTGGAAAAAGTTAATACAGAGTCAAGATGGAGGAGAATACTCACCAAAATAAAAGCATCTTATTTTGTAGCATTAGACCTCTAACTTCCTGTTTGGATCAATACTTCAATTACTCTGTAAAACACAAGTGTCAAACTCCAGTCCTGGAGAGTCCTGCAGGTTTTACATATTTATCTCTTCTCCATGATTCAGTTAAAACTTTAACTCCTGAAACTTTGGCAGTTAAAATAAATAAATAAATAAACAAAATAGCCAAAGTCATCAATAAAATTAACAAAAATGAATAAAACTAACAAACATATCACGCTATAAATTAATCAATACTGGATATATTATAATATTACACGTACTGACGCATATATAAATATAAAATATAAGGAAATTATCAATATTGGAAAAGGTCAAAGGTCAAGGTGGCGTTTAGCAGAAAGTTCAAAATCATATTATTAGCTCTAATTTAACAACAGGTTTTCATAGAAACTTGAGATTGGAACAAAATTGGGGCAACAATAGTCATTCTCTGAATACTTATTATTATTATTGTTATTATTATTGTTATGAGATTAAAGTCAGAATTCTGAGGAAAAAAGTTTGAAATCTGACTTCTTTTCCTCAGAATTCTGACGCTTTTTTTTCTCCCAGAACAGTAATAATAATTTTTTTAAAAGTAGATAGGACCTTTTTTGTTTTTTCTAGTCATCTTCAGCCTCTTTTGTAGTTTATCTTTAATCATGAAATAATTCCACATCATTAGCCTACATGTTTAAATGAAATGTTAAAAACATGTCTACTGTTCAATGGACGGAACAATTTATGCTGGTTTACAGAAAAAGCTGCACGAAAAAATGTCTGTTTAACCCTTTAACCTCTGATGTGTCAGTGATGACGTGTTCTGAATGGATGGTTTAGTTTCAATATTCAGAAAAAAAAACTTGTTTACCATGATTTTACTGAGTTTTGTTCACAGATTTGATATATGAAAATAAACAGATGTCAAAAAGCAACTGATTTAGAAAAACTACTGGAACCAAATTACATTATTATTTATTTATACTTCATTTTAGTTTATTTTAACTAAGTTAAGTTATTATTTCTAAAATATTTATTAGCTTTTGTTAATTTTGTTCCTTATTTTAGTTTACATTTCTATATTTATTATTGTATTTTATAATTTTTCTTCCCTTTTGTGCCATTTGTGTTTTATTTTGTTCATGTTACTTATTATTTTGTTGGTTTATTATACATTTTTGGCTGTTATTGTCCATTTTGTTGCTTATTTTTGTAATTTTTGACTGGAACTGTTAAAATCTCAAGAGTTAAAAGGTTAATTTGCTTTCAACAAAACACTCAGACTGATCATTTTAAAATCTAAAGTGAACTAAAGTAGTTAAAAATAAAAGAACCGTCACTCATTCCCAACACAGGTTTGGTTTATTTTTACTTTAAATTAAACTTTTTTTGTACTTTGAAAACTGCAGAGGTTTCCTATTGCAAACACAATTAAAACCAATTCATTCTGCAGCTTCAACTATTAGTTTCTGAGGGGAAAGTGAGTTTTATAGATTAAACTCTTTTTTATAATATGGTCCAGTGTGAATTGTTATTTATTTATGAGGAGAAAAAGAAAAAAGGACCAAAATTCAGACAAGAATGCAGCTCATCCAAACAAATGTGTAAAGAAAAATTCAACTCCATCTTCAGATAATTAGCATCAACATTATTTACAGTTTATAGATTCAACATGCAGCCAATTTACTGTTTTCTATTAACTATTTAAGGGATTTATTGATAATAAAATAAAAAAAATAAAAGCAGCTTTTGTACTTTTGTATCCAGAGGCTTCGTCAGCATCAGTTTTCTTCGTGTGTTTTAATCCAAACGACCTCAGATCTGGCCTGGGGATGCACTTTTATTTAATTTTTTTTTTTTAGAGGTTGTAATATTTTGTTCGGAATTACGTCAATCGCAACATAAGACTGAGCCTGGGCAGGATCAGGAGTTGTTGTTGTCTGCTTTGGATTTTGTTGTGTTGTACATTTTAAGGGTGAATAAAGTCCTCAGTAAATCATATGAATCCAGACACATGTTTATTATATTAAATCAAACACTATGGTATGACGGAGGACATGATGATGAGCAATACAGATGCTTATTACGACACCCGCTATATTTCACATGTCCATACGTTTTTGCATTTTCGATGATAGATGTTAAAAGGAAATCTGAATCTGAAGGTGACGTGAAAAAACCTGGAGGATAGTGATCGCACTGAGGCGGCAAAATAAGAAACTTGGACCGAAAAGACGGGATATTTCTGCCACATGGACGTGGTTTGAGTCTGACATGGAGCAGAAAACCAGTGGAACGTTTCCGGTCCAGGACATAGACCAGACCACTCAACCATAGCGAACTCAGTTTTAACAGCAACAACAGAAAAAAAGTTTGGGTTTTTTTCCATTACATTTTTATACAAATAAATCATTTTTTGTAAGAAGCTCAATCTAAACTTAGGACAAAAGGGTCTACTTCAAAAGTTTTTTTGTTTTTAAATAATAATAACCATAAAATGAGAAAGTGCTCTATTATCAACAGGTCATATTGAGCTTAAAAGTTTCATTTAATTATGTAACAATGAAAATGTGATGCATTCCCCTGTGTATTTTAGGAAGTTTAACCCTTTAACTCCTGAGACTTAAGCAATTCCACATTTAAAAAAAAAAAAGGTAAAATAAGCAACAAAATGAACAAAAACCGCCGACATGATCAGGAAAATGAACAAAAATGTATATAAAACTAACAAAACAATATATAACCTGAACAAAGTAAGACACTGAAAGAACACAATTGAAGAAAAATTATAAAAAAAAAAAAAAAAAACATATAAAAATAACCAAAAATAAAGCCTTTAAAAGTGATGATAATGATGTGTTTTATTGGGTCATGGTATTCAGTTTTGTGGACATATAGGACATTTAGGACACATTTAAAAGTCATGAATCAGACATTTAAGTAAAAAGAGGATAATTATGAGATAAAAAAATCTAAATTGTCAGATGAAATGTTAAAATTATGACATTAAAGTAAACATTTTGAGGAAAAAGTCATAATTATGAGGTAAGAAAGTCAAAATTATGATATAGTACGTCACAATCTCTGATTTCTGATTTTTTTTCATACTTTCACATTTGTGTAATTTGAAAATGTAAAGAGTATAAAGTACAGATATTTACATAAATGTAAAGAATATAAAGTATAGATATTTATATAAATGTAAAGAGTATAAAGTACAGATATTTATATAAAAATGTAGGGAGTAAAAGTAAAACAATAATAATTACTCTATCTATCTATCTATCTATCTATCTATCTATCTATCTATCTAATTTTGCAGTAAACTTTAACAACATTTACTATAAAAAGTATTGCACATTGTGTTCAGGTGGTTTATTGTTCTAAATGTGGCTTTCATGAACATTACATCCCTATTATTACATATTGTTTTGTTATGAATTTTTATGTGTTGGGATTATTATTTGGAAACAGGCCTTTCCATGTGTTCATTTTATATGAGCTGATTTTATAGAAAACTCTTGATATCACGTTTGACTTCGTTCTGACGCTTCAAGTATAAAACACTATCGGGACACGAGACGGTGGAAGTTTTCCGTGACTTGGCGCTGAACCCCAGAGTGATGTCCCACCTGTTCTGCTCCACCAGAAGAGTCATGACCTTTAACCTTAGGGCGAACACATCAGCGGTACGTTTGGCCACAGCTGCCCACCATGTGTTGTACTGTCCAACCTCTGTTCAAGCTGCGAACATCGTCACCTACATTAAAAAAAAAAAAAAACACACACAAAAAAAAAACACCAGCTTTCAGATGTCAACCGTGCCGTGTCGTAATGAGTTTCGTACTGTTTTGTCAGCTGTATTAATGCTCCAATCAAGGGATTTCCCAGTTGTTACATAAACTTTTGCTGCTTTGAATAAACTCTTCCCCCTCGTCAACGCTCATGTGCTCTGGAAAGGCCGACGGACCTCTGTTTACAGCCGCCAAAGGGAGGAAAAGAAAAAAGAAAAAAAAAAACGATGACCTTTTTGCATGCTCATTCTACTGCGAAGTGTGTCTTCCATCATCCGAGGGAAAACATGGCGGTTTATTTTTGCAGGAGAAAGTCTTTTTGCTTCTCCAAACAAGCGCTGTATTTATCATCACTCCATCATTTCCTGCCTCTGACAACTAAAGTAAACCGAACAAATGCGAAGTTAAAGCTGTTTTTTTTTTTTTACTACTCGGCCGCTGACCTTTTTCGAGTAGTCGCCTTTGATTAACGTCGTAAAAACGAGCAGAGTTTTGAGATTATCCTAATGTGTTTGTGTGTTCTGCGCGCTCACAATAAAGAGCGTCCGAGCCAACGGGAAAACGGCGAGAAGGGGAATTTTCCCTTGAAGAGAGTCTGTCAACACACAAAGCGGAGGAAAGAGCAACAGTGAGTTAAACAGTGGGCCCTTGTCTTTCAGCACTCAACATGCCCTGTAATTTACACACCACTGACAGGGGCCATTTTGAAGTCTGTCATAAGCAGCAAACTTTTTTTGTCTCCCAACGTCTTGCTCACAGTGAGTCGGCCTCGGCTCGGGTCCGGGTGATTAATGACTTATGGCCTTATTGTGTGGAGGTGGCTAATTAACTACAGGCTGACTGAAAAGACACGCTATGAAAACCTCCTCTGATAACCCCAACTTTTCTCTTTTTTCCCCCCTCCTTCCTCCTCCTTCCTCCTCCTCCTCCTCATCTTGGCATGTGGAAGCTCTTACTGACAAATTTGCAAGAAGCAGACTAACATTGAGTAAGATGAATGGCCTCTGCGAACAGTAAACAGCCTTTAATTTAACAGTGTTTAAATGTATGACACACTGGCATTGTGCTTCCTCGCTGTTCGTGCTCTCTGGTCGGGAAACGCAGCCAAAGTTCCCCCGCTGTTGGTTTAAAATTAGGCTTGGCATATTCATGGAGGACTTTCTGGGCGCTCGGGCTGGCAAACATGTGTTCGTTGCCTGTTTAGGTTTTCAGCAGTCCGCTTCAGACTGACAATCTGAGACAAAGGCAATCAGTTTCTTCGGTGAACGAGTCTTAATGTCAGCGACGAGTGACGGAAGATCTAGAGAAGCTACACAGATCTGTTACTGAACAAGAAACGCTCAAACAATACTGTGAAAAAAAAATATTAATCTAAAAGTTAAATGTCAACCTGGAATGATATTACAGGTAAGTAAAAAAAACCAAAAAAAAAATCTGGAGAACTATTTGTACCATTAATGGTTTGTTTATTTGATTTTTAACATGATAGCAGCAAAACTATTGCTTGAATTCACACTAAACTGGGTTTATAAATTTCAGGTGACCCAGAGTAGATGTCATTACATTTCAGGACAAGTAGGTCAAAGTTCAAATTGTTTATCAATTTTTAATAACACCCCCCCCCCCCCCCCCATTTACATTGAATGAGAACCATTTTAAATATCTATAACAAGAAAACTATTGTTTGAATTCATACTAAATTGGGTTTATAGATTACCAGTGATCCACAATAGATGTCATCACATTTTGGTGGTAGTAGGTCAAAGTTCAACTTGTTTATGAATTTTTAATAACCCCCCCGCACAGACATCTATTTTGGATCATTGGCAATCAAAATGTTGTGTTATTTCCTTTTGGCAAAAGTTGGTTTAAACCTTAATTTTTTAAATGTTTTTTTCTCTATTTACTTATAATGAACCAAATTTGACATAGCTATAAAAACATAAATGTTGTTTCAATTGACTTCAGACTTGGCACAGATATAAAGACACCTGACATGCTTCCATCAGCACATGCATAGACATGATATCAGCTGGATTGATGCCAAAATAAACTACATTATGTGTGAGGAGCAGAGTGGTATCACTTATTATTACTACTAGTACTGTACCATACTCTAATCTAAAGTGCCTGACAGTTTGTTTTTCTTTTACTTTCATACTTTTCAACTCCTCCCTTGTTTATAGAAAATGTTCCATCTCTTAATGTACCAATTTTCTATATTAAATGAAAATATAAAAGATTAAAAGAGATTAAGATGTAAAAATATTTTATTAAAGATATTAAATGATTTTTTGTGATTCCTCTAATACCATAATCTCTTCATTTTTAATTTAAATTACTTTAAAAACAAGTTATCATCAAGTTTGAATAAGTCAAATTTATGTGTTTTTTTTCTTACACGATCTCTCAATGCATCTGAATAATGTTTGTGCTACTGATGGTGAAGCTGCTACAGCTCATACCTGAACCCCTCCACCCAGGAATGATTGTCAGGGGATCAACTCACTCCCATCTACACTAGAATTAAATGTTCAACACTAAATACACATTTGATAAATTCTTTACACAGATGTCTAAAGTAAATATAGCAATACCATTTATTACCATTAATTTTGAAGGCCTGTGAGTTTCAGACTCAAGGGTTGATTATCAATTTTATGGATAATTAAGGTTTAATCTAGGAGATATTTAAGACAATTTAAGGGTCTACAGACACCCTTTAAAAACACTCTTGGATTCCTGGAAAATGCACAGACATAAAACTGAAAACAGACCTACTTTACACAACTTTAAAACAAAGGTTTTTTTTTACAAATAAACATTCTTTTCATTAAGACTTAATAAGATTATGAGTTGTAGTTCAGTATTTTTCTCGTGTATATGTGTACTCTTTAGCACCTTAAGTACATGAATACTACTTCCACTGCTCCAACCACACTGTTCTAACATGTGGTTGGACTTTGGTAGACTAGCGCCCCTACTGGCAGCAGGAGAAATAACATAATATAACAAAACATTCACATTAACAAACCTTCCACTGCAGAGATCTGGGGGACAAATTCAGGTTGCAAAAGTGTCCAGTCCAGACCATGAGATACATTTGTGAACTACAAAAATTAAAAATATATATAAATATTTTAGTTCAGGTTCCACATACAGACCAATTTAATCTGAAGGGAGTCGGATCAGTAAAATATTATCATAATAAGCTATTAACACAAATAACATTTTTTTTCTCTTCATAAAGTTAAACACTTTTATGTAATTTTACTGTATTTACACTAAAATAAAATGTAACTTCACAAAAATGCAAATAATCTGAACAAATATGAACATTATGGAATGTCTGAAGTGCTAATTTATCAATATTTTGCCTGTGATTAAATGTTGTATTTGTTGATCCACTGTGTTTTATAAGTTGGTACAATATTGTTAAATTGCTCTTACTTTTCTTAAAACATTTCAGTTTGTTTATGTGGTTCACACTTTTTAAATGATAGTTGGCAGATGTAAACATTTTCATTACATACATTTACTTTCTGTAGTTTGGAGTTGACATGATTTTTATTATGATTATTATTATTATTGGTATTATTTCAGTTTCCTGCCGCCTTCAGATTTGGTTTAAAATAAATTTGACACCCCTGTTCTACTGTATTTAAGATGAAAACAAACTGGTCTAATATTTTTTTCCACAAACATATGTGAATTTGATTTGTGTACTTTCTGTGTGTACTCTAAGTTATAATTCTGTGGATAAGAGGTTATCTACCCAGTTCACTATTAAGAAAAAAGAATTAAGTCTTCAATCGTTAAAGTATTTAAAACACTGTGCTCTAATAAGTGCCGTAAAAGATGCATTTTTCAGATGCTCAAAACAAAACCCATCTATCTACAGATTCACACCGTACAATAAATATATACTCAAAAAAAAAACTAAATAAGTACCAATCTCTGAAATGTTCAAGTTAGCTAATCCTACTGCTGTCCTTTTGCAGGAAAGGTGTAAGGTAGTCTAGAATAGATCCCATGACATTTTGGTGAATGTAGGTCAAAGGTCATGGTCACAGTCACCAAAAATGTGTCCTCGCAATGATACGAGATGGAGCAAACCAGGTCAAATATGTGCAAAAGGGGCGGGGCTTGTTGTTCCAGGCACCACTTGTGTCATAAGTTTGGTTTTACTTTTCTTTTCAACATGACTCACTTTAGCATTAGTTTGACATCTGCACTTAAAGAAAAACCAAAGCTAATATTCAGCTTCCAAAGGCACGTTCTGCCATCGCTGTAGCTAATGGAGGTCACATGATCCAATGGCAAACAACATCACAATGTAATCAGTCAGAACTATTTTTTCATGCAAGATTCATGCAATAAGTAGCGGCATAAATTCTAACAATGTAGTAGAGTACAAAAATATTTCATTTATTTGTTTATTCGAACAGGTAAAACAAAATGAGTAAAACATACAAAGTATTTAAGCAGAAATTAAAACGACACCTCTTTAGCATCCTACATAATTATACCTTGTTCGAAAGGGTGTTGGATGATGTTAACAAAACTTATAATATATATAAGATAATTGGAATAAAATGTGAAATCAAAAATACGCATTATTATTTTAGTTAAGTTTACAGATATGTCAAAATGTACATGAATATAGTAACAAACTACAAATATTTTCTGACATTCCAACACATTATTACTAGTAACTGAAAACTTTACATTATTTTCAGATCTTATTAAAGTTATTTTCATCATCGATAAAGCCACCCATAAATCCAAATATCACTGACTATTACTGCCAAAGGTCATAATAACAAAATGACTGGAAATGTTTTAGCTCAAAATCCAAAAATCCTTTGGTTGTTTAAAGCTACCGTTTGTAATTTGGTTGTCTTTTGTTTTCCGACAGCTTAGAAAAGTGTCAGGATGGTTTGTTTGTTTAGTATTAATCATAATTTATGTTGGTACTCTGGCTCTAGTTTCTTTGGGCTGATTAATGGCGCCTTGTGGCCCATTATGGCCTGGGCGCGTTATGAGCACAATAATTCAATCAAATCAATCAATCATGTGTTCAGTTTACCGTCACATCTGACTGAGGGAAGCAACAAATCACCACGAGGACTGAGGAATTTACCTATCACGATTGTAAATCTTCGTCGATTTTCAGCATGCGTCTACTTTATGACTGATCGGTTAATAATTACAACTTTTTTATTTTTACAAACTAACTGCAGCTCTCAGATGAACACAGATCAGTAGGAAGTATTATATTTGCCTAAGGAATAGAGGAAGTACATGTACCTTAGTAGAGGCTTAAATAAAAATACTTACAACCCCTAGTCATAAACCAAAAAAAATATTCTTTTGCAGCGCCAGCGCATTAAGAAGACAAAGACAACACTATCCTTCAGACCGCCTAACAATAAACCAAAGCCACACAAGCCATTTTTAAGGTCACCGTTTGTTGTATCAGACACGACTGGCCAGAAATTGTGCAGCCATCCCCCACACTTTATATCTCCCTTCCTATTATTAGGTTTGTTAACATACTGTATTGCCGTGTTTGCAGTCATGTCGACAGGCTACCTTAATCAACTTACTATCGAACTCGTGTGCTTCGCCCAGCGCGACAGTTTTAGTGCCAGAATTATTGCCTTGACCTATGAGAGGAAATTAGCTGTGGACACAACTTGGTGACTTTTCTTCCTGGTAAGAAAAAATATTTACCAGAGTAGTGACAATGATGGAAACTTAGCAGGCGACAAAAATGTCCCTTCAATAATGAAAAATGCCACTTGGAGGCAAAGTGGCGCAAAATGCATAACGCCAGCTGGCAGACCATTACAGGTGATGGACGTTTCACTTACCTAAGTCAAATATAACAGACTGCTGTTCATTAATATACAGGAGAGCCTGCAGAATCAAGCCTGCCATCTGCTTAAATCGACAGAGTAATCTACAGCTCGTGATTAGGGCTGAAGAGCAGAGTTTCTCTTTAATCTTTTTGTGCTTTCAAAAAAAAAAAAAAAAGTTCCATCTGCACCATGTGGCACATCATTTTTCTTTGAGACAAATGGAGTGTTTTTGTATGATCCAAAATTAGATCAGCAGAAAACAATCAATCTTGTACAAGGGCCTGGGAAAAGAATTGAGATTTGGATTCTGGTTTCCTCCTCTTGTCTTCAGCGTCTCACCTCTGTGGCTTTGCAGACATTGCTATTCTTCCCATAATCCTCTCTGCTTAGCTTAGCGCAGAACAATCCGGTGGCGTACGATGGAGTAAAGTCTGGTTCAGATGGAAAAACAACGAATTCACAGGATGGTCTATCTATCTATCTATCATGATGAAATCTTAATTACTGAAATTATGTGTTCTTATTTAACGGCTGTCTGGAGCTAAACAGTATTTTTTTTTTTTAATAATACACTTTCATTGGAACTTAATCCTGGAGGAATGTGCACTTGCTTGTTTGATTAACCCGAACTGCGATTATTGTAGCTGGGTGATGTAACACTGAACAGCAAAGTTAAACTTTTTTTCTCAACAATAGAAGATGGTGGGGCTTTTGTAAGTCAATATGATATGGAGGTTGGACCTACTGGAAAAAACAGTATAACAGCAAAGTCGCAGTGTTAATATTTGTCAAGTATGCATTTTAAGATCTATTGAATGTGTGAGCAAAATATCTTCGGTATTAGTATTTTCAATACCTTTAACGACAATGTTTTACTGACATGAAACATCCATGTTTCTTTGCTCTTAGTATCACTGTTATAATGTACCAGACTGAAAAGATTATATTACAGTATTATAATATAGTATAGTATAAAATACAGTATATAGTATAATATTACAAGCAAAATGTATGCATTAACATTATTAGAGTAAATATGAGTATCATCAGTCAAATGTATAAAGCAACCAATGTATATTAAAATAGTCCCTGTCAGTGGTTTTACTATATTATGCTTTTGATTCATGCCCTATTTCTTATATTTTACGACAGTTTACAGTATACATGCAGTATACGTGTAGATATTTCAACTACTTTACAAACTGTTGGTTGTTTAATCAGCGCTAATGCATCATATTCTACAGGATCTGCGTCTGCTGTGAGAACCATGTATCTCTATCTCTATATCCCTACCATGTTCGGTTTTGAGCATTTTTCAGTGAATCCAAGAGGGTTTTTAAAAAGTCTATTCAACTTAAATGAGATAATTCAATAAAAGAACACTTTATCTTTCAGTTTGTCACAAACATTCAGAACCACAATATTTGAGGTCCTTATTTTTCAGCGGACAGGAAAAGGATTCTGAAAAGTAACTACAGCTGTTAGAAATGAAGTAAAAATGGCAGGTGCAGTTGAGTACAGGTATGCATATGCATTCATTATGTACATAAATTAAATACTTGAGGCAAAAAAAACTGAACTTGAGTAATTGTACTTAGTTATATATCTTGTCAAGTCGGAATTGATCTTTTTATAAAGGGGGACATTAACAACACATATGATGTGAATGAAACATACGGATGAATATAAAGTATGTCTTAATATAGTCATCCCTCTCCAGCCCTGTGGCGCTCCACAACAGATGGTGACCTGTGGGTGTCTGTGACACTCAACCAAAAATCCACACTGAGGCAATAAAAGTAGACAAAATACTTCAAGTCCTCCTGTCTGCAAATTAGTGAGATGACACAATTGTCAGGTGCCAGCCTCCTGTGACAGCCCCTCCCCCCTTTACAGGAGCAGTGATGCTTTCACTGCACGACAAAAGGGAAATGGGTGCATGCTTTTTTATAGGAGACCTGTCTGTCAGCTGGCTCTCAAGTCATAACAAATCACCAGCACTCAGCTGAGGCTGAACATTCAGGGCGTCAGGAGGAAGACGGATGACCTGCAGGCCTTTGAAGTGCTCTGGCAGTTCAGATGGCTCAGCGGCGCTGACAGAGAAATATACACAACAGAGCAACCAATAATGAGAACATTAAACATTCCAGCCACCTGACAGGCTGACAAAAACAGCCTGGCCTCACATCAATCATCTGCTGAGACATAACCTTGACAATTAGTCCCCTCTGATACTCCCTGTAACCTCTGGGCCAAAGTCTGCAGTGTGACTCCACTTAAGAGGGAGGAAAAAAAACCAAGGAGTTTAATCTAATTCCTTAATTCTGATGGATAAAGACAAAGCAGCGACAGAGACTGCAGTATGCAGCTTGGGCTCATGATGGATTCAGAATCAGTTGGCGAGCTCTTTGTAAAGTAATGTCTCTCCAAGGACAGATCTGAAAATAGAAAAATGCACATACTGTAGTTCAATTATTTTCCTGGCTGCCTCTGAAGATGTTGTGGCAAAGAGCACAAAAACGTATCCAGCATATGTTTACGGCTCTGCCTGCTCAAATATGTGTTTTAATGACGCCCCACAGGCATTTGGAAGCTATATAAATACTTGCAGCGAAGCCAACACTTAGGTTTCAATATAACTCGAAGCATAGATCAACATGAAACATGAATAGTTTTAAATGTGCATCTAACAAGGTTACATATCTTACATCTGTATCTGTGTAAACATGTGCTAAATGTCAAGTTTGCTATTAAAATGCTCTATAAATTCTGTTCACTAAAAAGACTTTGAATCATTAATGATCTAATTTTTTTTTAATTCTCATTAGTAAAGTTTCTTTGGCTACTCTTTTATTAATTTTTTTTAAAATGTACTCCAAGGTTATTGCAGATAAGAAAAACAAAGACTGAAATTAGCAGAGAAAGATTTGTACTTTCGTTGATGAATTTTTTTTTTTAAAAAAAGGGTATACAATGGAAATGACATAACAAGAGACTAGTGTCAGAGGGTGATTGGCCATAAAAGAAGAAGAAAACTAAGCTACTTCAGCAAATAATATGTTCTGAAAATGGCTCCATTTAAGAAACAGAGCCATATTGGACAGAGGTTCAGAACTTAAATACATGTTGGTGGCATTTTCTGGGACTCAAACTTAAAAAGGCTTTTGATTTACCATAACCTCTAACATTTTTACAACTTCTTCTAAAGTCAAAACACTGGACATTATTGAATAAAAAGAGGTTTGGTGTCAAATGAAGTCATCGATTCCACAACAAACGGCTAATGCTAGTGAGTTCGTAAAACACTAGTCATGTACAAAGTGACACGAGTTGACTGTATATAAACAAAGGACTTTTCCTTTTCCTTTATTATTTTTTTTTTTACTTGTCTTGAATATTATTTTTCCAACATTGTACAAGTAATTATTATTATTATTATTAACCTATATTTGTTATAGGAGGGACAATGTTCATTAATAAACATTTTATAGAAAAAGGAAAATGTACATGCACCCATTTTTAGCCACAAGGCTAATTTCCAATGATAGTCCTCCTGCCAGAAAGATCCTGGCAATGAATTAGAACATAACAATAAAGACATAAAACATAGAATGTCACAAATGTCACATTAAGCTCAGAGAGTATAAAGCTACTGAGATAAACAGACCAAAAGCTCTTTAATTAGAAAAATATATTTTCATGTGTCATATAATCATTCTTGTTTCAGTTCATCATCTGCTACATAAAAAAAGAAGCTGTGACATTTCTGGTTCCGACAAGCTGCATTATGGTTTTTCCTGCATCTTTACTATATTTGAACACAAACTACTTAAAGGTAGGGTAGGAGATCTTGGAAAACGGTTCCTGTAGCTATATTTTGAAAGTATACACACCCATGCCTCGTCAGCCCACCCCTCAAAACCATGCCTTCAAAAATACACGAACACACATGCTGTCTGGAGCGATCATGGAAGTTCACGAGCATTCACGAGAACTAGCATCCTAAATAACAAAACAATAAGCAACATTTATCAGTTTGTGTCACATGAAGCTTAGCTAACAAAAGGTTTAGAAGCATGAAATAAATACCATGAGAAAACTAAGGGATAAGGACAATAGCTTATGTTGTTACACCAGCAGTTTACAAACAGTGACGGTAACTTAGCAAAACCTGCTGGAACATTATGTTTGGTCAATATCTGAATATGATACCTATAACTGATTAGCATGTCGAAATATTATACAATTATAACGGTATCATCTTACCTATCGAGTAGAAACATGGCCACCTTAGCATCGGTTTTGAGCCCCTTTTCCCTTTTCAGTTCCAGCGCTGGAAGGCCGTACAGATTACAGTCAGCTTCCTCATGGCCGTAGCACAGTTTTTACTTTGGTTTTGCTGCTGGTTGTCGTTTTTTCCACCATAGTCGTTTATGTGAACGCGCAAGAAGAGGGAGGGAGGGGTGGATGGTGGGGGGGTGGACTGATATTTGATGGATGTTATCAGCAAATCAATCATTATAAAGATGATCAGTACAATGATTGGCCGGAGTTTTCCTCTGGTTCCACCCTCTAGACTGGACTAAAACATTTTGGGTTTTTTGCAAATATTCTATTTTAGTGCGTGATATGTATCGTGAAAAGGTTTCCAAGCAATATGGTCAAAAATGTTCCAAAAAAACCCATCTCCCACCCCACCTTTAAAGGTTTTGCTGTTGATTTGGCCCCTGGAGCCAACAGAAAAGCTTTGCTCTAGGTCAAGCAATGTTCATGGTTCATTGTTTTTCAGAATCAAACATTAGACCTGTACTAAATAAGGGCACTGTAAAGTATACGCGATGTTGTGGAGTCTTTCATTTGACCATTTTTTTCCGCTTCTATAAATCCTTACAATATCTGAGAGAATGACACTGAACAGACTTAACTATAACATTCCTCAAAATAAACTCCTTATTCGCCCATAAAAATAATCCACAAATCAAAAGACCAAATAAAAACAAGCCTGCTCATTAGCCAGTTTTCTTTAGCTGCACTTTTTTAAAAAGTCTGCTCTCCAACTTTAAAGCAGTTGACCTTCCTAAAAAAAAACACGGGGCCCGTATTGTCATCACTCTATTCACTGTAACTATGTAGTTACCATATGACAAATGAGCCATGTGAAAATGACATTTCCCTTTTGCCTTCACACCTGTACAGAAAAAGCAAAGCATCCGACAGATGGATGGATGGCAAACCTCAAAACTACTGTATCTGCTGCTCATTTGGTGAAATGTAAAGAACCAGCCCAGTGACTGTTTACAGAAAAAACTACCTGAGACGGAGCTGTGCGGCTCCAAGCCCTGAGGATGATAAATGACTTTGCTAACCCTGTGGGACTGCAGACCCAAATGAGGACGGAGCTAATTGCCGTGCGAAATACTTTGGCATGAATGGAAAGAAAACGCAGGGAGCCGCGGCCAAAAAAGGGCCCAGTTGCTGCTCTGAACTCCTAGTTGGCTTTTGCTTACAAGAGTTCAGTCGGTGTCCATAAATCATGGACTGCTTACAGCTGAAACTGCCCTTAGTCATCAACATGCAATAGACTGAGTGACAGATCCCATCCTGACTACATTAGCTCTCAGTTCAAACGAGGCTCCTTTTTTTTTCCTTCTTTAACTCTACCATCTTGAACCTCACAGGAAATGAAAACCAGATGGCTAAGGAGTGCTGTGTATAACATAAAGGCAGAAAAAGACAAAAGAATATATATATATATATATATATATATATATATATATATATATACATACACACACACACACACACACACACACACACACATAAAAAAGACACATACATTGTTAAAGGAAATGACAGGGGTCAAGTTAAGGTATCTGGGATTTCAAATATGGCTTCTTCCTGAGGCTATGATCTGTAACACATTACTCATTTTTCAGCTGACAGGAGGACTGAGATATGGTTTCAGTCTTCGTTACACCCACTCAGGTGAGCTCAAGAGCAAGCGCTGTGGTCAATTCATCTACTATAAAATGAAAAATACAACTTGTGCAAAGTTGAAAAATGTATCCAACCTGTCCCGCTGCTTCAAAATCATCTTAATTCATGACGGGTTGTTCTGAAACACCTCACTGCTTTCGGATCCAAGCTCAAATCATCATTGTTTTGTAATCTCCCAGTCAGGTACAGACTTTCAGATACAGAGAAACCACCTGTAAATCCACTACAGTTGCATTTGTGTCTTTATTTTCACTCTGTTTACTCTTGTGGATTATGGGACTTTGGTTTTAATGCTTACAGAGGTGAGACTTTGTCTGTAAAGCCTCTGGAATAGTTTTTTTCCCCAGTCTCACCTACACATCCTTTGCTCTGTTTTCTTTTGTGATGTCTCTGCTGTTCTGTTTATATATATATATATATATATATATATATATATATATATATATATATATATATATATATATATATGTACAAACAAACAAATATCAATCCTCTGGGATGATGCTTTACGTGAGTTGTGAGTTACGTGTGTTGAGGGCCAGTCAACTTATTGTATGAGAGAGGAATATTTAATTTCAGATGCACTCAGAGACAATTTATTTTTGTAGCCTTTCTTATTCTTTCAGTTATTACAGCCTTCCAGGATTATAACTCTAAAAATATGTTGCACATACTACACTCAATGTTGTACTTTTTACATTATTATGCGTTTTTATCTGCTATATTTGATATTTTTGACTTACAGCTATGGTGATTAATGACATTTTAAATTTAGTTCCTAAAAGACACAATACTTGTTATTTGTAGCCTAGCCGTGCTAGAACCCATTAGCGGCAACAAATGTTATGTGTTATGTGCTAGTCGTAGTCTAGTTTCGCTCAATGTAACTTTTGGTTAGATTTCCCTGAAACTGGCCGACGAATCACAGTGAAGTATAGAGTCAGACGGCGGGCGTAACAATGTGACGCTGCAACGATTTGGAGAGAAACAACCAGAAACAAACAACGGCTGGCAAGTTCCTTTTATCAACGATGAGTGAAGAATGTGAGAAAACATCAGGAATCTTTCAATTCTTTTTACAGAAACAACAACAGTCGTTAAGCTACAAAATCTTAATTTTTTTTTTAGACATTCCTAACTTTCTCCGGACTCCTCTGTGAACTTTCCGGCGTATAACTACATCATCCTAAAGATTGATTGGTTGTAGTACCGTCCTATTGCAAACAGATTACTTGAATGACAACCTTTTAGCCCCGCCTCCCCATACCCATACATGTAATAGGGATATATATATATATATATATAGTAGGGATAGCGCGGCTAGGCTATGTCAATTGGGTCTTAAACTGAAGTCGTTAGGGAACCACTGTTTCATTGCACATTATTTACATTTAATAAGAGTTTTGCTGCTAAAACATATACCAAACAAAAAAAGCAGTTGGCCTTCATGGCAGTTAATTGCGTTGTTTTGGTTTTAAACACTAACAGTAGGGTAAATGTCCCTATTAAGACTATCAAATCTGCTTTTCAGACATTTTTAATATACACCTCCCGAATTTAAGTGAGAACATTTTGGTTAAAATAGTAGCCTAATCTCTCATTTGAAGTGTCAATGTTTGATTTATATCCGTTTATAATATTTTTATTGTTAAATTTATTGAAATATGTCAAAAGTCTGGCATGCATTTAATGGGTACTTAATGTACTCTTTATGGTATATGGGTTTAATAGGGACATTTACACTACTTGGTTATGTTTACAAAAAGACCCCATGCTTTGTTTAATAGGGAAACAATAATAAGGAAATGACAGCAGTAACAGGTATATGAATCCAAAACATAAAATCATAAATAATAGTAAAACACTTAAAGGGATCATTTTACTGCACAATCAGGTCATTCTGTTGGTAATGTTTAAGTGCTTTGACTAAATTCAAGTTTCCAATCATCAAGTAATGGTACTAATGTAAGGAATGATGTTCAAAGGGATCGTGCAGATGTGGACAGGGGTCTGGATCAGCACTTATTTTGGTCTGAAGTTATTATAGTGACGTTATATTGTTCTAAAATACATGTTCCTGTTTTTTATATTTACGTCTTGGATTAAAAAAAAAAATATTTGTCATTTATAGGCAAGGAACCAAATATGGCAACTTCCCTGACCTTGATTTTCTACATGAAAATATTTTTTGAAAAACTTCACAAAGTCTTGTTATGTCTGCCAACACCACACTAAGGTTGAACATTTGAGTATTTCCATGAGTGCCTTATCAAGGGTTAACGGCGTTCTGTTTTTCCATAGTGTGCATGTACATTATTTATAAGAAAACTTACCTCAGTTCCTATTAACGTCCCGTAAAAGAACACACAAACTCACCCAGTAAAAAAGTCAAAGGCACTATAATATATTAATCGCTTTAAAATTTCTAATGTATTATTACAGAAAACAGCTGAGGACAATTTCAGTGAGTGCACATCAAAGTTAGAAAGAAAACCTTGAAAGGAACCAACACAATTCACAGCGACATGCAAGCTTTTGTTTTTTAATCCCAGTGATTTATATATTTTCACTTCATTTGACAATAGATCCCTTATGCTAGCTGCAATTAATTACATTTCTCGTGTTCTTGCCACCATCAAGCAGCCCTATGAAATATTCCCACCTGCCCTTCATGCTTAACATTATTTGTGCTTTTATTTTATTGGAAAAAGCTGGTGGTGGTGGTGACTCATTTTAATTCAATTGCGTGAACCGGAGGCACAATCTGGTTTAGATGTACTCTGGCTCCAGCTGAAAACACCTGCCCTGTTCTCACAGCTAATATATTAAAGGAGTAAGTGCCTGAGCAGATGTTGTAGGGTCAGCGGGGAGTCCGGGGTCTATAGAGCGTTCGATATTTATTGGAGCGGATCAGGAAGCAGTGACACGAGCAGCCCCTCTCTGGATAAATCACGGTTTGCATACAGGTAAAAAAGCCGAGGCATACGCTGTACCTGCCCGAGAACACCTTTTCCAATTTGTCTGCCCTTAAATCTTTTCTGCTTCTAGAAATCAGCTGCCAATCACGGAGAACCCTCTTGGCGAAATGTTTTGAGAAAGCGGGCAAGTAACTAACTCGCAACTTTCTGGCTGAAAACAGTAACGCGGTGGAATGTTTTATTTGTGTTTGCTTTGCAGTCATTCACCGAGATCAAAGCTGGTGCTTAAGGCCTCGGTGTCAGCGCAAGACATCGATGACATCTCCCATTCACGCCGCGTCTTCTCCTCACATCTCACATGCACTCAGTCGTCACATCCCACAACAAAGAGAGACGCCTCGAGTTATCATCCATCAAACGGAGCCTTTTATGGCCCATCAAAAGACAATGAACTGCCAGAGTGAAAGGAGTGTTTGCAACATGAAGTGACAGCGAATACTCCAGACACAGATTAAACAGTGGTGGAAATGAGAGAGCTACATAATGTTTGGGTAATTTGTGAGAATTAGACGTTATGATTCATCTTTATGAAGCTTAGCGAGAGACCCCACTCTGATAGATCGGGCATCTTCATTTGCGTTTGGTTTTGAAGTATAGGCTTCATTTCAGTTAGAGCGTCGAACACTTTGTTTTTAAACATTGTCAAACATCTTTAACGCCTCACTTCTAAGCTATAAGATACAAGTTGAGATACAAAGCAGACCTTCTAGGCTTATTTTCTCTTGAAAGCATCCCATTTATTCCATCTGCCATCAAAGCATCGGGCGGTTTTGACTAAAAATGGGGCTACCGGCAAGATAGGACATCCAGTCAGTGTAAACAGCTGCAGACCGGCAACATAAACCAGAAACACATCTTTGCATCTTATCTTTTGGGTTAATTTTATTAGCCATGTAATAGATGGAACAACTTAATTATTATTAAAAGAATGCAGCAGATTAATCGTAAGAGACCTGGGGTAACTGTCATAACCGACTGTTATTTTACTTTTTTTTTTTTTATTGTATTTTTTTTTTCATCAACATCAAGATTAATCTGTTTCATTTAATGTTAGTTTGAGGTTTTTGCGTAGTTTCAGAACAGACATATTTACCAGAAATGTCT
The DNA here is from genome assembly GCA_020466265.1 of Siphamia tubifer. Classification (NCBI taxonomy): domain Eukaryota; kingdom Metazoa; phylum Chordata; class Actinopteri; order Kurtiformes; family Apogonidae; genus Siphamia; species Siphamia tubifer. The sequence goes on along the minus strand of CM035801.1, from coordinate 36,488,429 downwards.
TCAAAGAAATTCTGTAAAAGTACTGTTTTATAAAACTTTTAGGTATTTATTATTATTATTATTATTGTTATTATTATTATTAGTCTACCTCCCCGCCTCAGTCTTTGAGGTAGACACACTCACTATGTTTAAGAGTAGGTTTAAAACTTTCCTTTTTGATGAACTTTATAGGTACGGTGGCTCAGGATGGTCTTAGTTAAGCTGCTATACCAGGTATGGGACCAGGTTTTTGTTCCAGTCAAGCAGCAGCACACCAGACTTTATTCAATTAATCAACTGATCTCAGTCTTCAGAAAGTTGATTGGTCAGTCTGTGTACTTTTGGTTGGTTGGAACCTTTGTGGAAGAGTTTGCTCATGTCTGAACTATACTGTAGGTTTAATCTGTGCTACATTGAGCTCATTCCTGCTCCTCCTCTTCTCTGACCTCCCTTCTCCTCCTGTGTTTTATTCTTGCCCCAGCAAGTCCATGTTTCTGACTTCTTCCCTAGAGTCTCTGTGCTGTATGGCCTTACAGATTTTCCCTGGATCATCTCTGGACGTCCTGCTTCTCTCCTGTTTCAATTATCATTCATTTATTTACTCATATAGTTGTGATATGGTTTATTATCCCTTGAATATAAGTCTTGAAAAATATTTTTTTTTAATCTCAAAGTCTTTTTCCTGGTTAAAAAAGGTTATAATAATAACAACAGCTACATAAATGTTAGAGGTAGGGTTGTAACGAAGTCATGGTGTTACAGTACAATGAATCGTGTCACATATTTCGGAGTTGTCTTGACTATAAATATATTTTTGATGAAGCCTCCCTTTTTTTTTTTCTTCCTTAGAGCATGTTTTCGCTACCATGTCATGTATGCAGCTTCCATTCAGGCTACCGTTGCACAACCCATTCATAACAATCTGGCTGCATAGCTTTCACACAGTAAGGCCATTCTCCAGCAGCTCAAAGTGTCACACAAACATCAGGAGGGTGAACGTGTGAATTAATGCAGTAAACATGTAGCGTTTGATCATAAGGCCAACAGCATAAAACAGTCTGATGCGTCAAAGCAGCACTGGACGTAAAGGAATTAGTAACGCATGTTAACTTTGACTTCCACTTTGGTGGGAGTTCAGCATGGAGGAGGGGGGGTACACATGGGGTTGTAACATGGACAGTACCCCCATATATATTATATATACACACATATAGCAAATGGCAGTAATTGTGAAAGCACGATTATTTCTCTGACGATAATCAAAGCATCAAAATGTCCAATCATTACATCCCTACCCAGATGTTTCCATTACTGTATTTGCACTAACAGTATATGTACTGTTAATATACAGTATGTACTTGTAGTAGTATTGACAGTTATGGTCATTGGTTTCAGCTATTGGCAGTTATACTAGCCCCAGCTGTTCTAGTTAGCTCATCCAGATGAAGTCGCGATGAGTTATTGCCATCGCGCTTCGTCCACAATTCACTAAAATCACTTCCGTTTGTAAAATCAATTCTCAACAGATTTCAATTCTGATTGATTCATTAAATAGATCTAAGCATTAGGCACAAAACGTATACCTTTGTTTGTTGAAATTTAAAATTGTAAAAAAAATTGTTTACAACTTTGTATATTTTTCCAGTCTGGCACTAAAATCAGATTTCAGATCAGATTTCAATTCTGATTGATTCATTAGAAATTGCCCCAATATTAGTTTCCACCAACAACCTTCTGCGTAACATTTAACAGTTTTACCCACAGTAATATGTCATTACCCAGTTACCTACTTTTATTCAGTCAGGTGTTACCCCAGAAGAGCTTTGGGGGCTTCCTATACCATTCACACTGTTTTTGGCATTGGTTGATAAAAACGCACAGTTGGATTGATTTATTGATCTATTGAATGACTCCCTTTTGTTGATAGCAAGACATTACAGCTGTGATTTTTTTCTGTGCATCCATGTTTGACAAACGTGTCTCCCCCTCAGACCAGCTCTAAATGTAAAGTATCGTGACATAACTATATAAATACAATTAGTTTGACTTGATTATTATTTCAAAATACTAATTTTTTTTGTATCTCAGCTAAAATTGTGTTGTATGTATGCTGCCGGCAATGAATGAAACTGCATTTCATCTGACTTTCTAAAGCAGGGGTCTCCAACTCCGGTCGTAGAGAGCTACTGTCCTGCATGTTTTAGATGTTTCCCTCTTCCAGCACACTTTATTCAAATGATCAGCCTCTCATCACGCTCTGCAGAAGACTGAGAATGACTGTCAGGTGTGCTAGAAGACGGAAACATCTAAAACATGCAGGACAGTAGCTTTCTAGGACCAAAGGTGGAGACCCGTGTTCTAAAGATTATGTGCAGGATAAGTTATTGAACATTTCTGATAGGGATTAAAAAAATTAAAAAAAATTAAAAAAAATCACATGACAATCAGTCTTGGAAGGTCAAAAGATGAATATAACCAGTAGCTATTTCTGAACTAAGATTCAAGTGGTACAGGAATGATCCCAGTAGATAAATTATCCATGCTCAATCCCTTTTAGAGTACAGTAGTTCCTGTACTTCAGTTTACTGAAAATAAAGTTTTACATTAAAAAAAAAAAAACATTGTCTGAACATCAAACTTGTGACAATTCTTTGTTCAGAGCTGAAAGATAGAAGAAATAAATAAGTAAAGCTTTGTAAAAAAGTGAAATGGCTTCTGGACAAAGTGAATAAAATTAACAATACATTTGAGCGATAAATGCAAAACTTGTTTTATTTTTCTTATATTTGACAGAGACAATGCATTTTTTTTTAACGTTGGTGTGTGTGTGTGCCAGAGTCGGCCTGTAAACGGTTTTCATCTGTAGTCCCTGAACAGATGTTCTCTTTCTTTCATTGGATAATTACTGCATTATGTGATTAATGTGTTTCAGATGCAACAAGTTATTTAATGCAAACTGATGCAGTGAGAAGCTTCTCATTTCTTAAACAACAAGGAGTGTAAAGGAATGTACGAGACAGAAGGACGCTGGTTCTATTCCCACACCAGACCTTTCTGTGTGGAGTTTGCATGTTCTCCTCGTGTCTGCGTGGGTTTTCTCCAGGTACTCCAGTTTCCTCCCACCATCCAAACACATGCACTGATAGGTTAATTGGTTAATGTAAATTGTCCATAGGTGTGATTAGGCCCCCAGTGACCCCTGTGACCCCAGTGAGGATAAAGTAGGTTGAGACGAGACAAGACGAGACATAGAAATGAGAAAATTATATTTGGTCTGATTAATATTTTTTTCCCAGGGAGTCTATATATCTAAATGAAAAGATGTGGTGGAAAACATCAATATTTTATTAGATTAAATTCATGTTTTAGCTTAAAAAACTAAACACGTTTAATTCTTTAACACTTATTTGTGTCCGACTACGCCACCTCAAGTCCTAATGCTGTTGCACCTGTGTACTTCTACTGTACCTTAACTACTGTACAAGCACTACTTATTTTTTTTTTTTTTTTTTTTTTACAATTGAATTATTTCTTCTTTATTTGCCAGATTTTACATTTGAGTCCATTTGTACAGTGGCAATAAATTCCACAAAACCTAATCTGATCTAAAGAAATATAATACATCCAACATGAGCTAAATGTTATAGCATAGGCTATATGATATAAAACAGACCTTCTAAGCTTATTTTCTCTTGAACAAATCCCATTTATTCCGTCTGTTATGAAAGCAAATGGAAGAAGAGGAGCTACTGGCAGGAGAATACATCATAGAGTACAGTGGGAGACTTGCAACATAAACCAGCAGCAGGTCTTTGTATGTTATCTCCCATGGATTACTCCTCTCAAGTCAACCATCAAACACTGGGGCTGTGGCAACGTTTTGGCGCAGGCCACCACGTATAGTGTACATTTTACTGGGAGTGAAACAGGACACTGCCATGATTATACTGTATCCTGTCTGGTTCTGATTTATTGTGACAGCAGAAACTCCCTGCAGAACCATGTCGTCAGGTGTTAGGACCGGTGCTGCGTGGGATACTTGATAGGCTTCAGGCTTTCTGTCAGGACCTTGTGAAACAGTCCCCCGAGACGCTGCTGAGAGGGTTTAAAAGCCTAATTACCAAATATACAACCACATATCTACTAATGATGAGCGGAAACAGACCGCTCACACGGGGCTTGAAAAATAACAGCTGTGAGCAGTTTTAAAAAAAGGGGTAATCCTAAAAAATCCTGGTTTTAACTCCAGCTGCGATGTTATGTTTTCTCATGATTGTTGGTATTTGTATTTGACCATCAGCCAATTACTCTTTATCACTGATTCATGAGTATTTTAAAGGATAAGTCTGTGATTTTCTAGAAATAACTAATCTTACGGAAAGACTAATACCAGGACTGGATTTATCCCATGAGTGGTATCGTCTACTTTTTCCCCTCGTGATTAAAAACATCACGTAACTTTATTGTATGTTTTTTTTTTTTTAAATCCCTTTTTACAGGGACCCATACAACGCTCACAAAGTATGTTATAAAACTTTCAGAATCTGTCAGCAGACATTAGCACCTAATAAGAATGGGAACACTTTTCCCATATCTTTCGTTGTCGCTGGAATAAATCTACACTACGTACGTTGTCTCACACATGATGGACACTGAAAAAGAAAAAAAAGACCTATTATCAAAAACCTCTGAAGACCACCTATGAGACGGCTAAAGTTTATTGTAAAAATGGTTCAGAATCAGACATTTTCAGTTTTACAGGCGACATGGATGACTGAATGGCAAACACCTTTCCACTAATTAATGGGAATTTTTTTTAATAAAGTAGTTAAATAAAACTTAATTTCCAGAAGATTAGTCCCTTCACAGTAGGTGGGACCTCTTTGTGCTGGTTTAATACTCTGGGGCATGTAAACACACATCTTATAACCCTATATTTAGCACCCATTAAACAGCTAAAGGTCCATTGTTATAACATTTGGGGGGATTTTGAAGGACATAGCTAATATTTATTATCAAGTTTTGCTATAGAATAATTATGCAAATGAGTACTTCCTCTTCTTTTACAGTAGCAACATCCAATGTTAAGGTATATTAACATCACCTACCATTATATTTCCTAAAACAGACAAACAATACTAAAAAGATTTTTTATGGTTTCAACAGCCACTGTAGCGATGAGAGGTTTGGACAACATCACCGCTAGGCGTCATTAAATATATATATAGAAATTTTAACTTGAAGTCTTTAAAATGACAAAATGATTCTGAAAATTACTCCAATGGTACTAATCCCAGTGTTTCCCATACATAGAGTCATTTTCACTCACACATAGAGACAGACAGAGACAGAGAGAGACAGACAGACAGAGAGAGAGAGAGAGAGAGAGAGAGAGAGACAGAGAGAGAGACAGAGAGAGAGAGAGAGATCAACATCAACTATTAAACTAAATGAAGTGTAACATGGACCTCAAGTTAATATTAATGTATGTATCCATGAATATATTCATATACTTATCTCTGGTGTGTGTGTGTGTGTATGTGTGCATGTGTGCATGTAACATGACTTTCAGTAACATATTTTGGTACCATACACACATACAGCCGTTGTTTAATTACACCCTCTCTCCACTGTTAAACGAAAACGCGCACACATGGAAGTGTGAACACACAATGGCGCAGACGGCGACAGTGCGAAAAGGTGGACTGTGCTGTTACAGTTCACAAGAAGTTCCAGATGCTTCCATATGCTACAGGTGTTAAAGACATTTACGTACATGTAAAGGCTGGAATATGTCTAATTTAATGAAGCACTTGGTGAATGAAGCCTCTAAAGCCAGAGCTGAGCCCAGCACTGTGCCAATAGTATGTTCGAAATGACAAAATACCCAGCGTGGAAATGACAGACCAAAGACATAAATCTTCAGACCAGGCTAGTGTACAAATACTGGACCATGACAGTGACAGAGTCATTTTAATAACAACTACAAATAAGTAACTGCTATTTATGAATTCCTCAAGTGGTGAGATGAGATGTGGTGCTAGCTTAATAATAATAATAATAATAGGTTATTATTAATATTACTACTACTACGACTACTACTACTAATAATAATACCTTTTTTGGGGGTGGGGTTGCTCCCCTAGCGCCACACATAGCCACTTAGTCTGTGGGAAACACTGTAATCCCCTATCAGCATTAATTTGAAAGAAAAAACCTGATGTTTTCATTCATATGATGAGATGCTCTAAATGTCGCCAAAATGTTCTATTCATACAATATGCTAGTGTGAGTTGATGAGAGTATTTTAATGCCAACAGAGTTTGAGAATGTAGTGATTATCAGTTGATTCAAGGGTAGTTCAGGTACATCTGTACAACAGGGAATCGCATGTCACCAAATGAGGCTCTGAAAGGGTTACTTTGAGTTTATGTAATGCTTTCACCACCTCATAAAGGGCCGCCTTAAAGTCAATATTCATTTCAGTGTTTGCTATATTAAGAATATTTACAGTGCTTTTTCTTGCTATTACATCGTCGTTTCCCACGGAAAACTGAAGCCCTGAAGACTCTTAAACCCAGTAGAGTTTACTGACAGAAAGGGCTATTTTGCAGCCTCTGTTGTTAAGTCACTGTGGTGTTTTAAAACACTATTTAGCATTAAAACCCACAAACAAATTAACTGAATGAGGTAAGGAGTTTTAGAAGGTAAAACCACTGACCATCGTGTGAGTCGGGAGGTTCAGTGTAAACCTGTTTCCAACCATAACATGCATAAATATTTTTACATATTTGTCCATTTTTGTCATTTCTAGAATTACTAGTATTGATGTATTTAAGCACAACTAATCATACACATTCGCCCAGAATGTTTTTGTGAAATGATTGTGAAATTATTCTTGATAGGTTAAGTGTAACTGGACATAGTCAAAGGTGGAAAAGGAGGAAAATGCCTGAAAACCTAATTATTCCAAGTTTATGGGCAACAATGTAGATCCATTTAGGGCTTAAAAAACCAATCTTAGCATTGAAGATCATTTTAATTACAGTGATTTTAATCGGGATTAAACAGATGCACACTAACAAATGTCCTGTGGAGTAAATACCAAGCAAAAAATGTGCAAAAAAAGTGCTGTAAAATTGTTTGGTAGTTACTGGAAAAATAATTAGATCTTGTTTTTTTCAGTTTTAACTACTCCAGTTTAATTGTAGATGTGCTAACATAGCCTGGACTATCACAGGCATTTCCAAACGGGTCTAATGCACGCCGCTAGCATCAGCTTAACCACTTTTTTTGCTAGCTAACATTTTGCAAACATGCTGCATTGTGAGTCCCACACCCTGAATATTCTGTGTGAAACATGAGTAAGATAAATAACACAATGTGAAATAGTCACACTCACAAATAAAGAAACATTCGTATTTACAATGCTGGTTTTGACATGTCTACATAACATGCAGAGTTAAAACAGATGTTTAAATAGAACACATTTTAAAGTTACTACTTGAAAAACATTTGAATGTTGTGTCTTTTTTTACACTTTTACTGAGTGGATGATATGAGGGTTTGTCTTCATATCCTCTTTGGTGTCCACTAATACTAACAGTGTGTAGTTGTAGTTTGTTTCATTTACAGTCAAGTGAAAAAAAACAGCCATCCTCTTATGTTACAGTGTGATGCTGTGAACACATTCTTGGAACTTGCCATATATACATACAGTATACATAATATACTATATTATAAATATATATATATAATATACAGTAACTCTTTGTCAGTTGTTAGAACAAGAAGCTACTGTCATCTTCTACTGTACAAAATTACAGAAATGTGTTAACAGTGCAACCATAGCTTTTATTTTTCCAGAAAAGTTAGATAAATTACATGTACATTGACAAAACAATTTGTAGAATGTGTGTCATGTACATAGTGATTATATTAGATATGTGTATAGTCCTTTCTTTAAAATGGATCCATATGTTTTCACTTGGTCTGAATGATCCATTTTCTCTTCGCCCCAGATACAGCTCACAAAACAACTTAACTATTCCTTTAAAAACCTGTCACAACGTCTTTCCTGTATGACCCAGTGCCTCCTGACAGTGAATCGCAGCTATCAGTGCAGATTAAAGTATAGTCTGGGAGTGATGGGGGGTGTGGGGGGGGCTTGTACGGAGTCAAAGTTACTCCGGGCCTCGGCTGTTTCCTGTTTGTATCTCAGGACGTGTCAACACCTAAATGTGCAGATTCACGGCTGTCACAAGCACTTCAAGAGGACTTATCCTCCTGCATGTGATCCTCTCTTGTGTTTTACGCTGGAACATCTTAATCTTTCCTTATCACACCATTATCTCACATCACATGACTTCAGCAGAGTCCTCAACATTACTACACTCTCCTCTCCGCTGCGAAAATTACATTAAAATTCTTCTAATTAGACACTCCGGTAAATTATTCATGATACTATCTTGGTTTGATCCCCTTAAGGAATAATTGAAAATGTACTTAATTAACACTTTCATTAAATACCTCTCTAAATAATATGCAATTGTTGCTTTTCTTCTGTGGCCGTGACATGTAATTGCTTGGATATATGTTTGTCTTGGGGGGGGGGGGACTAAAAATACAGTTTACAGCGATATCACCTGCACACAGCACTTTGAGCATGAAGTGAGGCATTATTCAGAATAAATGGATTATCAGGGAAACCAGCATAAATGACTCAATAAAGCTGTTAAGGAGCCAGCCAGCGGTGGCCAACATGATTAATGGCATGCGTTCCAAGATTGGATTTATTTTGTGTTTTATTTCTCCTTTAATGACTAGCCGCGAACACCACTCTTAATATATCGCCCATGTTTCTAGATTACCGGTGACTAATGAGGATTCAAAATGGCCGTTATCTACATTAATGTCTTTTTATTTGAAAAGTCAATACTGCATGCGTGTGTATGAGGAATATGCCAGAGATGGAGACTTGCAGCCATGTGTTATACGCCTCCCAATTGAAAGGGTTTTGGAAAAGATTACAGTATGCTGGCATTTATACAAGAACAACAGAGTAAGAACAAATTGTATTGAAGTGAAAGTAGGAGGAAAAAAATTGGAATCTGTGAAAGATACTGGTCAACAAGAGGATAAAACAACTGCTTCAGGATAGTGTGGTGGAGTGTGTGTGAAAGATACAGATGCATTGTTTTATTACCAACTAAACCTTTGGGCTAATTGACCTACGGATGTACTTAATAGTGAATACTGGCAACTGATCTTTTTTACTGATAATTGCCTAGTGATGAAAATTACAAAGCAAAAGTTTAACCCGTTAAACCTTAAACTATTTGTTTCTAATCTGAATAAAACACTTGCTGCTGATGCTAACTGATGTTGTTATGGTTACATGGTTGTGTAGAATGTGTAGCTATAATGCTGTTAGCGTCATGCAACATTACACTGGTTTACAAGTTAAATATTATGGAATTCAATTCAGGAAATCTTAGCACATGTGTGTTACTGATAAAGAAAACTCAAGTCTTAAATGGTGGTTGGATCAAGTTTCCAAGATAAGTCTGGGGTCAAAATTGGAAATTCTTCGAATGAACTAGAGAATAGGTTTTAGTCCAAAGGAATATTGGTGTCAGATCTACTTAAACCACTGTCTGCACATTATCATACATTCACTTTACAGGTTCTTTCTAGTGGAATATTTACTAATACATGTATACATGTACATAAACCACCGTATATATTACCATCATATATATAAAAAACAGGAGCTAACCACCACTTTTGTCATTTGTTTTCAGATCCATCTTATTAAAGTATGTAAGATTTCGCACATTTAATGACAGAAGCAGATACTTTCTAAAACATTATAGAGCAATGCTATCATGGCAAAACAAATATGACAGAAACTGTTACAGAAGAATGAAAATGCACATAAAAGGTCATAACAATGCACTTACATCAGTTACTCTACTCATTAGGTTCAATAAACATGTAATCGTTATGAATTTTCCCATTGGACATCTCTTCTATGACATTAAGTATGATATGCCTGTGATTTACAGTAAATGGATTTTTGTGCCATAGGGTAGAGGTGTGTTTGATAATAGTAATGTCCAAGTTGTGAAATACATAAACACACCGACTGCAGCTACTTTAGTTAATTCACTAGATGACAGACTCTACAGCATAGGTGTCAAACATGCGGCCTGGGGGCCAAAATCGGCCCGCCAATGGGTCCAATCTGGCCCCTGGGATGAATTTGTGAAATGCAAAAATTACACAGAAGATATTAATAATTAAAGAAATTTAAATCACTTGGCATCAATTCAATCTAAAACAGGTTCAGGCCGTAATCATAATGAACAAAAAAATCATGAAAAATGCTCATTTTCTTCTTTATTTTATTGTAAAAAGGGAAATAAATAATTAAAAAGCCTAACTTACTCCAAAAAATGGAAATAACCTGAAATGTATGTGGAATTTTACCAATATTCTGAACATTACTAAATTTTGTGTGTATTTGTGTTATCTTTATCATTTATACATGAGTATTAAAACTTAAACTAACATGCAATATTGTTAAGATCTTTTAGGTTGTTAATATTTTTTCATGTTCTGTTCAATTACAGTTCACAGGTGTAAAGATTTTTATTATGGAATTTTGACATTATTTATACATTTTTATCCTGTTCTATTACTTTACTGGTGCGGCCCACTTTATACCATATTAGACTGAATGCGGCCCCTGAACTAAAATGAGTTTGACACCCCTGCTCTACAGTATAAATACAACTTAATGCTAACATCAACTAATGCAGTGATGTCACTGTAAAGATATTAAATAGGTACCAGTAAAGTTATGACAGACTTCTTTGTGCAATTTCCTTTAACAAACCAATGGCAGAGCTGCTTCTCAGCAAGGAAAATGTATTTTATTCAATAAATAAGAGCTCCAGCTAATGCTAGCTGTCAATCAAAAACACACGTCACCTATCACTGACAGTCAAGCCATTACATCAGTTAGTTACAGATGTCAAACACCAGTCCTTGAAGACTACTATCATGGATGTTTTCGATGTTTCGCTCTTCCACAACACCTGGTTCAACCGCATGGCTCATCAGCAGGGTGCTGGGGATGCTTGATGATGAGCAATGTGGTTGGACCAGGTATTTTGGAAGAGGGAAACAGGACAGCTATCCTGGATGGTTTTAGTGTAACATTCCTGAGTTAGTGGAGTTTTTACTTATTACTTATTTCACACTTTTCACATGATGTCACATACTCCAATTAATATCTTACTGGAAGGGGAAAAAAAATGTTTGTTTAGTTAAAAAGGGAGTTTATTTAGCTAAAATACCAAAGTCATTTTCTTATTTAGATGTACAAACACATGAGGAAGTTTGAGTTATTGTGACGTATTCTCATCTGAACACGTTTACAGTGTCTTGCTTTCTTTCTCAGGCTGGATTTGACATATTTCTGCTGTCACTAACATTACAACAACTGAGATTAATGACCCGTCATTAACTGAGCTTGTTAGCTAGCCAAAGTTAGCTAATCTGCCTCACCTGTCAAAGAATAATTACTTGTTCTTCACCTCCAAAACAGCAAAGCAATAATATGTCCAGATGTAAAATGCATATAACTGTCAGTACTTTTATTCAGTTCTGTTCGACTGTTTTTACTGTAGCTGTGCGGTGAAAGCTATATACGACACACATATCGCATATATGTTTGCTTTAATTCCTTTGAGAGGTGACATAAGTATTTGTGGATTTAAACAGATGTTAAACTCAGAGTGTTCTGCTACACGTTTAGTATTAGACATCACATGTGATCAGGGATCTTGCCCTCCATGTGGTCATGAGATGATTATGTATGTGTATAATCTAAACAGGTGAGTTATGTAGAAATGCATCATGATTATCAACACATTATGAAAAAGAAGGAGCCCACGGGATTTGTTCATCTGTGCTACGTTGGTAAATGTTCCTCTTACATGCTTATCAAACTCGGAATACTGACACAATTAATGAGGATTCATTAAAGCAGTTTTCTTCTATTGGTACCTTTATTTTCTACCCCTGGTTACAATTATTCATCCAGATCCATTTATGCTGTATTTATTACGACTCTGACTGTATCTGAATTATTAAAAACTCCCTCTAACAGTGCATTGTCACCTATTTTTTCCCCCTCTGAGGATCAATGTTCTGCATTTGTGGGGATAAATGAAGCTATACGTCACATGTGGATGTTTTTCAAGTGGTTTTAGCTGGTGGAGGTACAGTATATTCTTAGTGGAGGGCTCTCAGAAGGCCTCGTGTTGCAGCAGGAGATATAGCTCAACTTAATGAAAGAGTCCGGCTCAGTAATGACCCCAGTGATTCATACATTCGTAAAGGAAATCAATCCCACATCAGCTAAGTGCAGAAACAGTATCTTCCGCAGCTTTAAATCTTGGCATTGGGTAATATACGCTAAACTGTGGGTTACATTAAACTGGAACATGTCACTGATGTGCAGAAGAAGACAGATGAAGTTCATTACAGAGCTCAAAACAGGTATGAAGACAAAACACTGAGTCCAATAACGGGCTGCGGGGGGATGTAAAACGCAGGCCCAAGGCGGTTCTTTGTCAGACTGGACGATGGTGCCACCACACTGTTGTTCTTTCCATCTATGATTTAACACAGCGAAGCATGGCTAGATGGCACCCGGGAGAGGACTTGATTTTCATGTTTGCCAATCTTCCTTTATACCTGCCCGTGGCGGCCATAAATACACTTTTATGCCTCCCGGAGAAATGCTTAAAGAAGCAGTTTGTCCAAGTCCTGTATGGACTTGAATGGCAATATTCGTGATTGATGACGGCAGCAAAGTTTAGAGGACGCCCCGGAGAGTTTTCCAATCTCGTTTGTTTGGGAGTTTTACATTTGAGCGCAATTCCCGCTCGGCTGTATTTATGTGGGTTTTGGACTCCTCTGCTCACAGTCTTTTGTTCCCACAGCTCACTAATGAGGCGGAGCGCTATCAGTGGTCATTTCAGAGGCCGTTTAGTGAGGCAGATGTGGTCACCCGAAAATAGAGATCAAGAGAAACTGGAATATCTGGGATTTGGTTGAGAGGTTAAAAAAACATCATTCAAAATCCTATTAAAGTTGTTGGTAAATCAAACTGGGGTTTACATAAATAAATGCGAGAATAAAAGTGGCTGCCTTTTCCATCACCCTACAAATCGTAAAAGTAAGTTTTCATAAAAAAAAAAAAAAAAAATATGAAGAAGCCAGTTTAATCAGAAGGAATTTTCAGTGCAGTTGAAAACTAGACTGGTGGTCTAATAACTGTATACCAAAGATGTCAAACATGGGGCTCGGGGGCCAAATCCAGCCCGTGTAAGGGTCCAACGCTGCCCTTTTTATTACTATTATTTATCATCATGAGATGACAATGAGAAACCATTCCATAAACATGGCCACAGATGTAAATTTCATACTGATTTACAGATATATTCATTATTATCCATTACCCCTCTTCCCATACTAAACTGAAAAATGACTGTTTTCAGGTCTGCCTACACATACTTTGCGGTGTTTCTTCTTTGTCTGTTGTAATGTTCGTCAACATCTGGTTTTATTTATTCACATGAATAATTGTGTTCAAATGTCTTTCGATTACAGTTTTATGTGATACAGTATACCATTCGCAATACACCCAGAAAACCACCTATTGCCACTGCAAAATGTTTTAAATCAAAATACAAGATGAAATTGACATTTTATATGAGGCAAACTTTAATATGGATGTTGTGCAATTTGAAGGTCAATGGAAAAGCAACAAGTGACTCATTGAATTGAATTTAGTAAAAAAAAAAAACACTTTCCAGCTTGTCAAATGTGAGGATTTGCTGATTTCCTTTGTTATTATGAATGCAAAATGTATTTATTTATTTATTTATTTATAGTATTATTCAAGCCACACAAACAATTCCAGCTGTTGGTCAGTATTTCTCAGAAAATATCAGATTGTCAAGACAACATTTCTATGAAAAAAAAATGCATGAAATTGTATTTTCTAAGACCCGTGTGTTGCTTCAGAGATATTTAAAATGGGGATTGTTAACTGATGCCACCTCTGTCCTGGTGTTGGCTCATCCAGCGTAATCTGGGCCCGATGTGATAATGACATTAAATAATGAATTTAATCCTATGTGTCAAAATAGCTCTGTTTACGTCAGTGCCTCATTACAGCGTCGTTGACATGGGAATCAAGTGGTGACATCGAGGCCCGAGTTGTTGATAAAAGTGTCAAGTGAAGACAAATGTGTGGCGTTATTAATGAATAGGTCGTAAATAGAACATTTTGACTTGGACTTATTGAATAATGGGAGGGAAATGTTGCAGATAATACCCACAATCCTCGGCTCTGACCCGCCCTGCTCTGTGATGGGAGGTATTTATGAGTTTAAAGCCTGCTGGGTGGCACAGCTTCACTCGTATATCAAATCCAGAAAAAGCTAAAGGTCATCTGGGTTTTATTTTGGTAGGAGGTCGTTTCATCTTTTGAGTGCTGACTAAAGAGGGGTTAGCAGGTGGTCAGATGGTTGCAGCAATGACAGAAGTCCTTGGCGTTTGATTTAATATATCCACTTCAAGCTGCTATTGTATGGAGACATGAAAAGGAGACAAGGAAACCCAAAAACATCTGTAAAATGTTCACTTGTTGAGTATATTTGGCAAATTGGTGGCTTGCTAAATCCGTTTGCCGAAATGAATCCCTGTTCTTTTGTTGTTAAAGCCAGTCATTTCCTTTATCCGGCTGCTGGCCATCAAAATTATTTGTTCTGTCTTTTTTTAACACTTATAAAACCTGTACTACTACACACACAAAAAATGCTTTTACAACAAGGTACCCACAAAAAAGTAATATTTCATTATATTCTAGTGTAAGGTAGTTATTCTCAACTCTTACATCTCACCTAATTATTGATATCAAATCCAAATTAATTTGTTAATGCTATGTTTTTGTCACAATGCATGTTGAGCCACATTTTGTAATAAACATACACAATGTAATAACTTTTTCTTTTCATTTTGTAATAAACTGCTGCATTTTGTAATACATTTTGCCGCATTATGTAATAAGCTATTCCATTTTGCAGCAGCAGGGCACTTTGGTGGTGTGGTATTAAAACTGAAGGAGCTGTTTGGGAAACATTCCAAGTGGTTTATGGTTTGACTGGTAATTAGACATATTAGACATGGACAATTTGAAATTACAGATATATTTTGGAAATATGAATTTTGTCGTTTGTTTAGCCTTTTGAGTCAATTTTATATTTGTTTAAAATTAATGTTAGTGGATAAATTATCTGGTCACAGCAGCTCTGTAAAAAAAAACAAAAAAAAAAACAGAAGACACAAGAACTTATATTCATTGGTTAATTTTTTTTTAATTTTCCACAAGCCTGCATGTGTTGGTTGCATTTATTGTTATTGATGTTTATAACTATTCTTGATTTGATTTTGGTATCCAATAAAAATACATTATCTGGAATTTACAGAATATTCTCTGTTAACTCAACCTAATAGTAATTGCTACTGCTACCAGGCTAATACTGTGATACTAATAATAGGCCTAGCTTTTACAAATACTTTAAAGTAAAATAAAATACAATTAAACAAACTATGCTTTGTTATTACGTAATGCACAAGTGGCTGAACGAGGTAGAGCAGCAGGGGGTGCTCAGTTGCATTTAACAAACCAGGGCTTAAAACCACCTTTCTTGGGTCATTACTGAGAAATAGGTTTGAAAATGGAGCTGTGGAGTTGAATTAATGAAGAATTCAGACCCAAGCAGAGCATTTACAGTTTATTTAGACCACGGGGAAATGTTTTACAATGCATAAGTCCATTTGAAAATCAAAATATCAGTGCTTTGACTAAATATTAACGTTTTCACATGAAGCAAAGACTCCAGTATGTTCAGTAAACTATGGCATAAATTGAAATAGAAATTAATAGTTTATTTCGGATAATATCGGATAAACATTTGATCCACGCTCATATAGCAGAGATAAATGTAAGTATTGATGCTTAATCTGAGCCTGCTGGGTGACTCAGACTAGAAACTGACAGAGATGAATAAACAGACTCACTGTAATGCAGCATTTAGAGTCACATTACAGCCTTATGCTCCTCCAGTCAATAAGAGGATGATTGGTTGGCAGTGGCATGTCTAGTTAGCGCGACATTGTTGCGGTTGACATTTATCATAGCTGCAGGGTCGTGCACTTGAAGCTAAACAGCAACTGAATCATTAAATGTGTACGACTGCATCTTCGGCCTCTCCAAGGCACTGACATAAGTGTTTTCATGCTGAAACTAACTTCCGCCACACTAAACACGTCTTTGTGTAAAGTGGGACATTATGTGCTAAGAGGGACATATAACTCTGGGGTTAGTGAAACAATAGGAGCTTTAACAAGCAGATTATTTGCTGCATTTGATATAAATACCAATTATGGTTATAGATGGATGTCTTCCCGCTAATCCAGTCATGTGTTTAGTCTGGAAAACAGACAATGATTCCTATTTAGAGTGGACAAATTCAGTGCATTCAGCAGCCTCAGTTCGAAAAGTACAACATTTAACATAAGGCAGCTGCATGAAGACTGAACTGTCTTTGACTACGTGACACAACCACTCTGTGTTGTCTTATTAGACCTTTAAGCACATTTACTCAGCTTCTTGTGAATGGAAACTAAACAAGTAGGCAGAGGTGAAAAGTTCATTTACAGCAGTACATTTGTGACATACATGAACCGATGTGAGGCATGTCACGCTGCTTTACATTTCTATACGTGAAATATTAAGAGACAAATACATTGGTACCTCTACTTATGGAAAAACCTTTACCTCAAATTTTTGTCTCTGAATACAAAAGGAAATTCTATTTACGAAAGGAAGCCGTAAATACCATGTACATTACTGTACATAAATACGTACTCGCAATCATCCCTGGATCTACACCCCACCAAACATCCATCAACAAACACCGCTGAAGGTGAAAGTGACAAAACAACCACAATGGTATGAAAATTACCTGCATGTCTGGTTCATTTTAATGGTTTAATGTTCAATGTTCAGTCAGTGAAGACACATTTCCCCACTCAGACCAATAAATTACATCCAAAATCTATATTTGCTTTGACTTTTACCACATGTTTCATACAAAATTGGTACATTTTTATATTTTTTAAAGGGTTTAGGGGGTAGTATTTGGGGCCTTGGAACGAATTAGGCCTTTTACATGTAAAATGTGACTATTTACGAAAAATTCACTGTATGAAAACACTTCTGGAACGAAATCATGTTGTAAGTAGAGGTACCACTGTATTACACTATTTTAACTGCACAATATCTAACATTTATAGCTGTAATTACTGGATGAAATGCACCTTTATTAACAGTAAAGTCCATTACCACGCTGGTTTTAATGTTACAATTGTAATTCTTGTTAAATTATTTATTAGAGCTCCAAGATGCATCACTTAGGAGTTTTAGTTTGACCCTGCTCAATGTGCGTTTCCTTATGATCAAGGTGGTATTGCCTTGAACTCATTAGTAGGCATATAACCCCCGTGTTTTTGTTCTTATCAAAAAGTAACCAACAGCATAACAGTGTTTTCAGAATATTTGAAGATATGTGTTCATATACATTTATAAACTGTACTATGTCATGTGTCTTTCTTTAGTTTTGTTGTATTAGATCTATAACTGACAATTCTTTTTTCATAAACATTCTGCCATTTTATTCATATTGCAATTTCAAAAAAATAGTGGAAACGTGAAGCCCAACATGGTCTCTGAAGATCTACTCTACATTGACGCACAAGCCAAAAGATATTCAGCTGACCTACTAACAAAGACAATTTTGGATTCAAACTGCTAGGGGGAAAAATATTAAAAATAGATCTGGGATATTATAACATTATTTCAAATTACTTATTAATCTGATGATTATTTTGATATGCTAATGGGTGATTAGTATAGAAAATGTCACAAATTAGCGACAGTCATATCAATTTAGAATAGAATAAAATAGTATAGAATAGAATAGAATAGAATAGACTACTTTATTGTCACAGTAATTATCGTTGCCAATATATACTAAGAAAATTTGTTTAGCAGCTCTACATGGCAGTATAAGTACACAAGAATAAAAACAGTATAAATAAACAGTATAAATCACAGTTAAAAATAAATAAATAAATAAATAAAAGCAGTACTTATACATATATTGAGGTATAGTATGTAAATCGTTAAGTCCTTTCAGGTTCATGGTGCAATGGTGACTCAAACAATCAAGACATTCAGATATAAAATGTTCCTTTAGCTACTATTGCCATTTTTTTCTTTGAACACTTGCATTTTGTGTTATTTTAATTGCCGTAAGCTATATGAATGATTGCTTTAGTAGTTTCCCGTGTCTTACCGAGTCTCAAACTCTAATTGGTTTATTAGATGCAACATAGAAATGCAGACATTTGAGAAGCTACATTCAACTAAAGTGAGCGTGAACATTTTTTGCATGAAAATTAACTAATAAGATTAACTAATTGCCAAAATATCTACTCTACTTCTCATATAAAATTGCTAAAATGGATCCATCACCATCAGCTATTATATTAACCCATCATTTACACGTGATTAGCGATATTACTCTATGGTGTACTCTCTACAAGTACAAATACAACATGTGTATATCCATTTTATCACTACATATTAAAGATTTAAATGTGCGCTTGTTCCATTGCGGGGTATAGTACAGTATTAATACCTTTAAGTAAAGGATCTGAACGTGTTTTAAATCACTGTTAGAAGGAGGCTAAGTTATCAGACAAATTAATTCTGAGGTCCAATAAAACAACCCAAACAGCTCCATTTCCACTCTTAAGCTTAAAGCAAATAGGATGCTCAATAAAAACATTGCACTGGCCCTCTGTAAAAAAGGGAAAAAAATCAATAGGTAGAGGACAAAGAACCTATAGCCATCACTTAATTCTCTTATCACAGTGATTTAGTGGATGTGGATGATGTTAAATAACTGTAAATCCTTATCTTTGACTTTGTGGGTGGTTTATGGCAGTCTCAACAGCAGTTCAGAGACAGGATGTCCATACCTTGTGCCGGATAGACGATTTATAGCTTTATTACTCTTTGTCCAAAAGAGCACAGAAACACATAATTGAAAGAAAGAGATAGCAGCTAGCGAGAAGGTGCATGGAGAATCATCATCGCTGGAGACATATCACAGCGACAGTTTATGGCTGTGGAGCACGGAGTCGTTTTTTTGGGGGCTTGTTTTTATGAAACGAGCAAGATCCAATTTTCTGATTCATCTGCAAACGGGGCCGGATTGAGTTTAGTATTCTGATGCCGGGGCCTCAGAAAACCCGGCCCACATGAGCGTAGAGGTCACGGAGAGGGCTCGAGGAGTTAGAGTCATGAGTTTGTGCTCACACTGTCACAGGCCTGCTCATATTTTCGCCCTCAGTGACAACAAGCCTATTGTTCTCCCTGATAAGGCTTCAGTGTGCACAGTAATGGGAATTAAGCAGGGCATAAGTCACGGAGAAATTGGGTGACAGCAGATCAATAGATAGCGGTGAAGCCTCGGGGAGCATTAGTGAAGAGGACCCCTTTGTTTGTCCACAGGAGGGGAGAGTTAGTGGACGTTCAGCCGTGAAAAACTTGGAGCTCATAAGAGAAGGGGAAAAAAGGTGACAGAGTTCATTATGCTCCGTGTGTTTGTGAAAACTGTAGAATGTCATTAGGAGGTCAAACCCTCTCAACACATGCTACTGTTGCATTAAAACGCAGGATATTAACTACAGTTCTGATGAGACGACACTGACGTCAGAAGACTGTGCCGTACTCAAATAAGAAGAACCACCTGATTATGAGCAAATTCTTTCTTCTTATTTCTTTTAACTGGCATCTAGTTATTATGTCATATTTTGATGGTAAAACATGAAACCATCCTTTGTGCTAATGTATATGTGTGTGCCTCCCTCACTGTGTGAAAGAACAAAACACCCAGCTGCAAGTAAACTCTGAAAAGGTCTATATTTTTGGTGCCATTTTCTCTTGTTGGGATTTCATTTCACGACTACGACACACTTCCTCATGTACATGTGTTCTAAACATGCTCTAAAACACTATTTTGCAAATGCACTCAGGATGCCAGATCTATAGCACTGATATGTAGCTGAATCTGGACGATTACATACCAATGGTTGACTCATTCTGCTTCCTCTTCCCATCTCCATCCTGTCATATTCATAGTCTTCCTCACTACGTGAAAAAAGAAACAACTTTAAGCTTTTCTTAAAAAAAAAATTTTTTTTAATGCATTTTATGTTGTGTCTTTTGTGGAGATGTAGTCAATTAACTTTAAAGACTTTCAAGACGTGTACTGCCAGACTTCTGCAAATAAATATTGACCAAAACATGAACATTTACTTGATTAATGTCTCATATTTAACTTGTATTCTATCTGAATTGAATTATATTGTCCCATCTACATAAGAATTGTTTTTTTGTGATTTTTCTATCATTGTTTTTTGGCTGCTAACATCTCTGACTGTGTTTATGTGCTAACTTTCAGAATTATCATCATCTCATTGTATATAATGTGTATATAAACTAAAGCAATAGGATGACTCCCTTCCTCATGTGCAAATAAATATTCAACTAACTTCTCCCAGAACACTGTTTTTTATTCCGCTACTGGTGCATCCCAAGACAAATACCATTCATCCAAAGAAATTACACATCAGCATTTTTTTTTTCCATTTCAGACCAAAGGTGGATGGCACTCGACAAAATGTAGAGCATCTAGATTAATCTAGAAGAAGACCACTAGTTTCACCCTCCCCTTCTAAAACTAGTCCTACATTACAGACGGCCTTTGTGTAGGCCGTCCTCAGATTTTTTTGGTTAAATGGATATGAACTCCAGTCAAACTCAGATAGTGCTGCAACAAAGAATTAATAATTAAACTGATCCAAATCAATTTTTAAAAACAGTTTGTAACAAATTGGGCAGTCGATTCATTGGGTCTTGAACATGTTCGTATTGAGGCATGTCTGTATGCTGTAGTGTGACAGAGGAAAACACAAAGCAGCATGTGATTGAGGCTTTGGATGCTGGGCAGTACTGTTTGACTCAAATAGTATGTCGTTTATGCAACAAAACTTGAATACGGAGGGAAAAAATTTGTATTTTGGGAAATACCTGAAACATAATGTAAACCTATCTAAGGATAGCCTGTGTGTCATTCATTTAGCCCACTAGCTAGTCATTACACATAACTGATGTAATTATAACATTGTCATCCATTTCATTTTTCAGACCAACATATGTTGTTACTTATTGTTGACGGGAGCTAATACACAATGCTAGTTTGATAGCACTGACCTACAAGTAAAATTAATCCAGAGTAAAACTAATGACATTTTATCACGTGTGTTACTGATAAAGAAAACTCAAGTCTTAAATGCTGGTTGGCTCAAGTTTCCAAGATAAGTCTGGGGTCATAATGTGAAATTGTTAGCATGAACAAGAGAATATTGGTGTCAGATCTACTTAAAACATTGTCTGCACATTATGATCCATTCAATTTATAGGTTTTCTTGTGGAATATTTACAAATCAATTGTTTACATGTACATTAACCAGCATGTATGTGGAATAACACACCATCATATTTATTAAATACATGAGTTAACCAGTTTTCTGATTCATCTTATTAAAGTATTTAAGATTTAGCACATTTAATGTCTGAAGCAAATGCTTTCTAATAATGGTAGACCAGTATAGCTTATAGCTGGAGCTGGTTCAAGACCAGCGCTTTCTAGTCTAGGGAGGGGACTAGTGCACACCAACTAAACCCAAAGCAATTGCATCGATATAACATTAGTGACCTGACTGCAGCTTATATTGCTTTGGGTTAAATGCCAACCTTTGAGAACTAAGTGTTTTATGTTTATCCGATGAATCGATTAGTTATTAAAACAATCTACCAATGAATCAATAACTAAAGTCATTGTTAGTTGCAGCCTTAACTCAGACGTAGATGATGATAAGAACTCATCTGAAAAGAAGAATGAAACTTACTAGAAAACCGATAGAAAAAGCTCCTGTTAGAAAAAAGGTTGTTCAGTATAGTAGACTCTGTGAAGCTGTAAAGTTTATTAGATTACTTTACTGTGATGAATGCTGCCCTCATCAACCATTAGGGATGCTGATCTGCCATTTCCTCTTCATAATCACCAGACATTCTTGACAAAATCAGTCATTTGAACTCACAGAACTACCGTTTTTGATTATTTAGTTAGGTTAGATATGAACATCAAAATCACATCATCATCAGTATAGAAACTAACCTGAGCCAAAATTACAGTTTGAAAAGAATATATTCCAAGTATAGCTGGCACACAAATATGTTTTGAAGACGCCTTCATCCACTACTTAGCTTCCCTAAACTGGGGCCAAACAAACACTGGTAATGCACTACACAAAGTGCTTCATACAGTACTACATTAAAAAAATAAATAAATAAATAAATACAAACCAACGTTTAACTCAAGACACCTCTGTTTCGTATTTCAAACCAATTTCTGTGATCTATTGCAGCTTCATAACCAAGTACTTTTGTTGTGACAACTATATTCTCCTGGTTATTTTGTTGATTAGTTGCTTGGTCTGAAATGACAAAAAAAAAAATGGTAAAAACATTGTACTTCCCACAGTCTAATGTGATCTTTTCAAGCAACTAGTGATCCAAATCCCAACAGATACTCAGTTTACTATTAGATATCACAAAAAAAAAGCATTTCATAGTCATTTGTCTCTTCTACTAGTTGTATCAAAGTGAAAAGCCAAACTACATTCAGTGCACAGTCATTCAGGTCAGAGGATTTGTTGGCCTTAAAGACATTGAAGACTTTAATGAGCCAACGAGGGACTTTTACAATCACACAAATCTGGACTGATCTTTTTAAAGCCAAGTCTGATGGGTGTTTTTAATATATATGCATAATGTAGCCCCACACTCTTAATGTATACACCTCAGGAGTTTTAAAGCCTCAGACCTCAGGGTAAACATGACCCTTTAATATCCATTAAACAACATTTTTTCATCAATTATTAATACACATGGGATGTTTTTTGCCATTAGCGGCATGTCTATACAAAGCTGTAAATATTCTCGTACCTGTGCTTCCATCACTCGACTGTGTAACTCCTCATCAGCGTGATATGCCCACATTCTGCCCCCCCCCCCCCCCCCCCCCCCATTTAGCTAATAAAACGCCCGGACCTAAATGATTCATGGCAACCATTTACATAATTCATAATTAAATCTCAAACCGATGACTTGGAATTTATTCGCAGTGAAAATGCATCGTGATATACTAATTAATATCTTTAGTTATCGTTGGCACGTTGCTCGCTCGCCGGTTACAGGGCAGGAATAATGCAATGCAACAACAAATTATCAGTGCGTTTAAGTGGGGAATGTCTCGGAGTGATGGCCACAATATGCATTTGCCTTAAGAACTTAATGGGGGAATCTGTTTTATCGGAGTTGTCACATGTTCTGGCTAATCATTGTGAACACTGTAAAGATTAGCACTAATGCATTTCCATCCTGTGGCTCCAGCGTAAGGCTGCAGGGCGTCTGTAATCATATGGTTTCTCACAATCCATAAAAGGCTGCACATGCTTATACAACAACGCACCGCTGTTGAACAATGTTGACAATAGATAAACGTACATAAAAATAATTATTTGGATTGCTGCCATAGCAACCCATGGTAGGAAAAAAAAAAAAAGTCCTGATTTATGGCACTTGGGTGTTCATTTCCTGATGTTTATACATCTACTGCAGTAAAGGGTTATTTTTTTTCTTTAGTTTTTATAGCAGGTTTTGTAGTTTAGTATTTTCACAGCCTCACAAGCAAAGTCACAAGCAATATTTTTTTTAGAATCGAACCAAGAGTTTCAGTTTGTTTTGTTTACAAAGTACACATGTAGTTGGAGACTAATACATCTTACTATTATCAGCTATAATTTATTATCCGTTTTTGTACTTTTATTACTATGCCACTGAGGACGATTCCTGAATATTGTCTGAAAATATAGAAAGAAACTGATATACCCTACTACTATCATGTTTTGTTTGTGTATGTTGTGTCTCCCTTTATTGAAATGTTAATTCTCCTCATTAACTCCTTTACTCTGCATTTGTTTTTTGTGACTATAGCCTTGTTTGAAGTATCCAAAATTTGTTTCAATGAATGAGTATAAATTTAAAGTATTAATGTAAATGACAGTTTGCAGAAACATAAAAATGCTAAGTTATTTTCTGGTTAGTTGAATACATATTGACTAACTTTATTTTCCCTGTTGTGTAAAGTTCATAAATATGTCATCTTCACAGACTGTAAATCCCTCAAACTAAAACTCAGACAGCGAAAATCACACTGTAGTATAATCTTCATGTGCTATATTAGTCAGTAGTTTCCATTATAGCCGTTAGACAAAAAAAAAAAAAAAAAACAGTCGCAGTAAAACCACAGCTTTCTGTACTTAGTGCTGTCAGGAGTTGGAACTACAGATATAAACAAGGTCAGAAACTTCATAATTTAGCTCAACTGTGGATCAATACACTCCAATTTAGCAAAGATAACTTTATACCTTCATAAACTTAATAATCAAACTTAAATCAGCAGGAAAAATGCTGCCTTTTCAGCATCAAACTACATTCTTTTTATTTCCCTGTGGTGAAAAACAACAGTGCCTTTAACGTATCACTTCACTTTCTTTGACTCTGAAAGATTTTCTTATTAAATTTTCTTTTACAGCCATGACCAAACCAAATAAATGTCTGTTTTTACTTGGAAGAGGTAATAAAGTTTGCTATCTCGACATATATCTATGGCAGAATTGACTTGCAATTCCTTCTGGGGGTCAAATACATTAAAATTAATGAACTGACAAGAAAAAATAAAATGAAATCAATTTGGATCTGTAATAAAATACTCTGAAATCTTATCTCATATCATTACTTGTCATTTAGAACACACACAAATTATACTTTTGGTAGTATTTTAGTATTTCAAAAGTATAAATACAAATATAGCTCATTTAAAATCAAAACAATGCATTCCTATTCCGACTCTTTCAGATAATACCAAGGTTTTCTAAAGTCTCTGGTATGATTTGGGGATTGAATCCTATCATTATCATCTTTTTCCCCCCTTTTTATACCATATATTGTGACATTGTAAAATAAAAGTGGAAAATTATGAATGCTGATGAGTCAAAAAGATGTAAAACTGTGGGGATCTGAGCTGCAAAAACTCAGCATAGTTAGTTTTTGTCCCATGTGCTAATGCAAAACATTTTGCTGTTGTACAGTACATAGTGTTTTAATAGTAAAGAAATATCGAAACATAAATGTAAAAGTAAGTGAAAGAAAATGGATGATAAGTACAATCATCTCACAGAAGTTAAATCAAATCTTTCTTAGCTTCATTTGTTAAACTTGATGTTAATACTTTGTATAGTATATCAAAAATATTTTACTCTGGAAGCATCACTAGCATCAGTCGTCACCAAAGCACATTATTGTATTCTTAACTATACTTACAATTTTCTTAACTCAAGAGACAAGAATCTATATAGAATAAAATAGGTGCAATACTAATCATAAATAGGGATGAAGAGAATAATGTGTACATTTGTTCTGGCTGCTGCAGTGAAAAGATATTTTTGTCTTGATTCTGTATCAGAGTAAAGACAACTGCATCATTTTTTGACCACTTTTCTTCTTGTCAGATTGATGTAGTGCCAGGAACACGGAGTATATTTAGTCTGAAGAGGGCTGTCAAATCAGACTGTCAGGCTGCACTTTTTGATGGAGTCGTATCGCTCGCTCATCTGTCAGTCAAAGAGAAAGACTGATGCCAAAGTCAAATTCAGGAGCTGAGCAGAGCGGACGTACGCGACATGACATTTCAGAGTCTGAAGAACAGACTCCCGCTTTGGTTTTTTTTACCTGTTTTATTCTATTATTACTCTTCTGTTTTTCTGCTTTGGTCAGCGATTACATCTGCTCCTCATTTTTCCAATCTTAGTTCAAAATACGAGTGTTGAAAACATCTAATTGATTCAGTTTTTCATGTGATTGACAAAACAGTCTCTGTTGGCTCATATATTTTATTCTTCTTCTTTTATTATGTATTTATTTCCATCTTTATTCCATCTATTTATAAACAATGCGTATATTTATGGTGATAGAATCATTATTCCTATATTTATTATTACGGATATAATGATATTACAGCTGTTTCGGTGTGCAACTAACAATTAGTAGTCGTATAATTAGAATTATTTGGTTTTAAGTTCACATGTGTCACATTTCCCCCATCTATTCCAAACAATAAACAATTATCCATTATGTTTGGAATATTTTAACTTGAGGAATGACTATGAACAGAACTACACATCCGTAATTAACCTAATATTGCAGCTACTAATTTTATCAAAAAGGCATTTGCTTATTTTTTTCTCCATTTATTATTTGGTTATATTGCATCCTGTGTCTTTCTCCATATATTTTTGTCACTTTTGTGAAACCAAATAAGAACAAAGCAGACATCACAGTGTGGATTTTTGGCGTTCAAGCTTAATACAACCAGGAACAGTGGGTCCCTTAAATGCGAGACTAAGCCTGTGATATAAACAGAGCATTGCCTCATCACAAATAAAAAAGGCCTTCACATTTTGGAGCTCGTTAATCATTTTGGCGTTTTGTGTGACATCATAAACAATTCTCCTCGCAGGCACTCCAGTCAGCCGGCCTATAAAACTCAATCATCACTACAGTGTCAGACATTGTTCTGGCAAACTACTAAAATTCCCCAAGTGGGAAGTGTCTCACTCTGCTGGGGTTTTGCATTGCTTACTCACACACGATGCTTTCCTCAGGGTCAGCTTCACACCTCCAGAGGAATACCCTGCCCTGGACCCAGATTCAATCATAATCCAACACCTAAAAAGAAAGAGGACTAGTTAATACCAACTGATGGAACAGGTATGAGGAGTTGTCAGAAGACATTTAGGCCTAAGCTGTGACAATAAGATGTGTTTTTGTAGTCAGAATCATATGCATAGTGAGGGTTTTCATTGGAGTTTTATGCATGTATCAGGAAATAAAAACTAAAATGTCGAAATATAAACAGATTTTTGGTGTTCAATAGTGCCATCTAGTGTATTTATGTCCATATGTATAAGGAAATGTTCAAGTATTCATCAATAAATCAAACCAGCAATTGAGTTAAAGTATTCAGATCCTCAAGAAAAGTGCTAATAGTGCTAACACAATATGAAAATACTCCACAACAGACCAGATACTACACTATAGTCATATAATATTGTAAAATATACAACAGTTACATTACAGTAAGAGGAGCTGGAAAAGAGGGAAAGATTAAAAACTTACTGAAAACGACCAAATATAAAGTAAATTAATAATGACAATAAACCGTCACGTTTGCTAACAATAAGTTAACATACTCATTAACGGCACCTGTGCTAATTAGCATGCTAGCAGACATACCATTTAAGGCAATACGGGGAAAAAAGTTCTTAATTTAAATAACTCATTAACTAACGCAGGTTATTGCAATTGAGTAGTAGATAAAACCTTAATGACGGAATCTTAGTGAAACTCCTTCACAAATTAGGCTTCCAGTTCCAAATATAACTTATTTAATCACGTAAAAAGCTCGGACTGTCCTCATTGGCTGTCAATCAACAGGGCGGATACTAATGACGTCACATGTCAATCACAGTGTCCACAGCCTTATACAAGTACAGCATAGGGCAGACAGACTTAAATAGTATAGTAGTAGAGTGCAGCATTAAATACAATGGCACAATTTAATAGGATATAATACAGTACAGTGTTGAACAGTATAAAATGGGATATCTTATATAATAGCATATAGTAGAATAGTACATATAGACACAAATACATATAGATACACAATACATATAGTAAATATAGTACAGTTATAAAATACTTTTGTATGGTATAGTATGTCACTTTGGCTCATTGGTTAATTTACTTTATTGCATATTTATTCTGTTTCCTTCAAGGGTGTCTTTGTATGTATTTATTCATTTCTTACTTTTTCGATGTGTTTGTACCAATGTGTTTGTGTTTGTGAAGATGGTAAATGAGGTGAAAGTTAAACCATAGACTGTTCAGTGGAGAAGGAATGGGATTAAATATGTTTGGATTCTTCACACTGTTTTTCAAATCTGCAAATAAAGTCATGTTTTGTTTGGTTTTTCGTGTACATGTCCTTTAGTTTTGTTTTGTTTTTCATTAGTAGGGACAGAGTGGGATTGTTTTGTTGTTACATATTCAAAGAGCATTGAACTGAACTGATTGTGTAAATCAGATTGCGTGAGGTGACATTGTGTGCTCGTGTTGATGGGGGGGGGGTGGATATGAGGTGTGTTGGGTCATAGCAAACAGAATCTATTGGATTATTGGTTTGTAAAAGAGGGGTGGGTGTTTATAAGTTTTACTTCTTCCAGAGTACAAAAAAAATGTTGATTGATGTATTGATGATTTTGTGTGCTCAAAATAAATTGAACAGAATTAGATAGTACAGTATTTCACAACATTTTTGAGCAGTGTCACATATTTTCTATTAAAAATCACAAGGCACATCGCCAAACAAAAATGTCAAGAAAGGTCAATTTACTGAAATATAATGCAAATGTAGTCTCAGTTTACTTACTAGGCCTTTTTAGTTGAACACAAAGCTGGTATTCTGGCAGAAATTGAAGACATAGACATGGGGTATTATGAACAACAAAGCTGAGAGGGCTGTGTCAGTGACCCCTCGGACAGAACCCTGGCTTACAGTTTCAGATCCATATAATAGAGCCATATGTCCCCCACCGCCCAACCCATCCATGGGTCAATGCATCACTAGTGAGGGGGGGTTTTATGAACAAAATGTGCAGCATTACAGCCAGTTCACATCCATTTCCAATTTGCAAAGGGATACTGTTGTCATCGAGTGGATCACTGGCACATGTGATCGTACATGTATAGTATAGTATAGTATAGTATAGTATAGTATAGTATAGTATAGTATAGTATAGTATAGTATGGTATTGTATAGTATAATATTCAGACAATTTAATTGTGAATAACTGGAAAGCTTTACTCGAGTGCGTATATGAGCAAAATAGTTACTTTAGAATAAAGAGGGATTCATTTATATCATTTATATATATTAAATATTTTTTTCAATATCTGTGTTTGTGTACATATATTATTTATTATCTAGAAGTTTCTTCTTTTTGCTGTATATCGCTAGCTACTGTGACATGTGAATTTCCCCAATGTGGGATCAATAAAGTCTATCTTATCTTATTTAACTTCTACATGAAAGTATACAGTATATTGCATTTACAAACAGTCCTTCAGTTTTGCTTCGATAACACCTATATTTCTGCATCAGTAGTTGGTCACAAGAATCATACTGTTATTCAGTATTATCCTTTGAGAATCATTATGTAAAAGTTTGGACTTTTACAATAAATAGTTGACTTGTTTGAAAACGGCATAAAGGAACAGTTGTGTTTTTGGTTTGGTTTTGTTGGGTGGGAGGCAGATACTTTTTTTTTTTTCAAATGCAATGTCCTGTAATGCCCTTTAGAGTTTCTTTTTTTGGGTGAAGCTGTGGACCTTTTGCCCCCTACAGAGGAGGAACATGCACTGCTGTGTCTCAGGGTGATAATATGAAGCCTACATGTTGCTAAATGATGTTGAGGTCTGCCTCCAGCAGAGGGCAGTCACACACTTCATGCAGATTTCTGAGACAACACTGCCCCTCTCTGTTCAAACACATACATTACACCTGTGTGATAGATTTATATTTACCCCAGCAGATAACTGTTATTTCATTCACCATTAGACACTAAAACAGATGCTCATTATTTTTTTTAATGTCTTATTTTTACATGTTTCACTGTTTACACATCCATCTGTAAATTTTACATATAATTATTTATTTATAAAAGTGATAATAAGTGATGTAAACCTGGAATTCCCCCTAATGGGACTAATAAAGGAATATCTTATCTTATCATAAATGCTATACAAATTTTTTTCACTCAAAGTGTAATCTTTCAGCAATGTGCAATACTTCATGTAAATACTTTTCATACTTTGCTGTTTAGTTATTTGTGCATATTTATTTTACTGTATTTTACTGTTAAGTCCATACTTTACTCTCGCAATACAGCTGTAAAACTGCAAATGTCCCCATTGTTGAACTAATAAAGCCTTATGTGTTAATACAATGAAGCTGCAAAACTATTAAATGCAGTTGACTAAACATCTTAAATCACTGAAAATCAGTTTTAGTGATTTTTATGACTCATATTTTTTCCATACATATCACATCATAACATATTCAATATTAAACAGAGCATTAATAAAGGAACATTTGTGCGGTCGCTTCCAGAATCAAATGACATAAAGCAAAAACACAAAACAAATAAAGAACTATATAAAAACAGCAAAATAAAACCCTACAGCTAATATACACATATACATTTACAGCATCAGCTATAAACATAAGCAACAACTTTGTTTCTCAAAGTATTCATTATGCTGTAAGCAGCTGTAACCATCTCTGTTCCACTGGCTTTGGTCATCTTTTTGCAGCTGTCAACTATAAACCACAAAAATGTGATCTATAACACATTGAAATGACAAATGGATGATCAAATTATTAAATAACGTAAAAAGAAACTGCGTACATTACAGTCTTCACTTACTTTACTTTATAGTTATCCATCTTTACACATTACTTATGTCATTACCTCACTTTTGTTTGCTTTTCTTATGTTATTATGTTAATGCTGCTATTGCAAAACAATTTCCCAGTTGTTGGGATCAATAAAATACAGTACTTCTATTTTATTCAATCAGTTATGTCCCCCATGAAAGCCTTATAATTCTGGACTACCCCCTAAAGATAGTGTCTATGTTTATGTCGGGAATATCATGCAGCATCCAGGCTAATTCCAGCACCACAGAGGCAGGAAAAAAATACCCTCCAAAAACCACACCTTATAGAAATTAAAGCAATACTGGCTGTGACACAACACCACACTATTAAACAACATGACAACAGCTCAGTCTCAGTACAGTACTTTTCTCTTATCCTCTCGCTTCCCTCACTGTATTTCCTTTTGTCTAAGGTTACATGATATGAGTTATGAAGAACATGTATTATTTTGTCAGCAAACTTTTTAGATGCCATCTTAGTTTAGCTAACAAACACTAATATTCAATGTTAACGTGAAAAGGTCAACAGTCTATCCTATAACTGAAGCCTAAATGTCTTCCAGGCTTCCTGCAGCCCACCTGTGGAGTTTTTGCCCAGACCTAATATATACTGTATGCATTAAAATTAACATTACATTTATTAATATGTGATCATATATACTATTCTGTTTTTCAGTTTCCCAACACACTGTAATATTGATCAAATACAACAAAAAAGGTGGGTCAACTCACACTAACCTTTAGTGAGAAAAAGTTAAACCGTTCACAAACACACACACAATCATACAACTCTCCAATTATCATGAATGCAATTATAATGAACATAACATAAAATAAAGTCCAAAAGCCCTGCTGTGATCAAAACATGGAATTAAAAAAACACTTTCTAAAAAGGTCAGCAGGTGGCACATTTTGTCCAAACATAGCTAAACTAAACATACATTGAAATAATGCTAAATAGATAGCAAAAATAAATACAATGTAACAATAAAGCACAATATAAATCCAGTATTTCAAAGAAATACATATGTCTATTCTGACCCAAAAAATAAAGTGGTGTGATCTAAATACATAAATAAACCAAACCCTAAATGTATGTGACACTGGTGCTGCAGCAGGGCTAACAGTAGAGCCAACAGTAGAGCTAACAGCGGAGCCAACAGCAGAGCCAACCTCAGAGCCAACAGCAGAGCCAACAGTAGAGCTAACAGCAGAGCCAACAGCAGAGCCAACAGCAGAGCCAACAGTAGAGCTAACAGCAGAGCTAACAGTACAGCTAACAGTAGAGCTAACAGCAGAGCTAACAGTACAGCTAACAGTAGAGCTAACAGTACAGCTAACAGTAGAGCCAACAGTAGAGCTAACAGCAGAGCCAACAGTAGAGCTAACAGCAGAGCTAACAGTACAGCTAACAGTAGAGCCAACAGTAGAGCCAACAGTAGAGCCAACAGTAGAGCCAACAGCAGAGCCAACCTCAGAGCCAACAGCAGAGCCAACAGCAGAGCCAACAGTAGAGCTAACAGCAGAGCCAACAGCAGAGCCAACAGTAGAGCTAACAGCAGAGCTAACAGCAGAGCCAACAGCAGAGCCAACAGTAGAGCTAACAGCAGAGCTAACAGTACAGCTAACAGTAGAGCTAACAGCAGAGCCAACAGTAGAGCTAACAGTACAGCTAACAGTAGAGCCAACAGTAGAGCTAACAGCAGAGCCAACAGTAGAGCTAACAGCAGAGCTAACAGTACAGCTAACAGTAGAGCCAACAGCAGAGCTAACAGTACAGCTAACAACAGAGTTAACAGCAGAACTAACAGTAGAGCTTACAGCAAAGCTTACAGCAGAGCTCCTCGAGCGACCTTCTTTTTTTCTGTTTCCAACTCTCCCCGGTGTCCACATTTCCTTTTTTTCTTCGCGCCGTGATATTGGTGATTGGTAGAGCCGAGACCACGCCTATTTCCGCATTTCCTTATGTTACAGTACAGGAGGCTAAGTGACGCATTTCTATTTCCGGTCGATTTCCGGGCAATGGGGCCAAAGTGCCATAAAAAAAATGAACGCGAGTCAATGGAGGGATAAAAGTAATTTTCTGGTCCCGTTTGAAATATGCTACGGTTTTCACATATGATGTCTGTGAATTTTAAAGATACATTTTCACATTGAGAAAGCACTCACTTTGGACAGGCATCCAAAGTTACGTTAGGTTTTATGTGAGAGTCAGTAATGGACTACAACGTTCGTCTCACAAATATGACGTCACCACCAAGCTTCACCATCAAACTCTTTGAAAATGGCTGTGACTTTGGCGAGCTTCACCTCTTTCTTTCAGGAAGAAGGCAAGAGTATCAAACGTGGAGAAAACCCACTTTAAATCGGGGCATGTGGAAAGTGGCAGCTACTCCGGGGGAGAGATAGTTGGTCGAGTGAGAGCCAGCATGCGGGACAAGCTCTCGTCAGCCGGGAAGCGGTAGAGGGAACATGTGGAAATAGTGTTGTGATTACACCGGGACACAAAGCACACAGGTATTTTCAAATGAAAAATAGAAAAGGCGGTATACGGTTTAGAAAAGTTTGCAGGGAAAGATTCTGCTGTGACGTCAGCTATGCGACGTCTGATATGTAGTCCAAACAGAGTCCAAATAATGACATATTTTTACACGCTAATAAATCACAAAACACGTATCAAAGAAACTCCAAACGCACATCATTGGTTATAATTTTAATTGAAGTACAGCAAATGTGTGATTCAGGGCATAAAGTAAAGTGGACCAGAAAATAATTATTTTCTCCTCATCCACTCTCATGTTAAATTTTTCCGAACTTAGACCCAGTGGACCGACCGGAAAGGGCGGAGACTTAGGCTCCCTACTGCTATCTTTAAAATCTGCGTAGTTCCAGCTGTGTGTTGGGAAGAAAATACAGAGAAAAGTAGTAAATAAACGGACAGATAACGCGGTTTTGTTTTTGGGTTAATAGGGATGTTGGTTAAAGCTATGACATTAACATACATCGTAGTATCACCTGCCACTGGATTCTTCATCTAACTCCCTATAAACTCCTCCATTCTTGACATTAGATGCTGTACTTGACCATAATTAACATTCCTGTGATATAGAACATTAACACTGTGGCCTCCTCATTCTTTATTGTAGTTTATAGTAGTGGTGTCTTCTACTTCCTTGTGTGATTGTTGAATTTACTGCTTAAATGAGTAATTCCATTGTTATTTCATAAATATTACTGTTCGTTATTGAATGCATTGTGTGTTTCTATTAAAAACACGTCCGGGTTGCTTTGTTTCCAGCTGTTTTTGGAGGGTACAAAAATGACTTTAGGTTGGTTGAATAACACTTTACTGGTACTTCCGCACACGTGTCCATGACGCGTAGACGAGGCGCCTCTGATTGGCTCAGAATGCTTGAAGGATCACCCCCCCCCTTCTCGCTCTGTGTGTATTATTTACCGTCTCAGAGTAGCATCCATTTAGGTTTTGTGCTGTCACATTTTTTTTGTTTTGGAAACGTGCAGAGAAAAAAACAACACTTTTTTTCAACAGAGAGCACATGAGCTACTGTGGCGCGATCTTCTCTTCTAGATGCTAATGCTAATGTTACTTCAGATTTGCGGCAATGGGGGGCGGGCCAAACCCCTCGTGGGTGACACTAACAGTGACAAGTAATGGACAGACCGGTTTCTCTGTGTCGAATGGGAAATACAGCCAGTGGAGGGGACACACCAAGCAGCAAACGCAGCATGTGTTGGTGACCCACCAGATGCCAAAAGGAGTGTGGAAAAGTAGTTTATTTTTCTTTGTTGTTTAATGGAAGCTTGCATTGCTGCCTCTACTCGTTCTACACATCACTACACCCTGCATCAGACCTGGAGAGGTTATGAACTCAAACAATTAGCGTTTGCCACTAACGGAGCGTACAGGGGGGGCGGTCGCCCCGGGACCACATGGATAAGGGGCCATATGTAGTTAAGCCACAACTATCTGATTTATTTAAAAAATATATATTATATTTATAAATGCTTATTTCCTGATTGCATGGGGAAAACAACTGTAAATGTGCCCTTGATTGTTGAGTATGTTGAGTTTGTAAAGTTAATCTCTCATGCTTCACTTTTGCTACAAATCAACAGTCACCACCTGTACCCTGGCTATTTCAAATTCCCACGGTTCGTGAACGCACCTTGCCTCATTCACGCCATTAATGACATGTTTGTAAACTAACCGAATGATGCTAGGATGCACGCGCAGCCAGGGCTGTCTGTAGAACGGTATTAAGAGCTACACAGGTGTATCATCTGCAAGCAGCAGATGATACACCTGTGTCTTTTCAAGATCTAGAATGTTCCATAAATTAACTGGATCCTTACTTGATAAAAGAGTGAACGGGCGATGTCTGTAAGTTTCCAAGTGTACAATAGCCTTTAGTATATGTACTTAATTGACAAGCCTTCTGTGTACACTCATGAAAAACTTCATACCTACAGGTGTTTAGACACATACGACAGTTATGTGTGTGTATTTGTCAAACATATAAAACATGTTTGACACATGCACATAACCTAGAGGTGGTGTTAATAACATGAGAGGCTGGAGTCATTATTCTCTGAACTAGACAAAGCTAACAGGCTAATCTGTTAGCGAGTTAATCACTTCCTCTGGTTTAATTTTCCAGGTTAATCACTTAACCACCCATTTGGATATCTCCCATATCTTTCATTTTATTTTCAGTCTCTTACTAAACCTTATTTTCATTGTAGATTTGGGCAGGGGTGGAGCGTTTGGTTCACTGTAGACTATAGACTCCTTCAAAGTCAACGTCGTTCAAACATAAGAGGAAGTTGCGTGCGCAGACCGGACTAAAAAACTGCATGGAAACACTTGTTGTTTATATAGATGACAGACCTACAGCAGAACTAAAAATGTGTTGTCAGTTGTCAGAATCGTTACAAGGGCAGAGTTAAACTGTATAGAATTCCATCTGGATCTCACCCATTCAAAAAATAAATCGACAACATCTATGGTTACAAAGATTCTGGTTGTGGACTGGGATGAGAGCACGATCAGGAATGTCCTTTTGTCTGTCCTTCCTATTCTAACCACAACCTGAACCTTGAATAAAACTGCTGCAGCATGGCCCAAACCTACAATGAAGTACATACTGAAAATAAAATGAAAGATATAGTTGATATACAAATAGGTGGTTAAGTGATTAGCAAGGGATAATGTATTGTCCACGAGTTACTGATAAAATATTCCCCCCGACGGACCGAACAGCGACCGAAGGCGGTAGGCAATACATTATCCCGCTTATTCTACGAGTTATTACAGCTTATTAGTGCTATCACTTGGATAAAATAACCGTTACAACGTAGTGAATGTTTACTTTCAAAGTGGCCGAACTACCTGCGGAGTGATATGGTCACGTGAATCTGAAGTGACAAACTCGTTGCCATTGACAGCGGGTGTTAACGGTGCAGCGGGCGGTTGTCGAAAAAAAAAACATCCGCCTGCTGAAGGCTGGGGACGTTAATTCAAAGTGAACGGGAGCTGTTGGAACATTCTAGAGGAACGTAGAATAAACCTGGTAAATTAAACCAGAGGAAGTTTTAAACCTGCTAACAGATTAGCCTGCTAGCTTTGTCTAGTTAAGACAATAATGACTCCAGCCTCTTCTGTCATTAACACCATGAACATGTATAAAACATGTTTGACACATGCACACACATAACAGTCGTGTGTGTCTAAACACCTGTAGGTGTTAGGTTTTTCATCAGTGTACATAGAAGGTTCGTTAATTAAGTACATATACGTCAGGCTATTGTATACTAGGAAACTTACGATATCGTCCGCCCACTTTTAGGTGATGCTCACTTTTAAGTGCTAATTTATTTATGTGGCATTATAGATCTTGAAAAGACACAGATTTATCATAGTCTGACAGCTTTAAATACCGGTCGCGGAAAGTCCTGGCTGCGCGTGCATCATTCTGTTAGTTTACAAACATGTCAGTTACTGCGTGCGTGAGGCAAGGTGCGTTCACGAACCGTGGGAATTTTATATAGCCAGGGAACAGGCGGTGACTGTTACTTTGTAGCAAAAGCGAAGTTTGCGAGATTAACTTTACAAACTCAACACACTCAACAAGGGCACATTTACAGTTGTTATATTTTATCATGCAATCAAGAAATAAGCATTTATAAATATAATCTATATATTTTTTAAATAAATCAGATAGTTGTGGCTTAAGTCTTTGTGATCCATGTGGACCCGGGGCGACCGTCCCCCGTACGGTCCACTAGTGGGTTTGGGTCATGCAGCAGCAGTTTTATTCAAGGTCCATATTGTGGTTAGAATAGGAAGGACAGACAAACAGACATTCCTGCTTCAAACAAGCATCCACAACACGTCCTCCTCTCCTCACAAATACTGGATCCCACAAACGTATTGACAAATCCATAACTTAACCCTTTAAACTTCCAGGGCTCCATATATAGGCCGGAAGTAGTCACTCAAAAATGTTAATCAAACCTCCCAAACCTGTCCAAAATGTAACATGACCTAATGTAGTTTGACAACAGAGATTCTCACACATCGGAAGATATAAACCACTTTCAGATGAAATATCCACAGCAGGTACAATCAGTCATTTGTTTAAAAATACAAGAGCAACATTCAATTTACTTTATGAAGAAATTTAAGTGAAATTGAGCGGAAGTTTAAAGGGTTGAGACTTGTATAAACTTAAAAGTCAAACTTAACATGCTTTCAACTCCTGACTTCTATGCTGATATTATACAGCGATCCTTACATGAAATGTTCACAACTTCTAACCTGTATCCAATGGGCTCCCTCCACTACTGAATGCCCCTTGCCCATGCACAGACACACATACTGTACAAATGCTGCCCCCCCTTAACAGTGCCCCAGACTGTTACAGTATTATTGAGGTTAGCCTGGAGATTTTTCATCTCCCGGAAAATGGGCTGAGTGAAGAAAAAATAAAAATGGACAAACTCATCCCGCGGGCCTGTTTTGGGCCGCAGGCCTTGTGTTTGACACCCCTTTTGAATCCTGTGCTTCTTCCTGATGGGGGCTACAGCTCTATATTTTATTGTTTTCACTGCTGAGTATAATCTTTCTGCTTATTCAGTGTGACTCAGCCCATTCTTGTCCCAGTTGTATGTAAAGTAACCACTCAACTGAAGGAGGGCGTCACTGAGCTCCTGTCCAATCAAATCAGCAGCAGCAGCAGGTCATATGACAGGCATTACGTCTACATGGGTGAACGTGTCTGGAGGCTCGTACAGCAGCTTTCACTCCGCCACCTCCTCAGACTTCAACAACCACTTCCAGCTTTCATTCCAGCCCGGATAGGTGAGTTACTTTTCCTTCAATAAAGCGCTTTTAGGCACAAGACGCGCATCACTATCAAACATATTCTTTATTGTCTGTGTTTGCAGCAGCTTTATTTGCTTCCCAATGTTTTTTTTCCTCTTTTTTTAAACGCATTTCCTATATTGCCATCGCTTTATAGACTGGTTAACATCAAGTAAATATAAGATTGCGTGTGTGGAAAGGTTGCAGTAGACACATGAGTCTGATGGAAGCCGTTAACCCGGAACGTGTTGCGTTTATAGTCCGAGCGTTACGGTAAAAATACGGAAGAAAAGAACAACGAGGGTTCGGTCAAGACACTTTGGATTGTATTTCTCACTTTTAAAAATTAAAATAAAACATGTCTTTCCGTCACATCTCAAAGGAAACCCTGGTTGGATCTCTCACCATAGGAGCCATTTTTACTGCTGGTTATTATTTGGGTAAGACTTTAATACATAGAAGAAAATCTGATTTTATTACCAACCTTCCCTGCTTTAACCTTTATGTCAACACTAGAGCTGCTTTTATTTCGTGTAAAATAGACTATTATTATTATTATTATTATTATTATTATTATTATTATTATTATTATTATTATTATTATGTTCTCATTTTTGTTTTCACGACGTCAAAATTGCATTAAAAAAACTCGAAGGAAAAAAATACACCTGAAACACGTGATTTAAGTGAATAAATCCTAATTGTCAATGTTACAATTTATGTAAAAATGGTTCATTTGGATGATTTATTAAGTCAGTTAGAAAATAAAGTCGATTTTATGTTAAACGGGATATTGTTCAAAGAGCCATTAGTGAATATGAATGTTATATAGTCTACTTGTATTTCAGCTGTCAGTTATTAATATAAGCCTGAAGGATACTGCCTGAATTATGATCATACGATATATAAAAGATATACAATGAGATGGAAACAAAATTACTTGGCTGGATGATAGACTATGTTCTACAGGATTCAAGGAAACTCCAAAGAAATTATATATATATATATATATATATATATATATATATATATATATATATATATATATATATTTATATATTATCAACAACATGCATGGTACAGAAGGTATGGATGCGAGTATTTCCTATTACACAGTAGATTTTTTTTGTTTATTCCAATGCAAAATTAGCAGAGGTGTTCAAAACACTCACATTCTGTACTTAAGTAGAAGTACAGCTACTGATGTGAAAAAATACTCTTGTAAAAGGAAAACTGGTTGATATATATATATATATATATATATATATATATATATATATATATATATATATATATATATATATATATATATATATATATATATATATATATATATATATATATATATATATATATATATATATATACACACACACACACACACACACACACACACAGGTAAAACAAGAAAAAATATTTTTTAAAAAAGCCTTTAAAAGTGAGTTACTGTGGAGATGATGTGTTTTATTGGGTCATGGTACTCAGTTTAGTGGGTATGGAAGGAAATTTAGGAAACATTCAAAAGTCATAAGTAGGAGATTTAGAAAACAAGAGGAGAAAAGGATAACTATGAGATTTTTAGCTAAATCGTGAGATAAAAAGTCAAAGTTCTGATATAGTAAGTCAAAATTTCAGACTTTCAACTTATTTTTCATAGCGTCACATTTATCTAGTTTGAAAAAGTAATGAGTCTATTCTGAGAATGTAAAGACTATAAAGTAAATACATTTATACAAAAATGTAGGGAGTAAAAGTAAAAAGTTGTCAGAAAAATAAATACTCAAGTGAAGTACAGATACCTATAAAATGTGCAAAATACAGTTTTGGTGACCATGGCCTTAATTCACCAAAATGTTATTAATGTGCTCTATTATCAACCATTTCATACCTTTCTTGAATATTTTATGGATATTGATGCAGTAGTTTTTGTGTAAAGTTGTTGTTGTGTAAAGAAAAAAAAACTGAACCAAAAACAATAATACACTAATAATTAAAAAGTAAAACTGCATGTTGTACTACTCATACACAAATGCAAAATGAAGGGTTCCTATTTGGATGAAGTGACACAACAGTCTAAAAGTCACTCATGGCATGTACCTTGTGATTCATGCATATTGCTTAATTTCCTGCCAAATGGAAAAATACTATTGCATTTTTTAGGTCCTGGAGACTTTATATGACAGTAAAACAACTTAATGTGGGTAATTGAAATAGTGTTCTTGCCCATAAAGTTGGAAAAAAAGTTTTTATTTAACAGGAAATAATTGCAACTATGTGATTTATTCTTAATACCGTATTTTCTGAACTATAAGCCACTACTTTTTACACATGTTTTGAATCATGAGACTTATACAAAGGTGTGGCTATTCTGTGGATTTTTCTTCCACCACCAGGGGCGCTTTAACTGAAATTGGAATCAAAACTAGTAAGAACAATCACTGCAAAGAAGAATACACTACTTTTTCTTGAGCAGATAGAACACTGACAACACATTAGCAACTGATAATTATTTTTCAAATCCTCACCCCTTCATCATGGAGACAGATGTGACGAAGCACTTCTGACACAGAAGATGACTTCATGGGTTTCAGGCAAGATAATTAAAGTGATTTAAAACACAGGAGAAATTAAAATAAATACAGTAAATACTGGTTATTTTTCTCTTGGTTCTGTTCCGTTTTAATCAGCAAGTAAAAGGTACTGGTAGGAAAAAATCTGTTCAGGTTCATACATGTAACTACATTTACAGTTCAAAATCCTTTTGTACATGCAGTAAATATTAGATTTTAACAGATATCTGCGGCTAAAACCTGGCTTGTATATCTTTTTTTTAATTATATTTTTAAAAATACAGTGGATGAGGCTTATATACAGGTGCGGCTTATAGTCTAGACAATACGGTAGATCAAATGTAATGGGAACTGACTTGTAAAAAATAGGAATAAAAAGAGAAATGTGCCTGAAAACTAGATTATTCCAACCTTATGGCCAACAGTGCATCTTTCCCAGTGAGCAGACATTTTGACATTAATGTCATTATGCATCTGTGTAGAAATACCTACAGTATTTCTACACAGAAACACTGTAGTTTCTGTGATTCTGATCAAATAAGCTACTAATGTAGAAAAGAGTGTAATAATTCAGTTTCCAAGCTTAATATTTCGTGTAGTTTTCTGTTGCTAACATCTTAGGGTTAGTGTCATAACTGATCAGGACAACTGTCACTCAGCACCCAGACCCCGCTCTGTTCTTTTCGGTATCTGACCTCATCTTTCACCAATGAACCAGAATGAAAACTAAAAGTCAAGCGTGAGTAATACTTTTGGAAAGCTGCACTAAAGGATTTAATCTACAGTACTGCATACTGTGCACAGATGTCCCCTTTCAGTATTTAGAGGGTGGATGCCTTTTAGTTTTTTGGGGGATTTTTTTTTTTTTTTTGCTTAATGTGAAAACAATTGCAGTATTTCCCTAAAATTCCTCAAAAGAGAAAAAAAAAACTTAATGAAAATGTTGGTAAAATGATAGATGTAAATATTGGGACATTGGAAAAGGGGATGGTTTGGATAGAGGTGGGGGTCTCTCAATGTAATTTGGAAAATAGATGTAAATTTAAGTTTGATAACAAATGTAAGAGATAAGTTTAAAATTAAAAGGAAGTTTGGATTGTACAAAACACTACCTGCATAAAATGCAATAAAAAAAATACATTTGTCCAACACACAATTCCACTTACAATGCAAGTCCTACTGCCCGCCCCCCCCCCCCCCCCCAAAAAAAAAAGGAAATGGAAGTTTTTCTCCTTTTTTCAGATTTAGATAACTGTATTTCAGTTGTGTAATTTAAGTTTATTCAACAGGGACAATTCATACAACATTACCAAAGTGAAAATGTGAAGTGTAGAACATGTGCAGCTTCAGGTAATTTGCAGTATCTGTCCCCACTCAGGCTTTTAAACACTATAAATATCTATATATATATATATATATATATATATATATATATATATATATATATACACTCTACACTATAAAATAATATACTTGATAGAATAAAATACAACAAACTATGAAAAAGTACCTTCAGATCTCTCTCTGTGCTAGCTAACCTGAGTAATAGCCTTTGTTTTGTTTGGGTTTAAATGCTCTTTGTGTCTTGTCAGTGGACATTATTACATTGCAGTGAACTTTAATTCCAGTTGTTCATTGCTGGACAGACGTGTGTCCGTGTTTCTCCACTGACAATGTGATGAAGTCGACTGGACTTTGATTTTATTGACGGATAAGTCAACTTTTAAAAAAACTGAAGTTAATGCCCTAACATATACAATCAATAAATACCAGGAATTAATCAAGACAGCAGCTCGTATCAGAACACTGGACAGAATGTAAAGATAAAAATATTGATAATTAATTAAATCAGACTAACATGTAAAGTGATGTATCATTGTGTAATGGTGGAGAAATCCTGATATGGCTTCAACCAGTATAAGTTATTTTTATAATAAAATAGTTCCCATTTGCAGCTATCACATGATTAACTGTCTTTATATTACACAATGCTTCCTTCACAACTTAGTTTTCCTGGAGCCTTTATTTCTTTGCTTTGTGGATCTGATACTGTGTCTATAATATGCACATTTTATTCTGGATTGTTTGTTTTTTAATGATTTTTTACATACATTCTCTTTCAACACAGATACTAAGTCATCTTTGTCAAACTTATTTTTTTATTTCAGAGGCTACATCCTCCCAGTATGATCTAAAGTGGTTCACACCAGTAAAATAATCACATTAATAACCTACAAATAATGTCAACTCTAAACCTTTCATCATAAATAAAGTCCACTTAAATTAGGAATACATTTACATCTGAAAATTACCCTTTAAAAATGTGAACATTTATTTTTTAGTGTCATTTTAACATTATAACTCAACTTGTCATTTACACATTTTTTGTAGGCTACTATACATAAATAATAAACTATAAATGACACCAGAACAGTTTGTTAGTGGTCATATAACGCCAAGTGCAGTATTTCATATTTGTGCAGACTTTCTTCATATTCACAGCACAACACATCTCAATGGTAGCAATCACTGTAGCAGCACTTAGCATGCTAACGTTAGCAAAATCGCTAATGAAATTGTAACTCTGAACAGTCATCTTGGTTGCTAAGACCCAGTCAGATACCATGACTAATAGTAACTAAACTGGATATAGTACCATACAGTTCTTAAGGCAGTGTTAACGTTTATCACTATTGTTTTGTTGTCATAAACTCTATGGCTGTCATGACTTTGGCTGTTAGCTTGTTAGCTTGAGTTTCAGACATCCTGGAAATTAAATTGTAGAGTCCTGAATCGAAATATGTTGAGATCAAATTGGATTGGATGTAGCCCCTAAACTGAAACAATTATTATGTTAAATGTAATTTTTGCTTTTCACAAATTCATACCACGTGTTCATTTGGACTGTTTGACGGGCTGGTTTTGTGCATAGGTTGTTGTTTCAAATGCCTCCAGTGATTAAAGCAGACCAATGAACTGACTGAACAGCCCATTATTACATGACTTAAAGTCGGCAGTTAAACTATAAATATGCTAATCCTTCCTGAACTTTATACAACAAAAGTTCCCCAAAAACAATGCTTCATTTATTAGCACATTTGTTAATCCCAGGCAAATCTGTGCTTTACAGTAAAAAGGACAAAGTGAAGGTAAAACATTTGATTAAACTAGTGAGTGGGTACAAAACTAAAATACTGAAAAGCAAAAATCAAGCAACTTTTAAAGAGACGTTTGCAACTATTAGAAAAAGTAAAATATGTCCTATTTCTGTGTTACTTGAACAAAACTCTCTGTTTTATTTTAACCATGGGTACATCCAGGGTGTGAGTTAATAAAAAAAAACAAAAAAAACCCCTTT
The DNA here is from genome assembly GCA_020466265.1 of Siphamia tubifer. NCBI lineage: Eukaryota > Metazoa > Chordata > Actinopteri > Kurtiformes > Apogonidae > Siphamia > Siphamia tubifer. The sequence goes on along the minus strand of CM035801.1, from coordinate 36,444,177 downwards.
AATTTCCTCCGCAGCAGTGTGCAGCAACCAGCTCTGGGTTGGCCAGGACAGGGTCAGGGGTCAAAGGTAGCTCGTAGCTCGTAGCTCCGGCTTTACGGCTTGCTCCACCTGGACTTCGCCGCTTCCCAGTACGGGGAGTACATGGCGTGTGCTCTTGACCACCACAACATGCAAGGGTCACTCATGAACTCGCTAGGTTTTCCCCACTTTTTTTGGACATCAGCACCTTTCGTTGTTAAACAAACTTGTCTCGCAGATTCTTCTACTTCCTCACGCACTCGATCGAATCCGTATCCACACGAGAGACGTCTTAAACAACGAGCTCATGTTCACAAAACAAGAAGGAAAAGTAAGGAAGTGGGAGTGTGGGTAGAGCAGATGTAGAACGGACCAATCGGAGGCCTCTTTTCTGGTCTTCTCTGCGTCACTGTCTCTGGTGGGCCACATTTTTTGGGAGATGCGTGGAACTCTGCTTGGGGGGGTGGTGGTGGGGGTGGGGGGTTGTGACTTGGCTTCAGAACATAAATCCAGCCCAACGGTGACGTCCAAAACCAGAGGGGCAGATGATCGCACCCAGGGTCCATCTACATACATTAATGTTAATCCACCACTAAAGTCCACTTGTGAGAACATTTAGAAATGAAATATAATCAGACATTTTTTACTGTATATTTCAAATTATGCTGTTTGTTTGATTCACAACTTAATTTAATGGACAGTTGCAGGATAGAAAAGATCAAATCTGCATTTTTTTTTTTTTTTTTTGCTTATACTAAATTGAACGCATTTAACAACAAGTTAAGGACATGTATGAGTTGTACAGTTGATTTAAAGTTAAATAAAAGTGCATTTTAGGGCGTCTTCATGCTCCATCTGTTGATTGTGATCTGTGTTTTACTAGTAATAATTGACTTATCCTCAAACTAACGAGCTCAGTATCCTCCTAAATGTGCACGTCTAAACTGGACAGTCATTCATGATGTCATATTTTAAGTGTTTTCTAATCATTACACTGTTTGTGTTGGGCCTCAGGCAAAAGGAAATCTTCCAGAATGAGCAAATTCAAAAGTCACTGTGGAGGCAAAGACAGCCCTCTGCTTCAGTACGTCCTCAATAATTCTTTGAGGGAACATCCGGTCCTGCAGAAGCTGAGGCTGGTAAGGACACGTCTCTGCTGCAGCACAGCGATTGATACGTTCATGGCACAGTGGATAATCCTGTTTTGCTGTGTAATTTTTATTTTTTTTAATTTAATGCAATTATTTTGTGCTGGCTGATTTCAGAGGACAATGGAAGACGGAGCCAACGTCATGATGGTGGCATGTGAGCAGGCGCAGTTCATGGCAAATTTGGCCAAACTCATCAGTGCCAAGAAAATTATAGAAATTGGTAAGAGTGTGAATAATCCTAAAGTGGTTTTTGAGTAATCTGCATGTGTCCAGTGGTGGTGTTATTGTGAGTAAGGTTATTATTGAAACCATGAAAACTAGAATTGGGGGGGGAAAAAAAACAACATTTTAACGGAAATAAATAAAAACTGTAATTACAAAATTAAAGGGTCAAAAAATAACTGTACTGTATTGTGTGTTCAGAAAACTAACTAAAATCTATTAAAAAAATAATGGGTAAACTTCCCCTTTTTTCACCATCGTTATCAATATAACTATATTGTAGATGGGAGAAAGAAACTTATTCCTTAATGGGATTATTTATTTATTTATTTGTTTTTTGGGGGGGTTCAAAATGAGTAGAAATATCTTAAACTAATAAACTACTACTAAATATTTTTTATTTTACATCCTGAAGTCTTTATTTCTGTTTTTAAATAAAAAACAAAAAAGTATTTAAGGGAAAAAAGATAATAACTAGCAAATCTGCTCTAAAAACTAATTAAAACTAACTGAATGAAAGAAAATAAGTCAAAGTAAAATAAAATTACACTATTATAACCTCGACTGTGAGAAACCTGAACAAATATTAACAACCTGCAAATGTCTGAAGAGATTTAAGTGTAATTTTAACAATATTCTTCCTGTTTTTAACCCCTTACCTTCCTCCAGGATGAGTTTGCTTAAAACGCCTAAACAAATACTTCTCCAAATTAAAACTCCAGCTGTTCTTCAACCATTTGCAGAATATTACAAATGGTTGAAATTATTTACTGAGTAAACAATTGCAAGGTCATTTTTGAGGTTTTAAAGTAGTAAACAAAAAAATAGGTTCAAAATAATCAATCAATTCAAGCATTAAGATGAAAAGGGTCATTTTCTCCCACATTTTTCATAGTAAATGTGATTAAAATTTTTTATTAGAACATACTGTTTTAAGCATTTATTATATATAATTAATTGACATATATTGAAAATTAGGCTCTTCCTGGAAAAATGGTTCCAAAGGTTTGGTAAAGACGACATTTTCTGATAGTTATTCCACAAACCACATAAATAAACCTAGGCAGCCTGTTACAATGGCAGTTATTAAAGGGTTAAATAACCTTTTTTTTGTGATGAAATTAACTGTTTTTACTCCAAAACATAAAAGGTTTGCAATTGATATCATTTATATATTATTGTTATTATTTTACTGTTCTGGTCCAGTTCAGATCATATCAACAGGATGTGGCCCCTGAACTAAAATGACTTTGACATCTCTGATCTAGATCATTATTTGGACTTAATACTTCCCGTCTGAACTCATTTCTGTAGGTTTATACCTCCATTCTCCAACAGATCTCAACTCTTCTCAACCAGGTGGTCACATGTAACAGACCCACCGTTCAGACCATGACTTTACATGCAATGATAAAGTAAATTCAGTTTAAAGAAAGAAATTGAGTTACAGATATTACCACTGCTGTAGTAGATTACTGTAAGAGCTCAGTTTTTATCTTTTTACCTAATGAACGTCCGCCCTGCAGCTCAATGACGAAGTTTAGTGATACTTTATATTATATTGTGCCTACAGATGCATAAAAATAATAATAATAATACATTAGGGACATTAAACAGTCTTTCAAATTAATGCTAAATAAATCTGTGACTATAGTTTCCTTAGACTCATCTGTCCCCACAGCTGCTGATGGACTTTCTGACCGAAAAAACTAACAAAAAAATGAGATGGTCATTTATGTTTTTACTAAGTTGCTATGATGATATTATCTACATGTCTGTCCCATATTTTATCCATATGTTTTTTTATTTTTATTTTTCGAAGTTAATAGAAAAGAATGCCCTTTATTGTCATTGTACATAAAATAGAAGGTGCAGTGACATTACACACACACACACACACACACACATATATATATATATATATATATATATATATATATATATATATAGGGTAAGAGCATGATATACATAGGGTATGACAATTATATGTGTATTATTTAATTTATATTGAACATGTTTGTAAGAATTGCACAGGGGTTAAATACACTACACTCTAGACCAGGGGTAGGTCACACTGGTCTACAAATAAAATGCTTCTGGAATTTAAAAAAAAAAAAAAAACTAGTCTTAAATGCCATTTGGCTCAAGTTTCCAAGATAAGTCTGGGGTCAAAATGTGACATTTTTAGAATGAACAAGAGAATGGGTTTTAGTCCAAATGAAGTCATTATACACAGTTTGAAGGAACAGAATGAAGCCAAAGCTCATAGTTCGACTCCTTCCTTACTTCCAGTTCCAAATGCTTAAATAAATACATTTTTTCATCGGCCATCGTGTTCAAAAACATAAAAACTTGGTCCTCGCACCTTTTGTATAAGTTGTATAAATGACTCTATTCCAATTACAGTGATCTACTATTGCTGCTTACAGGACTTTTGTCTGTATTTTTAGGCGTGTACACAGGATATAACACTCTGAACATGGCTTTGAACTCACCTGACGATGGCGTCATCATCGCATGTGACGTCAGTGAAGAATTCGTCAGCATCGGTAAACCCTTCTGGAAAGAGGTAATGTTTAGATTTGTATTAGTGCGTCACTCACCACGCTGCACATACTGGATTATTCTGAAATTCAGACTATATTATGTGTATTTCTGTACTATTTCCACACTTCAACGTGCTGATCAGAGGAGTAAACATTACAGGTAACTGTTTGACACAAGCTTGTGCATCTGCATGTGGAACAGATGAAGCTCAGCGTTTGCATGTGTACGATTTAACCCTGCTACTTCTGAAGTAATTTATCACCATTTATGACAATATTATCTTCTGTATTTTTGTGTTTGTTTTTTTTTAAGCCTTGGATGCATGAATTATGAGCATCTTAGTCAAGATTCCCTGTATTGATAGGATTGAGTGGATCAACAGGTTCATGGTGGATGTTTGGGTTTTTATGAGTTAATGACAGTGAAACACTAGGGAGGCAACATGTAAAATAAAACAGGAAATAAGAGTGCATTCTATGGGTTTATGCATCAGTATATGTAGTAAGGGTTATTTTGTTACTGCGACTAAAGTTAGTTTTTCATGCTCCTGCTTCTTCATTTTGGCCTCTTTTAAGATAAAATATTCCTTTACTAGTCCCACTAGGGGAAGTTCCAGGTTTACAGCAGCACAGCAAAAATTATATTTAAAAAAAACTATAAATTTCTATGCACATTATTACACTATATACACTATTGCACATGGTTATTACTATTAATTCTACATTATCATAGGTTGTTTGTTGCAGTTTCTGTTAAAATGAATAATAACCGTGTATTCTGTTGAATTGTTTTCGATTAGACGTGTTTCTGTTAAAGGGATAGTTCACTATTTTTCATATGAATTTATATAGAATCAGCGTCTTTACTCTGGTGCACCCACAGTGACTTACCCCCCCCCACCCCGACACCGTCCTTTGAGTCGAGTTCTGGTCCAGTTTTGGTCAAAGTGAAAGTAGTCCCGGCAGGTTTTTCTGGAGTCAAGATAATACGACGCGTTTCTTCTCAAAACAGTACGTGTTCGAATGAGTGAGTTATTTGCATAACAAAACCATCACGGAAGAAAAACTCACACCTCGTAATTGCTTGGAGCTACTTTTTCTCAATAGCGATCAACGTGTGTTGTTACTGCTAACAGCTGTGCGTCTGCATGTAGCAGCCGCAAACACTGCCGAACAACTGAAAATAGTTTGCTAACGCACACAGCTGTTAGCAGTGACAACACTCATTGATCGTTATTGAGAGAAAGTAGGTCAAAGCAATTACGAGATGTGAGTTTTTGTTCCGTGACTGTTTTGTTATGCAAATAAATCACTCAAACAAATACTGATTTGAGAAGCAACATGTTTTATTTTGTTGACCCAAGGAAACCTGCCGGGACTACTTTTTGCTTTGACCAAAACTGGAGCAGAACTCGACTCGCATGGACACTGTCGGGGGTACGTCACCAGAGTAAAAACCCTGATCCCATACAAATTAATATGGAAAAATAATTAACTATACCTTTTAAGTATCAAATTACTTATTATTATGGTACAGGGTTCAGATCTTCATGGCAGAAATGGATCTAAATGCACATGAAAATACAGTGGTGAAAAAAACCCATCATTTTTCTACCCTCAGATCATGTGTTACCAGAGCATCAGACATAAAACATTAAAATCCTGTTTCTGTTTGTCTGCAGGCTGGGGTAGAGGGAAAAATTGACCTGCGGCTACAGCCAGCGCTGAAAACACTAGGTACAGTAACGCACTGTTGGACCCAGCTGGAGGCTTTGGTCCTGGAAGACTAAGACTTCAAAGAGTTAACCAGCTGATGCAGGGGACGTAGTTTGACTTATTGCATACTTTTGTCTTTCCTTCTCTTCAGATGATCTACTGGCTGCTGGTGAAGCCGAAACCTTTGACTTCGTCTTCATCGATGCCGACAAAGGGAACTATGACAACTACTTTGAAAAGTCTCTGCAGCTGCTGCGGAAAGGAGGCGTCATCGCTATCGATAATGTGAGTGTAAAGAAATAACTAAAATAAAATTAATTCTAGACAAACATGGACGCTAGGGATGGGAAGACTGTCCGATACGTATTGATTTTGCTGACACGTGTGTGCAGCGGTAGCTTAAAAGAGTTGGGAACTTAAATGCTAACCCTAGTGGACACAGTTTCATGCATATCGTTAGCCTCATACCATAATTGCCTAAGTCAATTTTAGGTCAAATTGAGATTTTTGCATAACTTTACTCCCCTACCACTGCTGCATCATCCTGTCTCTCTACCTATGTCATTGACCAATCAGAACACTCATAAAAAAACAAGTGCAAAAAGTCATTCATTTGACTTAGGCGGATTATACTTTTGATTTAGGTAGTTTTTCTGACAACATTTTGCATACATTAAAACTGCCTAAGTCAATTTTATTTCATAAAACAAATTAAGTTGGGTTTTGTTCTTTTTTCATACTTTTCTTCTCATCTACTTGAATATTCTGTGAAAAAAAATACATGGATGTGACTTTTAGAAAATGTGTTTTTTTTTTCTCGTTTTCCAAAAACATTAAAAAAAATAACTTAGGCAATTATGTTATGAAGCTGAAGATATGTTCCTGTAACACATTTGTTTGTGCTCCTTCAGGTGCTGTGGGGTGGACAGGTGTTAAATCCATCCCCTGACGATGAAGATACTGTGGCCATCGATAAACTAAACAAGAAGTTACACAGAGACACCCGGATCAATCTGAGCATGCTCACTGTGGGAGACGGACTCACACTGGCGATCAAACTTTAAAGATGATGTTCATGGAGTCGCTGCTGTGTCTTATGAACAAATTATACATTAGAGGAATATGTTACAGGTGGTGAAACTGTGATTGGATGTTGATTTAGAAAGAAAAAAAAAAGTAAATGCACCTGATGTTTATCCTTGAATTAACCCATAAAAACCCAAAGTGTCACCAGTGACACAAACAATCTACTGATCTAAACTGATTAATACCCATTGATTCACTAATTCTATAAAACGATGTCAGTAATTGGTGTAAAATACAGTTCTTCATCTTTTCATGGTCATCAGATATGACCATATTTGGATGTTCAGAGGCTCCATGGTTACCGTGGAAACACAATCGTCTTCTACAACATTGATTCACCAGTAAAACCCATGGATTTGGATCAATAAGATTAGAGGGAGACACTTGTTTTTTACATTCAGTTAGTAATATCTTTGGTAAAATATTAACTTTTTCTTCATCTTTCTCTGTTTATAATATATAGAACTTTTTATTTACTCTGAGTTTTCATGAATATCTACATGACCTGCAAATTAAATATCAGAAAATATATGATTTACACACAAAAGATAAAATTTAGTATAATATTGTAAAAATAAATGGTGAGAAATCAATTATGAAAGGTATAAAAAAAAATAAAATAAGTTGGGAATTACCACTAAAGTTGCACTGGGTCTTTATGGGTTAATACTTTGAGGTGTTTTCTGCTCAACAGTCACAAAAAAATGAGAATTAAAGTTGTGGACTCATCAGTGACATTAAATCAAGAATAAAGTTGATGTTAATTATGATTGTGCACCTTAAGTGTGTTGTGGAAATCTACACACAGTGAATGAAAATGGGGAAGTAAATCAGTTAATTGATATTCTGATTCATTGTCCTAATTTTTTTTGTTTATATAATTTCTACTTAAAAACATTGTAATTTTTTTATACAAGTCTTGCTTGGAGGATTATAGTTAATTTAAACTAAAACTAACACTAGCAAAAGTACAAATAAAAGGATAATAGAACTGAAGGTGTCATACTGTGGCTTCTGGACAAATACATTTCACAAAAATGAAAAATAAACAATACTTTTGTAACTCAGATTTGATGTCATGTTTTTTTTTCCTCTTCAGTTTCCTTTTGAAAACTGAAAAACTTAAATTAATGTGAAATACCAAAGTACTTTATTCTGTGCAATAATCAGGAAACAAATGAAGAGTTCATTTGCAAAAACATATAACTCCATTTTTCTTTTTTTTCACAAAATGTCATTTTTTACTCTACATTCCACAGATAATACTGATTTATTTGATATATTATTTATTTCATTTGGTAAGAGCCACTAAGTTGAATAAATGATATATCAAATCAATAAGTATTACCTGGAATGTAGAGTAAAAAATGCAATTTTCTGAAAAAAAAAACCAAAAAATGGAGTTATCTGTTTTTGCAAATGAACTCTTCAAATTATCTTTGTCTTATTTAAATTTAATGATAATTTATTACTATCCATTCACTTTTTCAGTTTATTTAATCCCTCATTTAGCCTGGTTGCAAGTTAATTTTTATCATCATTACTGTAAAATACATTTTATAAGTATAAGTTTGAGCAACTGAGACACATTAAATATATCATTGATATACATATTGAATAGTTGTGGTCCCTAAACAGACCCCTGTTTGTGTCTGACTTATTATTTAGTCATTTATTATTCATTTTTGTTTAGTTTTTTTATTGATCACTTTGGCTGTTTTTATTCATGTTGTTGCTGATTTTATTCTTTTTTTGACAGTTTTTTTTTGACTGCTAAAGTCTCAGGAGTTACAGTAAATATTCAAAATGCTTTCTGCTTAGTCTACTTATTACTATAGTTTTGACAAATTCTACTCCTTTATAAAACAAACGATCAAAAATGATCAAGAAATTCAAATAAATCAATGATTAAAAGCAGGAGAGGATGAAGCTGGATTTCAAAACTTTATTGCAAAGGTCGACACGCCAACACACAAACAGTGATATTGATCCTGATTCATGTCACAGTCCTCAAAAAAAAAAAAATGTGAAGAAAGGTCGATGTTTCACTCGGATAATGATTCACTGGAGTCATAGAGGAGAAAAGAAAACCCACTTAGCAACTTAGACGCAGATGTTGAAGGTAGGAGAGGTCGAAAACTCGCTCAGTTAAACATCTATCCAGCAGGTTGGCATCAGCGTCTGCAGGAGGAACCCTTTCAGAATAAACCCACTACCTGGTTACAATAAAATGTGCAAATAAAAAGAGGAAAAGCTTAAATAAAAGTATGTTCTAATGTGCAAAACAAGCTTAAGAGTTACATTCTACAGCATCACACTTCAGCAAAAAAAAAACTTTTGGTAACCACTTCTGGATTGTCAAACTTAAGAAGCCGACTTTGAACACGACAAAGACGATGAATTGGCAGAAAAGTGACTGAAACGGGAGTGAAGGAGGTCAGTGGAGAAAGAGGAGGAGAAAAAATAAAAATAAAAAGGTTTCTGTCTGGAAAGTGCTTTGAGAACTGGGCTTTTGATTGGAGCTTGGCTTTGTATCTGACTTTAAAGTATGGGTTTCTGCTAATATTCGTCTTCTTCGTGCAGACGTTCACGCCTCCAGCTCCAGGCCCAGGCCCAGTTTGTGGCCTCCGGCGTTGATGTTCTTTCCGTCCACCAGCGCAGACAGCAGAAGTTTCATACCTGGGAATACACAATACGCCACCGATGACGACACTGGTTGGTTTGGAGTCGTTGTTGTCGAGGGTTAAAATGATAAAAGTAAAGATGATCTTACCAGGCCTCAAAGTCTGACTGTATCCGATTCCTACCAAACTGGCGTTATTCACTTTAGCCTGAAGGAAAAAAAAACAAAAACAGTCATTTAGTGAAACTCAACTGAAACTAATATTCAGAGAATGCTTAATCTCGACCCTATTTTGTACCAATCTCAAGTTTCTATGACAACCTGTTCTTGAATTAGAGCCAATAATGTGATTTTGACCTTTCTGCTAAATGTAACGTTGACCTTTGACCTTTTTGCAATATTGATAATTTTGTTATGTATATATGCATCAGTGTGTGTAATACTATAATATATCCAGTATTGATTAAGTTATAGCGTGATACGTCTATATTTGACACACACAAAGTGTTACAGAAGTTAATTTTGCGACATGTCACCTTTGACCTCCAGAGATCTCAAAAACTATTGGTTGTAGGTGATAACACCGATATTGAGAGTTGCAGGAATCTTCATTCCACATTGTTTGGTACCAATCTGAAAGTTCTGTGACCCTCCGTTCTTGAGTTATAACTGATAATGTGATTTTGACCTTTTAGTTAATTGTGGCCTTGACCCTTGACCTTTACATCTGATGCACAGTAGCTATATGTATATGCCCATGTAATTTCATGGTGATATTTCAAGTTTTCATTGAGATATGACATTTGTCTTTGCGGACACACACACACACACACACACACACACACACACACACACACACACACACACACACACACACACACACACACACACACACACACACACACACACACACACACACACACACACACACACACACACACACACACACACACACACACACACACACACACACACACACACTCGTTTATATTATCAGCGCGAAGTTTATAATCAAGTAGCCATTGGACAGTGAGTGTAAACACATTGTTTTTCAAAATAAAATTAAAAAAAATCAAAATACAAAATTTGAAAATGTAATGAAATAAAATAAATGAATAATAATCATTTTAAAAATAAATAAATACAATAAATATTTTTTAAAAAACGAAATAAATAAAAAAATCCTAAAAAAAAATAAAAAAAAAATCATCTTCAAATCTTTGAAATATACAGAGAAACACTTACGGATATGGAGGCGTCAGAGTCCAGCTGGTATTTAGCAGCGATGCCAAAGCGAGTACCGTTAGTGCCTGCAGTCCAGGCCAGATTCACAGCCGTCTCCAGTTTATCGTTCACCTTCTGATAAATGGATCCACCGAACTCTGAACCATCATTTCTGAAAAAACAAATAAATAAATAAAATAATTCTGTCATTCTGAAAAAAAAGGTGAAACTTTTTGGATGAAAAAACCAAACCCTATTAACCGCCATGTGTCAATATATTTTGATGATTGATAGACAGACAGACAGACAGACAGACAGACAGATCGATAGATCGATCTGCCGACATCACATACACATGATGACATCAGCTGGATCGATGCCAAAAGAAGCAACAATACATGCGAGGGGGCGGGGCTTGTTGTGTCTGGCACCAGTTGTTTATGATAGTAATTTACTGGTCGGACCCATGGGAGAATAAATTGTTCTGCATGTGGCATATAAACTAAAATTAGTTTTTATAACCTCCACCAGGGGTGTCAAAGTCATTTTAGTTCAGGGGTCACATTCAGCTAAACCAGTAAAATAAAAACATAGAAATAATAATCAACCATGAACTGTTGTCCATATTTTAGAGAAAAAAAAAAAGTCAATTTACATAATGAAAATGTTTACATCTACAAACCATTGTTTCAAACTGAAATAAATGTGTAATTTTAACATTATTAGGCTGTGACTTGTGATTTAAATGTGTATATTATAGCGTACAAATACACAAAACATTTAGTAATAGGTAGAATATTATTAAAACCGTATTTATTTATCTTAAAATATTTCAGGTTGTTCATATTTTATATATTCATATTTTATTTCATATTTTATACAGATTTTTTTTGGCCAAATTATATTTTGTTTTAAAGAAAACTAAAACATTGAAAACATTTACAAAGAAAAAAAAAAATGACATGTGAATATTTCTAGGTTATTATGAGAGTGAATTGGTCTGAATGTGGAACCTCAAATAAAATTATTCATATATTTATACATTTCACAAATTCATGTAAAAGGTTGAAAGGGTCCAGTGATCTGACTGGACCCTTTGTCGGGCCAGATTTGGCCCCCGGGCCTTATGTTTGACACCTGTGCCCTACACCATTACTATTACTGAATTTTTTGGATTTTCCAAATTCTTTCCACAGGCTGGACTGGATCCTTTGGAGGACACTTTAAGCCCGCAGGCCGTATGTTTGACACCCGTGTTTCTTGTTTAACGCTGCATTATTTGCTTTGGAAGACGTCATCTGTGGACGATTTAGTCGATCTGTCCACTTCCTTTCTTCCCCATTGACTTATTTTCTCCATCTCTGAGTTGAATATTCGAATAAATCGAACCCGACAGTCGACTTTATTGTTCTGTTTGACACAGAAACAGTTGTTGTAGGTGTTTAATAGATGCTTTGGTGTTGTGTGAGTGTTTCTGTGTCCTGGTCCATTTCATTTCCAAACAAACCTCACTGTATTATCCAGATTTTCTTACATTTTCTTACATTTCCTTCATGTTCAGAGCATTTACGTACACATTAGTGTGGAGCTGGAAGTCTCCGGTCTTGTAGCCGATTGCGAAGTTGCTCTGGGTCATCTTGGATTTGGCCGAGTCAAAGGTCATCTGGTATCCGGCCAGCCATCCTTCATACCCAGCCACCGCCGCTCCGTGGATAGTGGGACCGGCAAAGTCTAAATCTACGTCCACGCCCACGTTCACGTACTCTCGTTTATAGGCCGTCTTGACTTTTCCGCTCTTTTTCCTGAGAAGAAAAGGGGAATTGTGGGTAAAAAATAGCCTCCTAAAGCGCAGATGTGATGAGTAATGACAGCTGGACGTGTGCCGTACCCGGTATTTGGTGAAAACGTAGTGTCGAAGGTCAGTTTCAGGCCTTTGGTGATCTATGAGAAGGAAAAAAAAAAAAGATACTGTCAGACACACAGAGTCGTTGGTTTTAAGCAGGACATGAGTTTTTCACCGACCTGGTCCTCCACGCAGATCTCTGTGCCCAGTGTGTTTTCCGTCGTCCACTTCTCTGTGAACGTCAGCCCGTACTCAGCCCATTTGTATTTGGTTTCCAGGGTTCCAGTGACTTTGCTGGTGTCGGTGTTGGACGAACCGGATGTTTTAAATTCCTGCAGAGAATAAAACTAGATGATCTTCACACACTCATGATACAGAAAAAATATCACACGTAAAGCAGCGAAGAACGAGCAGATATTTAAACAGCTTCTTCCCTCCAGCACTGAGGCCACACCCACTACATGGCTCTGAACTCTTCCCATTTCACCCCTTATATATATATATATATATATATATATATATATATATATATATATATGTGTGTGTGTGTGTGTGTGTGTGTGTACAGATTTTGTTTTTTCTGTATTGTTTTTTTAACTTTGCTTCTCGCACTAAATTATTTTCTTTTTCTGAATGTTGCAGTGTTTTAACAAGAGTAGCTCTACTTTAAATGTCGTTGTTCTCAAATGGGACAATGACAATAAAAAAGGATTCTGGACTCTGTAAGGGTATAGTTTTTGTGTAGCGTCAGATTTAACATTTATTCCCTTCTTAATCGTGCATTCTGTAATTTTACAAATAATAATAATAATAATAATAATAATAATAATCTACTGTACTCACCACACCAGTCGTGGACTTTGTCTTCACATCAAGTTTGACCAGTCCAAAACCTGCAGGGACAAAACAAAACGTTCATTCACCTGATGTAGATTCTAAGCAAAAAAATAAATCACAAAATTAAGTAAATGTTGGATAATGTCTGTTTATGAGGTGATACATCATAGATGATGAATCTGAATTTATTTAAAGATTGAGAATAGATAATTCCAACTTTATTTCTCAAGTATGAAGTAAAAACAGCCTCAAAACTGTCAAAAATATGTATTGCATCATGTACAACTGAAAAACAATGCATTTTTAAACACACACACACACACACAAATATATATATATATATATATATATATATATATATATATATATATGTGTATAGACGTGGATGCAGTTTGGGACCCTGCACAAGGACGTTTGAACACAAGTACAAGACAAAACTTAATGAACATTATTAGTTTACTTTCATCTTCACTGTGAATAAGTTTCTCCTGTGAACAAACATCTGCAGATGTTCAACAGATGTGACACAGCTGGAGGTTTATTCTCCTCACACATCAACACTCGTGCTGCATTTAAAAGCTGCTGTGGCAGGAGACTGAAAAAATATAAAGGGGATTATTTCTATATTTATGAGGCTGTGACACTATAACATGACCGTTTATTCAGGCAGTGATTTATGTTATTTATTATGGATGGATTGGAACATAGAAAATGACACACATGCACACACACACTTTCACACATGTTGTTTTTTGGCCCACAAGTACATACACACACACACACACACACACACATACATCAGTGGTTCTCAAATCCAGTCCTCATGGCCCAGTGTCCTGCATGTTTTAGATATCTCCCTCCTCAATAAAAACCAAAAACAAATAATAATAATAATAATTGTAATAAATAATTATTAATAAAAATATATCATAAATACATTAAAAATGTTTTTGAAAACGTTTTAAAATTTTAGACATCTGTCTCTTATAATAAAAGAAATAAAGGAAATATTTTAACAATAAATGTTAAATTTAAATACATTTCTTTTTAAAGATTACATTTAATGAAATAAGAAAAAAAAAAAGATATGTAAAATATTCCCTGTTCCGTCACACCTGGAAGCCATTACATCATTATCAAGCTTCTGAAGAGCTGATCAATAAGGGAAATAAGTAAAACATGCAGGACACTGGGCCACCGCTGATATACATATACACATACATATACATATACATATACATATACATATATATACACATACATCTACATATACACATACATATATATACACATACATCTACATATACACATACACATACATATACACATACATATACATATACACATACATATATATACACATACATCTACACATACACATACACATACATATACACATACACATACATATACACATACATATACATATACATATATATACACATACATCTACATATACACATACATATATATACACATACATCTACATATACACATACACATACATATACACATACATCTACATATACACATACATATATATACACATACATCTACATATACACATACACATACATATACACATACATATACATATACACATACATATATATACACATACATCTACACATACACATACACATACATATACACATACACATACATATACACATACATATACATATACACATACATATATATACACATACATCTACACATACACATACACATACATATACACATACACATACATATACACATACATATACATATACACATACATATACACATACATATACATATACACATACACATACACATACACATACACATACATCTACATATACACATACATATACACATACATATACATATACATATACACATACATATATATACACATACATCTACATATACACATACACATACACATACACATACACATACACATACACATACACATACACATACATCTACATATACACATACATATACATATACATATACACATACATATATATACACATACATCTACACATACACATACACATACACATACACATACACATACACATACATATACACATACACATACATATACACATACATCTACACATACACATACACATACACATACATATACACATACATATACACATACATCTACATATACACATACATCTACATATACACATACACATACACATACATATACACATACACATACACATACATATACAGAGGGAGGGCTCATAGCCAAAAACACACAAAGACGCGACGAGACAAGACAGTGGGACAAACCAGCTGAGTGGTTTAGTGTTGAAAACAGAACAAAACACATGGATCGTATGACAATATGTTGAGCAGATAATAATAATAATAATAATAATAATAATAATAATAATAATAATAATTCATCATTATACATTGTGCGTTTTTACACATTTTCAAGCCCTTTCTCGTTTCACACTGCCGTTTTTTTTACACATGACACGTATTTGTTGTGTGTTGCTGCTACAGAACTTCATTTGGGATCTGACGACAACATCCCTTTTTACAACTGCACAAAAAAATGACACTATAACTATAAGTGGATGTCATCTGATACAACAGCTACCGGTGAACACTTCCTCATGTACTGTATGTTGTGGCCTCTGTGCGTCTCTGAGCCTGGGAATCAAAAAACACCTGCAGCCGTTGATTCCCAGCTGTCCCAATTCCCAGGACAGCTGTCCAACCTGCTCCCTCCCTCTGCCACAGGCTGGAAGATTGGCTCTTTACCCCGCACCCCCCCAAACTGCCCCGAAGGGAAGAGGGATATTGTTTTTGAGTCTGTCTGTGTGTTTGATTGTAAGCAGCTTTATACAAAAACTACTGCATTTCTGTGACATTTTCAGGAAAGGTGCCAAGTGGTCCAGAATAGAAATTTTAGTGAATGTAGGTCAAAGGTCACAGTCACCAAAAATGTATTTTCACAGTGATAAGAAATACAGCAAATCAGGTAAAGTTTGTGTGTGTGTGTTATGGATTAGTTTGAACTTTTATCTTATTTTATACATTTAAATTAATTAATTATTTTTATTACTGATCCTCCATGTGGTTGTTTTGTTCTACTCACCAAGTTAAATCATAACAATGGTTCAGTACTTAGTGAATAAAGATAAGTAAGATTTAGATTTTTGTAATGTTCATAATATCTGGGCTAAAGTCAAATGGCTGTTCTGTTATATTATCTCAAACATTACACTGTTGTCTCATATTATTATTCTTTTTTTTATTGTTTTCATTTTATGTGAACACATGTCGAGTACTAACACTGGCTCAGGAAGTGGCACAACTGATATAGTTCTTGAAAACACTACTCTTTTCCATTTCCTACTACATTCTTTCTTATCCTATCATATATAGTATTTCTTTACAATGTCCGGTTATTGTCCTACAGCAGAGGTGTCAAACTCCAGTCCTCACGGGTCAGTGTCCTGAATGTTTTAGATCAAACCTGGAAACCATTACATCATTATCAGGCTTCTGATGAGGAGCTGATGATTAACTCTTAACCCATTCACTGTGAATGACCAGAGAATATTGACTCAGAATATAGTCAATATTATACGTATTATTCTATATTATAACATTATACTATAATAAAAGACTAAGACTACATAAATACGGCACCCATCAACATAAAGACCCCGTCTGCATGGAAACAAGTTTGTGTGAAACAGACGTACTTTCTTAACGGATTGGCCTTTCATCAAAATGGAACGGGTCTCACGGATACCCCAAAACGAACACTTCGGAAAATGGGTCCCAGAGCGGAAAGATCTGGATACGGTGTCGTTTCCGTATCAATCACATCCACGTCATGACCGGAAAAAAACACAGCCTTACACCCGTAGTATTCATTCTCCTCACAGCGACAATGGGGAACAATGGTGGTGAATGAGTTAAAGCAGTGGTACCCAACCCTGGTCCTCAAAAGTACCACTACCCTCCATGTTTTAGACGTATCCCTCGAACAACACACCTGATTCAACACCTGATCGGTCAAGCTCTGCAGGTGTGTTGGTAATGTGGAGATCTGGAAATGATTAGATTTTGGTGGTGATAGAGGTGTGTGTGGAGGGGGGGGGGGGGGGCTTTTCTAGTTATTGATTTTATTGATGACTTTGGCCATGTTTTGTTCATTTTGTTGCTTATTTTATTCTTCTTTTTCCTGTGGAACTGCTACAGTCTCAGGAGTTAAAGGGTTAAACTGAATCATGTGGATGAGGGAAAGATCTAAAGCATGCAGGACACTGGACCTTGAGGACTGGAGTTTGACACCTGTGTCCTAGAGCAGTGTTTCCTAACCCTGGTCCTCGAGGCACACTATCCTGCATGTTTTAGATGTTTCCCTTTTTAAACACACCTGACGGTCGTTATCATTCTTCTGCAGAACTGGATGATCATTTGAGTCAGATGTGACAGGACAGAGAAACATCTAAAACATGGAGGATAATGTGCCTTGAGGACCAGGGTTGGGAAACACTGTCCTAAACTGATGGTCTTTGCACCATTCCCTTGTGATTGCCTTCTTACCCACTGCTGCAGAAGTCTTTACATGTTAGTGGTTCTCATTTGTAGACTGTTTAAATGTATGTGATGAACCATAAACCACTGTGGTTTTTAACTCCTTCCATATGTCAAGTCAGTGTTCTAAAAAGAGTCAATGAGAACCGACTCTCTGATCAACTGGACTCATGATTAAGCTGTGTTTTTGCCACAAAATTCTTACCGTATCCCTTATTGAAGATATCCTTTGCTGATTTTCCAAGGTCTACGTACGCGGGGGGGACTGCCATGATGTCTGTGGAAAAAAATATTTCAGCTTTAAGCACCGACTTACAAACTGAATTGAAAAATCTCATCAAATCAAGTCAATTTGTATTTATATAGCACCAAAACACAACAGAAAGTTACCTCATGACTTTACATTTAGAACCAATCGAAACCAGATTCTAATTTACAGAATATATATATATATATATATATATATATATATATATATATATATATATATATATATATATATTTATTTATTTATTTTAGGGGTGTGACGTGATCTTACGAGATACAATTTGGCGAGATTGCTCGTCGCGTTAAAATTCTGTCTCGCAAGATTTGTTATCCAGCAAGCAGCCAGAATGACATCTGAAAATACAGGTTTTACTTTTGACAATGCCCTGCCACTTTCAAATAGAACAAAAAAATGTTTTCAGCTTGGACGTACAGACCACATCATCAGAATTGGGCATCATCTAAAGGTATCACTGAGACTACTCTTTATTTTAGGAGCATACAAGTGGCATTACATCGAAAAATCTTATTACCATAGTCATGAAAAAAGTATGAGACCACCTGTGTTCTCTTCCAATTTCCTGTTCATTTTAATGTCTTGTTCAGGTTAAGGTACATTTGTTTGGACAAATATGATGAAGACGTAGCTCATAAGAATGTACTTCCACAGCTGATATCTACAATTTTCTATATTTTCTTCATAATAAGCAAAATCACTTCAGTCCTTACATCACTATTTATGCCATGATTTAACTGCAGAACTTTCAGGTATTCCATGTTTTCTTTTCTGGCTGTTTTAGTCACGTGTTACACACAGGAGTTAGTGCTTGATTGCATAACTATTGTTTTTGATGTCTTTTGATGGTCTAAGAATTTTTCCCATAACTATATCCAGCCTTTAACAATAAAGCTCCATCCTATAAATCAAAGACCTAACTGTGCAACTTTACTTTTGATCCTAAGAATTGAAGAAAGAAAGACCTGGACTGGTATGCAGAGTTTAGTCCAGGAGGCAGACATCCTCCCTATGTTCAAGACTACATTTCAAAATGTCCTTTCTTCCTCTCAATGTATTTGTATTATTGCCATTACAGTCTAAATAGTCTACTATAAACATGACACTTTCCCCTTTTTGTCCTTCAACCTGTGGACTTTATTTTGTCTGTGTTGCTCAGGCTCTTCCTCTATACTTTCATTTTCCCTCTCTCTTCTCTGTCCATGACCCCATCCTGTCATGGCAGATGGCATCCTACCTGGATCCCTGTCTTAGCAAAGGCTTTTAAACCTTCACAATCAACGCTTTTCCTTCCTCATCTGTCTGGTTTGGCCAGGTTTCCAAACCTTTGCATAGTGTTTTAAGGCTTTGACCTTCATTTTTACAACACCTTGGCATGATCATGAATTATGAAAGACCCTGCATATTACATAATAAAATAAAAACTGAACTAAAATGTAGAATACATTATTCCAGTGAGACTAAAGACTCTTTAAAACACACACTTAAACCTTAATTGCACTTGTTAAAATTAAAAAGGAAAAAGGACGTTTCACTCCTTTTTCATTCAAATAAACTATTTTGAGCCAGGACCAGATCTAAAATTACTATACTGGGATAAATCTAATCTGCATTATATTATTACAGGTTGTGTTAAACACACCGTTATTTATAAACGGTTTAGTTATTTCATATTAATTATAAAGAGTCGAATGTTCTCCTTATTCATATACGATTCCATTCATTGTTCGTTTATTCATGTTATATATGATTTACACGGAAAACCTGGCTATAAAAACAAGCATTTTAAGTATTAATGTGAGTGTCAGTGAAGAATATTAAGAGTTTTAACATGAGGGTGACAGGGGGCGTTTTCTATCTACAAATGCGACGTTTGCTAGTTTAATTTCCTCTAAACGAACAACAAAATGAAAGCTTTTATAATATACGAGCTGAAAAACTGCTTACTTACCGATTTTTAGTGTTGTTGTCGGTGTTAACTTATAAAAACTGAAGTAAATTTGTCAGGAGCCGGTGTAGGACGATATGGAGGAGACACCGCAACAAACACCCTCCTGACCTCAGCGCCGAAGGACCCCACATACGGGTGTCCATTAGAATGCCTGATTAAAATAACACACACACGCCTAAACGCATAGGTTTTTGACAATTTAAGTAAAAAATTCTCACCATTACAGAAGTAAGAAGATGCAACGTTATTTTCATATGTACTGGAATATCATTTGTGACAATTATTTCAACTCTTTCCCGGCGATTCATCGGTACCTAAATCACCATGGCGACCAATACGCCACTGACGTTAGTGAAAAGATAGAAAGGGGAATGTGCCAAGCAATTCTCGAATTTAAGTCTTCATGTTAGAACTCGGAAAAAATAATTCTACATAATATAATCAATGGCTATAATTTATCTTTAACCGAAAATAAGTTAAAATAAAATTCTAACGATTTCCCCCTTTAGCTTTTTGTATTTTGAGTTATTCTGATAATTTGTCTTTTCGTTTTGGGTTTGTAAACCTTTGCATTATATTACTTTGTTTGGATGATTTTTCTTTGATGTCCCCCTGTTTTGTACACATATACATAGACTATATTTTCAGTCAAGTTGGGGGGAACATGATCAAATACAGAATATATGAAAAATAAAGTATTATGATAATTTCTATTGACTGTTAAAATACACAAATGAAAACAAGCCTTTTCAAATTAGCACTTGTAGTAATTACATAAATTACAAAATAAGTGTAACTTAAGTACGTATTATAATAAAATACTGATAGAAATGTATTTAAAATTACAGTCCGTTCACAAAAACATGTTACAATTCCAATAGAACCCGTCTGTTATAAAAACTAAGTGGCCATGATGTGTGTGTGTACTGCAATTTGACATGTAGTGCTCCGATCACTACTGGTACCACCGTTGCCTTCACACTCCACATTTTCTCTAACTCCTCTTTCAGCCCTTGGTATTTCTCAAGCTTCTCATGTTCTTTCTTTCTGATGTTGCTATCACTGGGGACTGCTACATCTATCACCACCACTGTCTTCTCATGTTTATCCACCACCACGATGTCAGGCTGATTGGCCATCACCATCTTGTCAGTCTGGATCTGGAAGTCCCACAGGATCTTGGCCTGTTTGTTCTCTGTCACCTTTGGGGGGTTCTCCCATCTTGACCCTGGGACCTCCAGTCCATACTCTTTACAGATGTTCCTGTACAGTATGCCCGCTACCTGGTTATGCCTCTCCATGTATGCCTTGCCTGCCAGCATCTTACACCCTGCTGTGATGTGCTGGACTGTTTCAGCGGCTTCTCTACACAGCCTACACCTGGGGTCCTGTCTGATGTGGTAGACCCCGGCCTCTATTGGCCTCAGGGCTTGTTCTTGTGCAGCCATGAGTAGCGCCTCTGTGCTGTCCTTTAGTCCAGCCTTTTCCAGCCACTGGTATGTCTTTTCCATATCAGCCACTTCCTCAATTTGTCGATGGTACACGCCATGCAAGGGTTTGTCCCGCCCCCCGCCACGGTGCGCGAACCCCGCCCCCCGCCACGGTGCGCGAACCCCGCCCCCCGCCACGGTGCGCGAACCCCGCCCCCCGCCACGGTGCGCGAACCCCGCCCCCCGCCACGGTGCGCGAACCCCGCCCCCCGCCACGGTGCGCGAACCCCGCCCCCCGCCACGGTGCGCGAACCCCGCCCCCCGCCACGGTGCGCGAACCCCGCCCCCCGCCACGGTGCGCGAACCCCGCCCCCCGCCACGGTGCGCGAACCCCGCCCCCCGCCACGGTGCGCGAACCCCGCCCCCCGCCACGATGCGCGAACCCCGCCCCCCGCCACGGTGCGCGAACCCCGCCCCCCGCCACGGTGCGCGAACCCCGCCCCCCGCCACGGTGCGCGAACCCCGCCCATGTTGGATTTTTAGTGTTAGTTGTTTGTTTATTTGATTTTTAGTGTTAGTTATTTGTTTGTTGGATTTTTAGTGTTAGTTGTTTGTTTATTTAATGTTTAGTGTTTTTAGTGTTAGTTGTTTGTTTGTTGGATTTTTAGTGTTTTTAGTGTTGTTTGTTTATTTGATATTTAGTGTTTTTTTAGTGTTGATTGTTTGTTGGATTTTTAGTGTTTTTATTGTTGTTTGTTTATTTGATTTTTAGTGTTTTTAGTGTTGATTGTTTGTTGGATATTTAGTGTTTTTAGTGTTAGTTGTTTATTTGATTTTTAGTGTTCTTTAGTGTTAGTTATTTGTTTATTTGATTTTTAGTGTTTTTAGTGTTAGTTGGATTTTTTGTGTTTTTTAGTGTTAGTTGGATTTTTAGTGTTAGTTGTTTGTTGGATTTTTTTAGTGTTTTGGTGTTGTTTATTTGTTGGATTTTTAGTGGGATTTTTTGTATTAATTGTTTTTTTTTGTGTTTTTAGAGTGAGTTGTTTGTTGGATTTTTTGTGTTTTTGGATTTGTAGTGTTTTTTTAGTGTCAGTTTTTTGTTGGATTTTTAGTGTTTTTAGTGTTTGTTTATTTGATTTTTGTGTTTTTTGTGTAGTTTGTTGGTTTTTTAGTGTTTTTAGTGTTAGTTGTTTGTTTATTTGATTTTTAGTGTTTTTTAGTGTTGATTGTTGGATTTTTTGTGTTTTTAGTGTTGTTTGTTTATTTTATTTTTAGTGTTTTTTAGTGTTAGTTGTTTGTTTGTTGGATTTTTAGTGTTGTTTGTTTATTTGATTTTTAGTGTTAGTTGTTTGTTTGTTGGATTTTTAGTGTTTTTAGTGTTGTTTGTTTATTTGATTTTTAGTGTTTTTAGTGTTAGTTGTTTGTTTGTTGGATTTTTAGTGTTTTTTTGTGTAGTTTGTTTATTTGATTTTTAGTGTTTTTAGTGTTAGTTGTTTGTTTGTTGGATTTTTAGTGTTTTTTTGTGTAGTTTGTTTATTTGATTTTTAGTGTTTTTAGTGTTAGTTGTTTGTTTATTTGATTTTTAGTGTTTTTTAGTGTTAGTTGTTTGTTTATTTGATTTTTAGTGTTTTTTAGTGTTAGTTGTTTGTTTATTTGATTTTTAGTGTTTTTTTGTGTAGTTTGTTTATTTGATTTTTAGTGTTTTTTAGTGTTAGTTGTTTGTTTATTTGATTTTTAGTGTTTTTTAGTGTTAGTTGTTTGTTGGATTTTTAGTGTTTTTAGTGTTTGTTTATTTGATTTTTAGTGTTTTTAGTGTTAGTTGTTTGTTTATTTGATTTTTAGTGTTTTTAGTGTTAGTTGTTTGTTTATTTGATTTTTAGTGTCTTTTAGTGTTAGTTGTTTGTTTATTTGATATTTAGTGTTTTTTTAGTGTTGATTGTTTGTTGGATTTTTAGTGTTTTTAGTGTTAGTTGTTTGTTTATTTGATTTTTAGTGTTTTTTAGTGTTAGTTGTTTGTTTATTTGATTTTTTGTGTTTTTATTGTTGTTTGTTTATTTGATTTTTAGTGTTTTTAGTGTTAGTTGTTTGTTTATTTGATTTTTAGTGTTTTTTAGTGTTAGTTGTTTATTAGATTTTTTTGTGTTTTTAGTGTTTGTTTATTTGATTTTTTGTGTTTTTATTGTTGTTTGTTTATTTGATTTTTAGTGTTTTTAGTGTTAGTTATTTGTTTATTTGATTTTTAGTGTTTTTTTTATTGTTGATTGTTTGTTGGATTTTTAGTGTTTTTAGTGTTAGTTGTTTGTTGGATTTTTTTAGTGTTTTGGTGTTGTTTATTTGTTGGATTTTTAGTGGGATTTTTTGTATTAATTGGTTTTTTTTGTGTTTTTAGAGTGAGTTGTTTGTTGGGTTTTTTGTGTTTTTAGTGTTAATTGTTGGATTTTTTGTGTTTTTGGATTTTTAGTGTTTTTTTTAGTGTCAGTTTTTTGTTGGATTTTTAGTGTTTTTTAGTGTTGATTGTTGGATTTTTAGTGTTTTTAGTGTTGTTTGTTTATTTTATTTTTAGTGTTTTTTAGTGTTAGTTGTTTGTTTGTTGGATTTTTAGTGTTGTTTGTTTATTTGATTTTTAGTGTTTTTTAGTGTTAGTTGTTTGTTTGTTGGATTTTTAGTGTTTTTAGTGTTGTTTGTTTATTTGATTTTTAGTGTTTTTAGTGTTAGTTGTTTGTTTATTTTATTTTTAGTGTTTTTAGTGTTAGTTGTTTGTTTATTTTATTTTTAGTGTTTTTTAGTGTTAGTTGTTTGTTTATTTGATATTTAGTGTTTTTTTAGTGTTGATTGTTTGTTGGATTTTTAGTGTTTTTAGTGTTGTTTGTTTATTTGATTTTTAGTGTTTTTAGTGTTAGTTGTTTGTTTATTTGATTTTTAGTGTTTTTTAGTGTTGATTGTTGGATTTTTAGTGTTTTTAGTGTTGTTTGTTTATTTTATTTTTAGTGTTTTTTAGTGTTAGTTGTTTATTAGATTTTTTTGTGTTTTTAGTGTTTGTTTATTTGATTTTTTGTGTTTTTATTGTTGTTTGTTTATTTGATTTTTAGTGTTTTTAGTGTTAGTTATTTGTTTATTTGATTTTTAGTGTTTTTTTTATTGTTGATTGTTTGTTGGATTTTTAGTGTTTTTAGTGTTAGTTGTTTGTTGGATTTTTTTAGTGTTTTGGTGTTGTTTATTTGTTGGATTTTTAGTGGGATTTTTTGTATTAATTGGTTTTTTTTGTGTTTTTAGAGTGAGTTGTTTGTTGGGTTTTTTGTGTTTTTAGTGTTAATTGTTGGATTTTTTGTGTTTTTGGATTTTTAGTGTTTTTTTTAGTGTCAGTTTTTTGTTGGATTTTTAGTGTTTTTTAGTGTTGATTGTTGGATTTTTAGTGTTTTTAGTGTTGTTTGTTTATTTTATTTTTAGTGTTTTTTAGTGTTAGTTGTTTGTTTGTTGGATTTTTAGTGTTGTTTGTTTATTTGATTTTTAGTGTTTTTTAGTGTTAGTTGTTTGTTTGTTGGATTTTTAGTGTTTTTAGTGTTGTTTGTTTATTTGATTTTTAGTGTTTTTAGTGTTAGTTGTTTGTTTATTTTATTTTTAGTGTTTTTAGTGTTAGTTGTTTGTTTATTTTATTTTTAGTGTTTTTTAGTGTTAGTTGTTTGTTTATTTGATATTTAGTGTTTTTTTAGTGTTGATTGTTTGTTGGATTTTTAGTGTTTTTAGTGTTGTTTGTTTATTTGATTTTTAGTGTTTTTAGTGTTAGTTGTTTGTTTATTTGATTTTTAGTGTTTTTTAGTGTTGATTGTTGGATTTTTAGTGTTTTTAGTGTTGTTTGTTTATTTTATTTTTAGTGTTTTTTAGTGTTAGTTGTTTGTTTGTTGGATTTTTAGTGTTGTTTGTTTATTTGATTTTTAGTGTTTTTTAGTGTTAGTTGTTTGTTTGTTGGATTTTTAGTGTTTTTAGTGTTGTTTGTTTATTTGATTTTTAGTGTTTTTAGTGTTGTTTGTTTATTTGATTTATAGTGTTTTTTAGTGTTAGTTGTTTGTTTGTTGGATTTTTAGTGTTTTTTTGTGTAGTTTGTTTATTTGATTTTTAGTGTTTTTTAGTGTTAGTTGTTTGTTTATTTGATTTTTAGTGTTTTTAGTGTTAGTTGTTTGTTTATTTGATTTTTTAGTGTTAGTTGTTTGTTTATTTGATTTTTAGTGTTTTTTAGTGTTAGTTGTTTGTTGGGATTTTTAGTGTTTTTTTGTGTAGTTTGTTTATTTGATTTTTAGTGTTTTTTAGTGTTAGTTGTTTGTTTATTTGATTTTTAGTGTTTTTTAGTGTTAGTTGTTTGTTTATTTGATTTTTAGTGTTTTTAGTGTTTGTTTATTTGATTTTTAGTGTTTTAGTGTTAGTGTTTGTTTATTTGATTTTTAGTGTTTTTAGTGTTAGTTGTTTGTTTATTTGATATTTAGTGTTTTTTTAGTGTTGTTTTTAGTGTTGATTGTTTGTTGGATTTTTAGTGTTTTTAGTGTTAGTTGTTTGTTTATTTGATTTTTAGTGTTTTTTAGTGTTAGTTGTTTGTTTATTTGATTTTTTGTGTTTTTATTGTTGTTTGTTTATTTGATTTTTAGTGTTTTTAGTGTTAGTTGTTTGTTTATTTGATTTTTAGTGTTTTTTAGTGTTAGTTGTTTATTAGATTTTTTGTGTTTTTAGTGTTTGTTTATTTGATTTTTTGTGTTTTTATTGTTGTTTGTTTATTTGATTTTTAGTGTTTTTAGTGTTAGTTGTTTGTTTATTTGATTTTTAGTGTTTTTTAGTGTTAGTTGTTTATTAGATTTTTTTGTGTTTTTAGTGTTTGTTTATTTGATTTTTTGTGTTTTTATTGTTGTTTGTTTATTTGATTTTTAGTGTTTTTAGTGTTAGTTATTTGTTTATTTGATTTTTAGTGTTTTTTTTAGTGTTGATTGTTTGTTGGATTTTTAGTGTTTTTAGTGTTAGTTGTTTGTTGGATTTTTTTTAGTGTTTTGGTGTTGTTTATTTGTTGGATTTTTAGTGGGATTTTTTTGTATTAATTGTTTTTTTTTGTGTTTTTAGAGTGAGTTGTTTGTTGGGTTTTTTGTGTTTTTAGTGTTAATTGTTGGATTTTTTGTGTTTTTGGATTTTTAGTGTTTTTTTTTAGTGTCAGTTTTTTGTTGGATTTTTAGTGTTTTTAGTGTTAGTTGTTTGTTTATTTGATTTTTAGTGTTTTTTAGTGTTAGTTGTTTGTTGGATTTTTAGTGTTTTTTTGTGTAGTTTGTTTATTTGATTTTTAGTGTTTTTTAGTGTTAGTTGTTTGTTTATTTGATTTTTAGTGTTTTTTAGTGTTAGTTGTTTGTTGGATTTTTAGTGTTTTTTTGTGTAGTTTGTTTATTTGATTTTTAGTGTTTTTTAGTGTTAGTTGTTTGTTTATTTGATTTTTAGTGTTTTTTAGTGTTAGTTGTTTGTTGGATTTTTAGTGTTTTTTTGTGTAGTTTGTTTATTTGATTTTTAGTGTTTTTTAGTGTTAGTTGTTTGTTTATTTGATTTTTAGTGTTTTTTAGTGTTAGTTGTTTGTTGGATTTTTAGTGTTTTTTTGTGTAGTTTGTTTATTTGATTTTTAGTGTTTTTAGTGTTAGTTGTTTGTTTATTTGATTTTTAGTGTTTTTTAGTGTTAGTTGTTTGTTGGATTTTTAGTGTTTTTTTTGTGTAGTTTGTTTATTTGATTTTTAGTGTTTTTTAGTGTTAGTTGTTTGTTTATTTGATTTTTAGTGTTTTTTAGTGTTAGTTGTTTGTTTATTTGATTTTTAGTGTTTTTAGTGTTAGTTGTTTATTTGATTTTTAGTGTTTTTTAGTGTTAGTTGTTTGTTTATTTGATTTTTAGTGTTTTTAGTGTTTGTTTATTTGATTTTTAGTGTTTTTTTGTGTTAGTTGTTTGTTTGTTGGATTTTTAGTGTTTCTAGTGTTAGTTGATTGTTTGATTTTTTAGTGTTTTTTAGTGTTTGTTTATTTGATTTTTAGTGTTTTTTTAGTGTTGTTTATTTATTTGATTTTTAGTGTTTTTAGTGTTAGTTGTTTGTTTGTTGGATTTTTAGTGTTATTTGTTTGTTGGATTTTTAGTGTTTTTAGTGTTAGTTGTTTATTTGATTTTTAGTGTTTCTTAGTGTTGTTTGTTTATTTGATATTTAGTGTTTTTTTAGTGTTGATTGTTTGTTGGATTTTTAGTGTTTTTAGTGTTGTTTGTTTATTTGATTTTTAGTGTTTTTTAGTGTTAGTTGTTTATTTGATTTTTAGTGTTTTTCAGTGTTGATTGTTTGTTGGAT
Source organism: Siphamia tubifer (assembly GCA_020466265.1). Lineage (NCBI taxonomy): Eukaryota > Metazoa > Chordata > Actinopteri > Kurtiformes > Apogonidae > Siphamia > Siphamia tubifer. The sequence continues at coordinate 36,416,331 of CM035801.1, read as the reverse complement.
TTTTAGTGTTTTTAGTGTTAGTTGTTTGTTTATTAGATTTTTAGTGTTTTTAGTGTTAGTTGTTTGTTTATTTGATTTTTTAGTGTTTTTTAGTGTTAGTTGTTTGTTTATTTGATTTTTAGTGTTTTTTAGTGTTAGTTGTTTATTTGATTTTTTGTGTTTTTAGTGTTGTTTGTTTATTTGATTTTTTTGTGTTTTTATTGTTGTTTGTTTATTTGATTTTTAGTGTTTTTAGTGTTAGTTGTTTATTTGATTTTTAGTGTTTTTTAGTGTTAGTTGTTTGTTTATTTGATTTTTAGTGTTTTTAGTGTTTGTTTATTTGATTTTTAGTGTTTTTAGTGTTAGTTGTTTATTTGATTTTTAGTGTTTTTTTTAGTGTTAGTTGTTTGTTTATTTGATTTTTAGTGTCTTTTAGTGTTAGTTGTTTGTTTATTTGATATTTAGTGTTCTTTTAGTGTTGATTGTTTGTTGGATTTTTAGTGTTTTTAGTGTTAGTTGTTTGTTTATTTGATTTTTTGTGTTTTTATTGTTGTTTGTTTATTTGATTTTTAGTGTTTTTATTGTTGTTTGTTTATTTGATTTTTAGTGTTTTTTAGTGTTGTTTGTTTATTTGATTTTTAGTGTTTTTAGTGTTAGTTATTTGTTTATTTGATTTTTAGTGTTTTTTAGTGTTAGTTGTTTGTTTATTTGATTTTTAGTGTTTTTTAGTGTTAGTTGTTTATTTGATTTTTTGTGTTTTTAGTGTTGTTTGTTTATTTGATTTTTTGTGTTTTTATTGTTGTTTGTTTATTTGATTTTTAGTGTTTTTAGTGTTAGTTGTTTGTTTATTTGATTTTTAGTGTTTTTAGTGTTTGTTTATTTGATTTTTAGTGTTTTTAGTGTTAGTTGTTTATTTGATTTTTAGTGTTTTTTAGTGTTAGTTGTTTGTTTATTTGATTTTTAGTGTCTTTTAGTGTTAGTTGTTTGTTTATTTGATATTTAGTGTTTTTTTAGTGTTGATTGTTTGTTGGATTTTTAGTGTTTTTAGTGTTAGTTGTTTGTTTATTTGATTTTTAGTGTTTTTATTGTTGTTTGTTTATTTGATTTTTAGTGTTTTTAGTGTTAGTTATTTGTTTATTTGATTTTTAGTGTTTTTAGTGTTAGTTATTTGTTTATTTGATTTTTTGTGTTTTTATTGTTGTTTGTTTATTTGATTTTTAGTGTTTTTAGTGTTAGTTATTTGTTTATTTGATTTTTTGTGTTTTTATTGTTGTTTGTTTATTTGATTTTTAGTGTTTTTAGTGTTAGTTATTTGTTTATTTGATTTTTAGTGTTTTTAGTGTTAGTTATTTGTTTATTTGATTTTTAGTGTTTTTTTAGTGTTGATTGTTTGTTGGATTTTTAGTGTTTTTAGTGTTAGTTGTTTGTTGGATTTTTTTAGTGTTTTGGTGTTGTTTATTTGTTGGATTTTTAGTGGGATTTTTTGTATTAATTGTTTTTTTTTTGTGTTTTTAGAGTGAGTTGTTTGTTGGGTTTTTTGTGTTTTTAGTGTTAATTGTTGGATTTTTTTGTGTTTTTGGATTTTTAGTGTTTTTTTTTAGTGTCAGTTTTTTGTTGGATTTTTAGTGTTTTTAGTGTTTTTTGTTTATTTGATTTTTGTGTTTTTTGTGTAGTTTGTTGGTTTTTTAGTGTTTTTAGTGTTAGTTGTTTGTTTATTTGATTTTTAGTGTTTTTTTAGTGTTAGTTGTTTGTTTATTTGATATTTAGTGTTTTTTTAGTGTTGATTGTTTGTTGGATTTTTAGTGTTTTTAGTGTTGTTTGTTTATTTGATTTTTAGTGTTTTAGTGTTAGTTGTTTGTTTATTTGATTTTTAGTGTTTTTAGTGTTAGTTGTTTGTTTATTTGATTTTTAGTGTTTTTTAGTGTTAGTTGTTTGTTTATTTGATTTTTAGTGTTTTTTAGTGTTAGTTGTTTGTTGGATTTTTAGTGTTTTTTTGTGTAGTTTGTTTATTTGATTTTTAGTGTTTTTTAGTGTTAGTTGTTTGTTTATTTGATTTTTAGTGTTTTTTAGTGTTAGTTGTTTGTTGGGTTTTTAGTGTTTTTAGTGTTTGTTTATTTGATTTTTAGTGTTTTTTTAGTGTTGTTTATTTATTTGATTTTTAGTGTTTTTTAGTGTTAGTTGTTTGTTTATTTGATTTTTAGTGTTTTTTTAGTGTTAGTTGTTTGTTTATTTGATATTTAGTGTTTTTTTAGTGTTGATTGTTTGTTGGATTTTTAGTGTTTTTAGTGTTGTTTGTTTATTTGATTTTTAGTGTTAGTTGTTTGTTTATTTGATTTTTAGTGTTTTTTAGTGTTAGTTGTTTGTTTTATTTGATTTTTAGTGTTTTTTAGTGTTAGTTGTTTGTTGGATTTTTAGTGTTTTTTTGTGTAGTTTGTTTATTTGATTTTTAGTGTTTTTTAGTGTTAGTTGTTTGTTTATTTGATTTTTAGTGTTTTTTAGTGTTAGTTGTTTGTTGGGTTTTTAGTGTTTTTAGTGTTTGTTGTTTGTTTATTTGATATTTAGTGTTTTTAGTGTTTAGTTGTTTGTTTATTTGATTTTTAGTGTTAGTTGTTTGTTTATTTGATTTTTAGTGTTAGTTGTTTGTTTATTTGATTTTTAGTGTTTTTTAGTGTTAGTTGTTTGTTTATTTGATTTTTAGTGTTAGTTGTTGTTTTATTTGATTTTTAGTGTTTTTTAGTGTCAGTTGTTTCTTGGATTTTTAGTGTTTTTTTGTGTTTGTTGGATTTTTTGTGTTTTTAGAGTTAGTTGTTTGTTGGGTTTTTAGTGTTTTTAGTGTTTGTTGTTTGTTTATTTGATATTTAGTGTTTTTAGTGTTAGTTGTTGTTTATTTGATTTTTAGTGTTAGTTGTTTGTTTATTTGATTTTTAGTGTTAGTTGTTTGTTTATTTGATTTTTAGTGTTTTTTTTAGTGTTAGTTGTTTGTTATTTGATTTTTAGTGTTAGTTGTTTGTTTATTTTTAGTGTTTTTAGTGTCAGTTGTTTCTTGGATTTTTAGTGTTTTTTTGTGTTTG